>BEXV01000035.1:426797-451870 GCA_003118195.1 Hemicentrotus pulcherrimus | reverse complement strand
TTACTGTCAAAGATACATGTGTTTTATTTCTCAGTGTTACAACCTATTGGCTATTATCATTGATTCTAAACAATTGGTGATGTATGTTATATTGTGTTTTATTAATGATTAAGTTTTTTTTTTTTTAAATGCCTTTTGTCATTAATAGTCTCCTCCATGTGCTTGAAGTTGTAGGAGAGGGATTCGATGAAGTCAGAGGTAGTCTCAGCAGAACATATCTCTGAATGAAATACACTTGTTTTTCGGTCTATCCTCCAGTAGCTACTACAAATTTGTTATCCCCAACAATATATATATTTTTTGGATCGATTAAAACGTGAAAAATTAGATATAAAAATTACATTAACATATTTCTTTTTCTTTTTTAAAATTGAAGGTCAAGCAAGCAATATGGGGATGAAGTCTTATTGGGATGCATTTTACCGTTCCCGAAGGCCAAAAGACCCTAAAGATTCCAAATGTTTTGAATGGTTCTTTCCTTATTCCGAAACAAAGGATGCCTTCCAATCTGCATTTGCAACTGTTGCTGAAAAGTTACCAGGCAATGAATTCAATTTGATACGTATAGCTGAGCTTGGGTGTGGTACATCAGAGCTTGCCATGGAACTGGTACAAGATCATCAAGGCTCATGCTACATTACTTGTGTGGATTTTTCTATGGCTGCCCTGGAACACAACCAAAACAATGTGAAAAGTAATGCCAGGTTTCACAGATCAGTAGCTGATCATCTTGTGTATGTTGCAGCTGATGTATGTCATCTTCCGTTTCCTGATAATTCCTTTGATTTAGTGTTTGAGAAAGGAACCATGGATGCTCTGCTAAAGAGTGAGAACACAAGACCAAAATTAGACCAATTCTTATTAGAAGCTATCAGAGTGCTGAGACCGGGTGGTATGTTTCTACAATTCTCTGATGAAGCACCAGAATTGAGACTAGATCTCCTTGAACGAATGAAAAGTCAAGTATGGCAAAGGGAAGACAAACATATATCAATTTCTTTTAAGAATATATCTCACAATGATGCTCTAGAATATTTTGTGTATACAGTTCATTATGGTAAGATGTGACAATCTGGCACAAAGATTTAATGGTAGGTTGACTTACTGATCGTAAAATCTGAACCAAAATACTTTACTTGATGTTTGTTTCCAGGCATCCTACCATATCCTTTTTTATCAGGGAAGCTAAGCTATTAATGTTTTTGTTCAACCAATTTAGTTCTGTCACCATTTGTTTGCATGTTAATGGCATCTTATATGCATGTTTTTCATTCAATTTATTTTAAAGATAATGCAAAGAAGGTATTTAATTGAATGAAGTGAATTAGATAGAACTCTCAACAATGACTCAGATACATGTGACCCCCCCCCAGGAAACAAAAGGTATTCCAAGTACCCTCAATCAACTACCTTATGGGTAATTCAATTAGTGGGCTTGGTAGTTGTCCAAGGAAAGGTTCTTTGTGTAAGTGGAAAGGGTTTCACACATTCATGCCATGCCATCAACTTTCCGATTATTGCTTGTAAGGTTTTGATACCTGTTGTACCATTTTAAAAACTACATTACAGGTTTTATTTTTCCTTTTGATGACTAATAAAGTGAAAGTGGATGGTACCTACCTAATTTTTTAGTAGTTCTGTATCAAATAAGCACATATTTTTTGAATTACCTGTACTTATACTGCTAAGGACCTTCTTAACACAAGTGCACATTCGTATATGTGCGATGCAATTATGCTTTGTCTTGGGGAAAAGTAGATGATGAGGATGAGGATGCGGATGATGATGATTATGTTGTTGATGAAGATGATGATGATGATGACGGCTATAGTAATGTTGACAATGATGGTGATGAGAAAACTGATTGAAGGTGATGAGAATTAGAGAATAATAAATTGCGATGGTTAAAAATTATTGAGTCATCAACAAGTTGTGACAACATAAAAAAATATAAACTGGAAAAAGATATGCACTATCAATCATATTGAAGACTTTTGCCGATTTTACTTAACAAGATATTATTTGAAGATTTTAGACAATTTATAAATATTACTTTTAGTTAAAAAAAGTTGTCATTGATGGGTTGGCACAAGCAGACGCCCAAAGAGAAGATCTATGCATGTATTGATTGTGTATCTTTCAGGTTCTGAAGTGAACTTGATGTGGTGAAATATTTTGTATATTATTTTCATGTCTTAGAATTAAGATTCAATCTATTGCATTTCTTGCAATCATGGGCAACAAGATGTATACAACTGATAGGAATCCAGCCCAAAGCAGAACAGTGCAACTTGTTTTTATGTTGGATACGCCTTTGCACTCGCTCCAAGTTCTAGCTGCCTCTGTCTGAGTTTTTGTAAGACCGCCATCTCTTGACTTATCGTGAATAATATTGTGACTATTGTCCAACCTGACATTATTTTCAACCTGCTAGTAATTGGTAGGGTAAAACAATTAGGTAATGATGCATTCTTAGTACAAATCTTGTTTGCATGAATGTTCTACTTAGTTTTGTTTTCAACAAAATACTGCCCAAATGAGAGATCCAAAGCGAATCATTTTACAAAATGGTGGGTGTATAGCTAAGACACCCATGCACTGCTGTAGTCTTGAGTCACGCTTTATTCTGCATGATCATTTTAAAAATAAAATTTTAAACGATGTTCTGAGTGCAGACTTGGTCTTTCATCATCTGTACATTAATATTATGTGATTGTATACACTAAAATGCAAATGTGAGTCAATAAATTGGATGTTAAATAAAATACATTTTTGTACAATTTATACTTTGAGACTCGTATCGATGATAAACCCCTGGAATGTTTGAATTTTCTTGTAAGAATGAGAGCATGTTTATAACCTCGACATGTATCAGATTTTGACTCATTTTGGGGATTGCGAGAACTTTGAATAATGATATCGTAGGATATATTTTACATTCGACTTCGATGCTCAATGAGAAATGGGCGTCGAGAAAAAAAAGAGAAAAGTACGCGTTGTTTCATTAACTTAACTTTGTTATACGATTGAAATTAGTTAATACCATATTTCTTTATTTAGTGACCATCTCATTATCTTGTTTTTGTGAATGTTATGAAAATCATGACGATGGCTTTATCAAACCTCTGAATTTGTGTTGATCAAATCGTATAATTGGGGAGAGAATCTGGTATTGATTGATTTTTTTCCAATAAAACTTGGCACGAAATAAAAAGCCACAGTATACGTTACCGCGTATCAAAAATAGGATTTTGAAAATATGATCAATTAAAAAATGGTCCATGATTAACGGATCTACAATTAGCAATAGGTCACTTTGAATGGGGGAAGTGTCAGGAGAAGGCCTTTGAGAAGGTATGACATTTAACTCAATAAAAAAATAATTAGGACTTTCCTATCAAATCCGTGACCGTTAAGAAACCACAAATGACTGGTGATTCTTGTATGGAAATATCAATTGACCCGTTCCGAAAACATATATCCCGGGAACACCGTCGATGCCAGATAAAACCAGTGAAATTACAAACATTGCCAATCCTAATTAGTTGTTAGAGTTGTCTTTACGATGATAACGACTTAGCATGATCTTGATCCTTGTTACGTCACCCAGTGCACATGCGCATTAGAGACAAGAACGACGACCTGAAATGACCTTCCCTGGAGCAATTTCTATTTGTCTCTAATCGATTATAGACACTGGGTCATTTTTGGTCTTAGAAACTCGACCATCTGTGTCCCGGCACGTCTGCACAATATTGCGAGGAGGGGTGGTGTTCCATAATCAGTAATTACTCAAAGATAAGTCGGCAATGAAGTGGGCATATCCATGGCATGGTGCTCTATATTATATTGTCGAGAACAGAATGGGAAGAATGAGAGATAATTGGATTACTGCCGCCTCTAGCATTTTCTCCCATTGTTGATGCTGTGGCTGAAAACGGGAGGGAGAATATAATATAAGGATGATTTTGCAGGTAGTTTGTGACGATTCCTAATTACTCTCGACATTCAGATTAGGCGCTCCTCGCCTGGCTGAGCGGTCAAAGCGAGATAAAACAGGAAAATAAAGCTAGCATTTTTATGACGTATAATTACTTACCGCAGAAGGGTCAAGGAGAATGTGCAATAAAAACACTTCACATGTCAACAAAGAGAATTCCTTTTTCCTTCTTTTCGACATTCTATACATCTTAGGTCACAACAAGATTACTATCAGTGTTTGTTCAATTAGGAATTATTTGATAAGTTTTTGAGATAGTTCAAGTACAAGTTGATGGTATTACGAACCTTGGGATTGTTTTGAGGTGATTATTGTTTGGAGTTATCTGAATGGACTCTTTGAACTAGATTAGACGATAGATGTGAGTAATGGACGCCAGACTAAAGTAAAAAAGAGAGAATAATGTTTGGCCTTGCTACGAAATTAGGTCAGAGAAGGACAAAGACAGGCGAAGAGAAGAAAAAAACAAACACAAACAGTAGCTTTGTATACTTCTCACAACTCGTCTGGAACACAATATTGAGCAACATAACAAGTTAGAGATCAGACACGTATTTTTACATGTCAAGGACATAGAGTCATTCGTTCAACCCTGATTATTCTTGCTTTTTTTTCTATCTATCTGTCTACCTTTAAATTATATGTATGTATTTATCCATCTTTCTTATATCTATTCATCTATCTATCTGTCTGTCTCTGTTTCTTTTATGCAATTCTACCTTTTCTATTTTTTATCTATCCAGTACCTATCTAGCTATCTATGTAGGTCATCCTATCTTGTATCTTACATCGAGTGCAAAATGAATTCTAGTTTTCATAATTCAGAAATGATGGTACTATTTTCATAAGAATATCATACAATCGCTCTGGAATCCTAGCAATTTTGAAATATCTCATATTTTGTGTCGACTTTTATCAGTCACTGACAAATATACTGTGTTATTGCAATATTATGTTTCAAAACATATGCACTGATTATAGCTTGAGTTTATATTGATATCTGTGAATTAGGTCGCAAACTAACGAGATACCTGAAATATCCCAAGGATAACATTATATTTAGAGAAAAAGCAGATTTGTATGGCCGGGCAGAAAACCTGACTCAACTTTTTTTATTTTCAGAGCTCATTACTAACGATATATTTAGATACTAGTGATATAATTATATCAATGGTATCTATAATTGACACGCACACAAGTTACGAATATAGAAAGAGAAAGAGAGAGAGAGAGAGAGAGAGAGGGAGAGAGAGAGAAAGAGAGAGATTTAAGGAGAAGAATGAAATGAAGCCGGTAAAACGATGGATGTGCCATCTGTATTTATCATTTCGTATCAGAAGTATATGACTAGATGGTGCCATTTTCCGTCTTCATTTCCAGTATTGCGTCTTAATTTACACCCCAAGGGAATCTTATAGAAATAAGTTCCGAAATGATCAAGGACAATAATCATAACCTTTTGATTTGCAGAAGCCCATGAGAGGTCAAAGAATCAAAGGGTCTAACAATGTTTTCTTTATATGATTTTTGTGCGGATTTTTCTGGTTTTGAAAATGGCCTCACTATCAAAATAAGATTTCACAAGTGGTCCCCAAACAGGTTAAAGATATCTTATATACCAGATCTGTATGCAACTGCCACAAACGTCTGGATAATCGTAAAAGAATAATTATATAATATTTAATTTTTTATATAGCGCTTAATACAAATAAGAAACACAGATCTGTCAATTTTTAACAAAGAAAATAAACGTGTAGGACCGATTTGGACATGCCAAGTAATATTTTGCCTGTCAAGATATTTTATTAACTTTAATAAATGAGTGTCTTCAATTGCTGTGTGGTCGAAGTTTAAACCCCATATTAATTTTGAAGTGTTCATATTCAGGAACATTCTTTTTGAAAATGAACCTCTCCACATCGTCAATTTTAGTTTTATTTCAAGGTAGTTATCAGATTTGTTATTTATTGTGAAGGAGGTAAATTTAGATATAATTATATTGGAGGGTAAATATTAAAATACGAACGGGTGCATAACATTGGTGCCGCAAAGGCATGGGGGCGGACGGATAGAGAGAGCGAATAGGCCGTTAAACATAAGTAGAAAACACCCCATAAAGATTGATCGATCTCGGCAATATGATTATCAATAGTCCTGGACGAGAAACTTGTAAATCAAGATTGCGCGTCGACTTGGATAATAGAGATGCAATCGCGGAAAACCAATTTATTTGGTTGCCAGGCTCATGGTCAGAGGAACAAAGTAAATTGGACAACGCTTATTGTCTGACGAGCCACAAGGGTATTCGCCTATAGGTTATGATTTGTGAATTATGCACGTTCAAGTACAAATAACGGTGTGTAATTATCCAAGGAATTAAGTTAGTTTTTGTTTACGGCTGGGCTATGAGTCGCATAGTTGAGGATAAGGGAGGTTTGGAGGGAGGATTGATGAGGTAAGAGAGGGGAAGAGAGCGTATAGGAATCGTAAGAGCAAGGACGCGCAGACGCGGATATTGCACTTGTGAAGGCCAATTATATGCCGGATTGTTACTTTGATATTCTCTCTCTCTCTCTCTCTCTCTCTCTCGTCCTCATTTACTCTGAAGAAACATGTTTTATCTGGCTTTCTTTTCCTTTTGATTCTACCCCTCTCTCTATCTGTCTCTTTAATTTTTTCTCTCTTAATCTTGTAAAATAAATTCCGAAATGCTTCTCTAACCCTGCTCTACTTGTACCCTCTTCCCTTTACATTTACTACCCCCCCCTCTCTCTCTCTCCCCTTCTCTCTCTCTCTCATCAAAACTTATCGCATTTCCCTTTTTATCACTCTCTCCTTCCATCCTTTTTTCTCATTATTTCTAACTTGTTTCCACCCCGTACCTTCCCCCTTTCTCTATCATGACATTGTGTATCATCTCTCTCTTTCTCTCTCTCTCTAGTTGTATTTCCATCTGTTCTTTTTTCTTGTTTTACTTTTTCAAGTTGTCTCCTTCCATTTTTGTTTTCTGTCTTTCCCGATAATTTTGATTATAGGCCTTGCTGCAAAATCTATAAATTTGGAAGTACCTCTTCATTCAAGGGAAAACATATAAACATATTTGAGATAAACTTTATTATTATTATCGATATATAAGAATTAAAAAATAAAAAGATAGGGCTTAGATATATAAACACCTAGCTAAATAGATAAAGCGACATTCAAGTGCCAAGGAAGTTGGAGGTCCCAAGTTTAAATTCTATTTTTTGGCTGAAATAGAAGAAAATGGAAGGATGATATTAAAGGGGGATGGAGGTTAATATAACATGATACATAAAAAAAATTATAAGAAAACTATAATTCAAGACTTAAATATGACTTTGTGTTATCGATCTTTGGTATCAGTTCCGTATGTTTTTATTTTCCTCTGTGTAATAGGTTGATGAATTGAGTAATTCTCCCGGGTGTGATAGATCATGAAACTATCTCAGCTTACCTCTTCGTATTGTACCTCAAGTCGTTGATCATTCCCTCGCAAGGGGTTTCTCAAAGTTGTAAAATATTTTTGTTGGCCTTTTCTGTTTGATTTTTTCTTCTTTTTGTAAACGAAAATATTACAACTCCTTCAAAATGTTTAGAATGGTAAAGAAAAAAATAGTTAAAAGGGAGATAAATTTCCAGCTGATATATGCTGTTTTCTCCCCTTCCACTTCTCACAAATACCGCCCCCTCATTTGCAATGCGTTTAGGACGTACTAAGTAAAAACAAATAGAATTACTTAATATAGTTATACAAAGGGCTAAAAGTTGTAATTCAGAAAGCTATGCTCACACCGACATTATCTTTTTATACAAAAATGATTTCTTCCAATATTATGAGGGTATAAAATCTCGGCTGTGTCATGTACCGTTTAAAAAAAAAAAATCAGACAATGTAACACAAATATTTGTTAATGTTTATGGAAGACAAGCAAAGCACTTCACATTCTAGTATGCCATAAAATTTCGCTTGTGATTCTTGTCAGAAGTATGCGCACAATATCAGTACAGCTACACACAACTTACTTAAACAATAATAGCCCATTGTGAAATCAGAGCATATTGTGAATTAAATGGTAACACATCAAATGTAACACCACTTAAGTCACGATAAGGCTATATGAAGATAGAAATGCACAACAGAGGGAAAGGGCGCTAACAAAAAATTGCTTGGGGGAGGGTTTAAAATAATAACCAACAGGAAAGTTCTTTAAAGGAATGCATGATATAAGTTAAAGATAAACTTGAGTTCTGGTAATGTGATTGCATTGTGAAAAAAAAGGTGTGGAATGGATCAGAAAAGTTGATCATATAGCATGTAAGTAATGGTGTGTAATGCAATGTTCTGGAGTCATCAAAATCATCATAAATTTGGCAGAGTCTTGGTAAAGTAATAATCACTTACACAGAAAGATGTATATGGGACAAAACACATGGTGTCGGGGCTAGTACTACCCTGATTTCTTTATCTTTCTCTGCTCATTACTCAGCCAGTATACATTTTCTTCCCAAATTGTTTGGCACATGACATTTATTGTAATCTTGAACATTCAGTGTAAGTTTTGTTAGATTTGTGAGAATTCATTTTCTTTTTTTACCAGAACTCAAGTTTATCTTTAAAGTCGAAGAGAATATATAAATAAATTTTGTTTGTTAATTTGGTAGATCTTCTATGCAAGCCCTCGTATTTTCTCAAGATAATTTGAGATATTACCTCAGTCAAGTTTGGAGACATCTAGTTCGACACCTTATTAATTCCACACTAATAATTCATGGCGTAATCTAACACCGTCAGCCCCTTCGGTAATAGACGGCCTTCTGTTGTGTGTTCTGAAATAATAATGATGATGATTCTTCGGAATGATAATGATAGCGATGTTTTGAAGCAGACCGTCTATGATTTATCCATGTTTGGAGAGGCAATGTCACAACCATAACTATGCTTGAATATTGAAGCCCAAAAGCATATCTGCGGTGTACTTACTGCAAGCCTTAAGCGTTTTGTTGCCATCTTACCTCCAAGAAAGTTATTAAATATGCTCATATATCCCAAGACTATCAGAGCTTAAAGGTAATACAAAGTTTTGGTATGGGGTCATGAATTTGGTTCAAATGAACATAATTGTAGGCATATGCGATCCTACATCGTTGTCGTGGTTGAAATCGAGTCTAAAGTTATTAAATTATTAATAACAAACTCTTTATGTCGTATAGCGCCCTCTCAAGGTCAATGAATTAGTTAAGCTATAAAGCAATGTTTCTTGACTAATTTTGACTAATTTTGACCGATCAGGTATTTCCGTTTGGTAGGTATATATCACAACTACATATTTTGAAATTTTCAGGGTCGCAGCTACCATTCTACGGCCGTATGCGCTAATGAAATTTATCAAAATTTATCGGGAGCACTGATAAGTTTTTATTTTTATTTTTTCTCGAAAGCAGAAGTGTTTTAGGGGCTAATTTTTTTAGTGCTCATTATACATCCACAGGGGTATCAAAATATATCAAAATTGTAAAGAATCATTATCCACTAAATTTCCAAAATTTCCCAAAACTTTGTATTACCTTTAATGTTCTTCACTCAGGAATTTAGCTCCCAATATCTCACATTATATTGGGATATTATTATGAATATAATTGCGAAATTTAAAAGAAAAACCAATATCAGATTTTTTCATCCTGTTTAAAAAACATGCTCGCGTGACAGAATAGGCTTTAAAAAAATAATCATACCCTTATGGATTATTTATAATCAGTGGGAAATACACGAAAACAACACGGTTAATGCAGATAAACAGAAAATAATGAGGGAGACAGATAAAAAAATAGAACATGAAAGAAAGTAATAAAAAGAAAAAGAGAGGTATCATAAGGGAAAGGTAGAAAGGAGGAGAATGGTGAAGAGAGAGAGAGAGAGAGAGAGAGAGAAGCAGAGTTAGATAGATAGAGAGGGATTAAGATTATAATGATGGGTAATGTGATGGATTATTGTGTCTAAGACGCCTGCCGAGTGTTTAACGGATCATGAGGTCCATAATCCGCCACTGGGTGATCAGCATAATCCATTTAGTATTAGTCAAAATTTTTAAATGAACTTCAACAAGTCCTTTGATAATATTTTGTATATAGTGGCCCCAAAGTCTATCTGCCGGGCCTTCCCTTTTTTAAATGAAACTGAAGAGACACATACATTAATAAATTGTTTCTAGGGTAACGTAAGTTTTTAACAAACGTGATAACATTGGCCAGCATTGGCAGGTGTCATATCTATAGAAGATATAAACCTATCAAACTTTGAGTAGGTCACGTTTTATGGATCTTGATTATCATAAAACTAGAACAGCATCTCTAACATTTTCCATCCAATGATATACGATGGGTAACTCACGGCTTGTAAAACTGTCACACTTCTTTAGCATTCATACCGCCTTCCTCAGCCCGCCGCATACCCCCCACCCCCCCCTCTCTCCTTTCCCCCGAGCGACCCTCCGCCCGATGATCTAACTCGGTGTCACTTTGAGCAGACGATATCGCAATAATTATGACGCCAGAAACCCCGACTGGAAATTTATCATTTTGGAAGCGCGCGTAAAATAGTCATCTTCCTTCACCACAACTGCAAATTGATATGCAGAGGCGTTGTATGAGCAAGGAGTTAAATTGTTCTTATAGAATGGAAGAATAACCAACATCATCATTTCGGTATTCAAAATTACTGCAAAAGACGGAAATCATTTGCTCTCTATTGTACAAAACAATAAAGATCAAGAGAAAAGGGTTAGGATAAATTCATTCCTCAAACTCTAGAAAATATTAGAAAATGCTATTGAAGGAAAGAGAGAGGAGAGATTGAAAGGAATAATAGAACATTGGCAATATGTTATAGGGAATCGAAAAAATTAAGTCAAGTACAACATGTTATGAAAAATGATAATCTGTAGATAGCATTAATTTTGTCCCATCTATTAAAGACGTAAATTCTAAATTAAAGAATGGGAAAGATGATTGAGAGATGACAGATTGGTGAAGAAAAATTGCAAGAAGAAGAAAAAGAAAAAGAAAAAGAAAAAGAAGAGAGGGCAGGTGGAGAAGGACAAAAACAAAAAGTTGAAGGAAAAGATGATATTAAGAGGAAGAAGAAAAAGTAGAAGACGAATACAATTTGAATTGAAAGAAGAAGATGAAATAGAAGGAGAAGAGAGAAAGAGAAATAGTCAGATAATGGATGGAGATGCAAAAACATTTTTCTCGTAGCCCCTCCGCCCCCATCTTCTAAGATGCCCAAACATTACTTTAGTTTGATGAGAAGGTCGCGTTCTCACATTTCTACATCACGCGTGAGTGAATGATGAGGTATTCATTGGGCTTCCACGCCTGAATCAATTCCAATACGTCATGATTTGCGCTCTTTGCTTGAGTAAGAAATGAATGCATCTCAACTCTCTCAACTTGCCAGTTGTCTGAAGAGAATAACTCTCTTTTTCTTCGACAGATCTGATAGACTAAATAAGAGATGGGAAATAATATATTCTAAACTTAAAGGAAAAGAGCTTAAGATGCCCGATATATTATTGCTTTTATTTTTTTGCTCGCATGATGACTTCCTTAATCTAATAGTAACTATCGTGGGACTTGTCCAGAAGATTATCACTGGACTTGTCCAGAAGATTATCACTGGCAGTGGAAAGCGCTGTATTATTATCATGATTATTTTTACTGTCATTATTTGTTACAATATACATAATAATTTTTGCTTGCATGATATCTATAATGGGTAATAAGATGATCAATATCAAATGACTGAAATGACTCAATGTCAGTCGGAGATGTACTTCATGGCAAGATAATGGTTTTAACAAAACGTGGAGCTCCAATATAAATGGGAGGTATCTGGCCGATTTGCTCAAGTTTAGGAAGGTGCTATAATATCTATTCATTAATAATAACATTATAGTATACGCATTTAGGTAAATGTTTCAATACCATCCCATGCATCCTTAACAGAAAGACTGGACTACATCAGCTGACAGTTGGTCTGAGAGGCAGTATCTCTGTGATTGTATCTCGTTTAGCCTTATATCATTCCTTCCACCTCAGTAAAGAGCCGAGTTTGATTCTCGGCGGAGACGGTGTTGGCAAACTTTGCAGTAACATGAACATATAAGGGCCGATTATGAGGAACAACGAATTTCAAGTTCGCAAATATTATTATTCTCTCATACATGTTTATGCTGATGATCTGATACTATTGCATTTAGTTTTTGTTTGGTGTAAATCAGCAGGGGTAGTACTATAGTAATGTCTTTTGAACTGTAAGGCACATTGGTATTTTTTTTTTTTTTTAAAGAACAGGCCACTTTAAACATGTGCATGTATAGCAATCACTGTCTCTGACATGCTAGCATACATGTTTTTAAATACACGAAAGATACCATAATGTATAGTTGAAATAAGCATTTTGTCTATTTGCTATAGGAAAAAGAAATAATAGCTTCAGAATGACTTTTATTTCTTAATCTCTCAAATGGGATTCTAATTAACCCCAATTATGTTCTTCAGGATGATCTATCACTCTGTTTAAGATCTAGTATGATAGGTTCGGAAAACCCATAAAATTTCACTTGTAGCTGCATCAGCGGCTACTAAAACCATGGCCTAGCGTTGTCATGAAATAAGCACGCCGTGAGCAATTAGGGAACAAAGCAAAGAACGGCGGGCGGAAGGCATACAGCTTCAGTCGCCTGTCATTTTTCATCAGGTGAAATTCGCGCCAAATTCGAGAAGCGAGTGGGGCAGACGATAGACGAGATGACTTGAAAGGAAAACGCGCGCATAACCAATGGCCTTATACAATGAAATAACGTAACGTAATTGACACAATAACCCTTATCACCAAGATAGCATCCTTTAGAACTGCCTATCTCTTAACATGAATAGTTTGGAATAAATTTTCAACCGGTGGTACATGTAGTTGTTAGCTTTTGTTCAGTGTTTAAAAAACCAGCGTAATTTTGCATTCAAAAACATAAAATTGTACCGGTTTTCCTTTGGTATCGCGCATTTTTCACACTATGAGAATCATTAATTATTTTTAGTGCTGATTCTTCTTGAAGTGTCAGATTCCACCTGATCGAAAAGAAACGAATAATTTTGAAGATGAAAAAAATGACTAATTTTTGTTGTTGTTGTTGTTGTAATGTTCTTTATTGTGTTCATTCAATACATCAAATCAAATCATACATGTACATCTGTGTTACATTATATCATTCAATACATATCATCGAATCATACATCATTTAACTATATAACATAAGGGGGGGGGGAACCCGCACAGAGTATAATCAATCTTAGTAATATCGAATGAAGATATAAGTTATTCTGCCACCCCCTCTCCCATACTACAACGACAAACACAAAACAAAAACAGAAAAAAAAAACAGGACAGAAACAACGAAACTAATGATGATCCTCGATCGATATTCTGTTCTCGGTCACCGTTTGTTTTCACTTGTTGGGTAACCTAGCTCTGAAAAACTTACCATATCTTATATAATGACAAATGACCACATTGTAAACTTTTTAACGGGGAAATTTGATCTTAAAGTAGCGTAATTTTGGAACCTAAAAAAACATGAAATTTAGGATGCGAGGGCCATTGACCACTTCCATGACACTACGTGACTATTGAGCCGTATAATTTTTTGTCATAGGAGGTTATGCGTTTATTGCAACGGGTCTGGGCTATGTAAGTTCTCGACCAACTTCTCATCGATTCAAAACAAAAAATTCTCCATGTTTATGATTATATCAGTATGTTTGTTACGAATGTACGTCCCTCTGGCCTCTGTGGTTACATAACGTGTTCAGTTTACCCTTTTCTGTGAATGGAATCCATTCTTTTAATGTTCGATCGCAGCTGCAGAGGGTTTGAGTTAATCAGATTGAACGACCCCATTGATCTGCCTCCCAGTCAATGCATACCAATTAACATGAAGTGAACAAAAACGGGGGTCAGCAAATTCATATTATTAACATGTTACAATATTTGATAAGTTTATGCAAAATAATTCCAACGGCGGAATCGGATGTATAAACCAAATAGATTATCGTGGTTTTATCGTATCGGTACTTAAAAAGAAAAAAAAAATAATCGCAATTTGAGTGAAAATAAAAGGACGGTATCAATACCAGCATGGCATGCCTGTCGCAGTGAACTTCAAATCAAGCCAGTCCTGAAACCAAGGAGCTTAAGGGGGCTCTCCCCCTGGATCCTGCCTGGGCCTTGCCCCTGGACCCCACGCTGCCAGACGTACGCTACGCCCGCTGTACACACTTCGCTCTCCATGGACCAAATACATTCTGTTTCAGCACCCCCCCCCCCCCTCATCACAGAATATCATCACACNCCCCCCCCCCCACCTCATCACAGAATATCATCACACGCCCATGTGTTAAGTGTCTTTGATATATTTTCCATCCCATTAAATCTCCCTCCAATCGAAGGATAAGAGCTATTTCGTTATGGTTCGATTGCAATGGCCTGGATATGCGTATAATATTTCACGGAGGCGCCCCTATCAAATTATGCCTATAACACACTAAGACCTATCGGTTTATGCCATGATGTAGAAGGTAGATTATGATATCACATTATAGAATCGAGATTGATGTGGTAAAGCCCGTTATCTGCAACGTTTTCAGAAATATGAAGAATTATGCAAAGCGCCATTTATATTGAATATCATTATAACGGCAGATGTTTATGTAGTCTAACTTAGCGTGTTATATACCGTCCATATCATACTACCTTTTTATCATAATTATTAAGGGACACTGTGTTTGCAGAATACTGTGAAATCTGCAATAAAGTTAAAGCTTTATAATTATTGTTTTCGACCTCATAAACAAAAGTTTAACAATCATCGATGCAAGAGTATGTAGTAATTTTATAATTTCCAATAATCCAACGGAAAATCCCCCAGGAAAGGCTATAAATCGAGCTCGAAGCAATATCTCGTAAAAAGGCGAATAAGATGACGTATCACAACGACCTCAAGTTACCCCGTTCAGGCATGGATCTGATCATCTGTCATTTTACGTCACAATGTCATTTTTCTGGCATATCATCTATTCACATGATTGTTCAACGTAAAGATAGTAACAGTTATGATGGTACTGGTCGTAAACAAAATAATAAATTGCTAAATTGTGATTATAGAGATTTTAAAATTCAATTATTTCTTTTGCTTGTTTCTGTTTTAAATTGTTAATATTTGTTTGTAGAATGTACAAATCCGACCTTAATTTAAAGGGACTTGGTAACATTGTAAAGATGAGAGAAAATGGTGCTAAGGTAGTGACTTCAATGTTAGATGTACAATTAAAGATGATATGAAAGTTTGAGTGAAAACAAACCATTATTAACGATAAAAATTGGGAAAACTGATCTGATCGATACTTCATTTCCCCCAACTACATTATTACAATTTAATTACATTTTAGATGAATGTAAATCATCACAATGCAATGAATTGGCTTTATATACCATTCCAGACATTAATTTAAGTCTTGAAAGATTTTTGAAAGCCTGTTTTTTGTGTTATTTTCATGGAAAAACTGTTGGGAAATTTTAAAAATGGTTGGGAGAAATTTGCACAAGTTTTGTTTGTGTATCCCCTTTCTTGTCGACAATAATTATGTGTAAATAAACGTTTTCAATCAATTATGCAAGTCATAGGTCATAGCTTAAGCCAAGTCGCAGTCAAGATTCTATCGAAGAATTTCACAAATTATATATACCTATAAGATTATTTACACATACAAAAACAAAAAACGAACAACACCTGACAGCAACAAGAAAAGGAGCATGAGTAAATTATGCAACAATTCATCCAACATTGTGCAGAAAATGAGATGGGATTAAAGGAAATAATGTATCAAGATTTTGGCATGCAAGGAAAGTAAATTTAGAATAAAACAGTAATAATTATAAGGATTTTGCTTGATCTTTATTCATCTTCAGTGTAAAGCACCATGAAAATATCTAATCTAATTAAGTGCATTTTTAGCGCTAAAAAAAGGGTCTTTTTTAATTTTTGAAAAAGCAATTAAACTCTACTTGATGTGGGAACAAAATTATGTAAAGAAGTAAGCAATACACAAGGAAAATTCGACGTCAACCTCAGTACCAGATTTGAAGATTGTATTTTGAGCTTAGGTGTCAATGAACTTGCCGTTAAATAGAGCAGCTAAGAAGCGACTCACGTGATGTTATCAATGATATATATGGGATGCACCTGTGTGTTACGCACTATTGTGTTGACTTAAGTCGGTCAATGGTATGTCTTGTTGCAAAATCATTGAAAGAGCACACATAATCTCATTACGAGTGGAATTTCCCTGGTTTGTGTGTATCGCCGTAAGCTAAACACCAGTCACTCCTCGTCAAACATTGTCAAATCCTGCTTCATTTCTCATTTTGATCGTGTGTGGGTATTCTTCTTGATTCATAATTCCCATTCAGACGAACATGTTATCATCTATCTTGAAATAGAATATGGTATTTAAACTTTACAAAATATGCTGGTAAGAAAATGTGGTACACTGTATATAGTTCAGTCATTTTACGAAATGACTTCCCACTGATATTGCAACATAAAATATTTGAACTGTTTTAGTATCATAACAATGTACTTAATAACATACACAGAGTCCTAAGGAATCCAAGTGATGGAAAGTATTGATAACAATACCAAAAAGCAAGGCTAATTATCACCAGAGCAGATTATACACCTAGACAGGCCAACTCGGTTTCAATTGTGTGTCAGTCTAACCATGGAGATCTCTTCTTTTATCTCCATGGTCTAACAAAGTAACATGCGCCGTTATCCAACTTGTACAATATTTTATTGGCGGCTCTGAGCAATGACTTACAAGGACGTCCTCTTATGAAAGGAAATAAATTACAATTCAAAATAATTACATTAAGTTCAAGTTCAAGATTTATTTATGTAGACTAAAAAAATGACATAAATTAAAACAACATTTTTAAAATTATCCAAAAGTAATTATACCAAAAGACATTTTGTTATAATTCACAATTTATCAATTACACGTTAATCTAAATCACGGAAAAAATATTTAAAAAAATAAACGTTGCTGTATAAGTGGAAATAGAGGGATCCACTAAAAAGGCATATATCTTATATAGTGTGGACTCCCCAACAAACAATGATATAAAAAGTTAACACAATAATTAAAAAACTATACATGAATATATACAAAATATTTTAAAAAGTGTTGTCTACGGAAAATGCCGAAGAGAACAGGTACCAATCATAAGACGCAGAATGGAAGCACAAGGATAGAATTATGAACTAGATGGACACAATTTTACAAAAGAAAAGGAGGAGTAGGTCTTGACCGCATTTATGAATGACAGTGTATATGAAAATTAGGAAGTACGTAGGAATTAAGAGCACGATGAGAGAGGCTGAGTTCGCAATTGTAATTAGCACTATTATCGGATAAATCATGCAATGAACTTTTTGTTAATATAAAAAACACTAAATTAACTATTCTCGTAACGTTGCTATATAAAAAATAATTTAAGTTTTCTTTTAAGTCGATTCGAGAACCAATAGTCGTTATTTTCCGACTTTAAGACATTTTAAAGCTCCCTCCTTTTTTAAAGGAAGTTGTAAATGAGTATCATCTTTCAAATGCCGTTGGAATTTATCCTTTTCATTTTTTTGGCCTGCAAATGGGACCTAGTACCTTTAACAAATTCATAAAAACCAAGGACTTGGAGTACGACTTGTGTAAAGGGACTTATTGTTGAATGTCATTTTAAAGTTGAATTTCGTTATATCCTACTGACAGAATAATCATTCGACACCTACAGATTAAGACTAATACTCGATTGTTTGATTGATTGTTTGATTTAATTTAATGTATTAAATCATATAGATGTAAAAGAAAAGCACAAAATAGAAATTAAAATACATAAAACATACAAAATACAAAGCAAATAATATGGTCAGGACCCAAAACAAGCAAATTGCATTTAAATAGGGCCCCCACATTAAACAAATTGAACTAGATATGATTTAGGTACTTTGGCTACAATGATACTAATGATAAACACAAGATTTTATTCCTGTCATTATTGATCTTATACAATTTCGATGATATGCTGTAACAGTCCATTTATTAATAATAAAGATCATCATCATCATCATCATAGTAATGATGATAATAATTATGATCTATATTAGTAGTAATAATAATGATCATCATTATCATCATCATCATCATCATCAACATCGTCATCATCATCATCATCATCATCATCATCATCATTAACAACAACAACACCGACAACATTAACAATATTCTGGATCTGTTTAGCACGTCATACATGATTTCTCTCGGTGCTTTCCAATAGCACTGGACGGACAACAAACAACAGCATTAACTTCCACATATTTAAACTTCATGTTGAAAAGGGCATTCTGTATTCAAGAGAAATAAAATATAATCTCTATTTGCCACACTGTGTTGGATAATAAGAATGACGTACTTCCTTCTTATCTTTCTTCGTTCGTTCGTTAGCTCGTTAATTTTAAAACACATTTTAGTTGGGTAGCCCAGATCTTATGTGAAATGTTGAACTAATTTATTGTGATAACTCATAGCAGCCTGCTTTTTGATGAGTGCTAACATTTAAAAACAAAAACGAAAACAAATACAATCTGCAATATACATGCAATATAAATGATATAGATAATGCTATGGTCGAAAAACACAGGGGTTGATTAATTTCTATGTTCCTTTTTCATGTTGTTTATAATTCAAAGCATGCCAATTTATAATTCATAGACGTCTTTCAAATTGCATTTCATGTTTTATTCATGTTTTATTCTAGTAATCTCTATTCCATCGATGAGATGTGACAAAAATCAAACCTTTTGTGATTGCGCGCCGTCACTTTGTGTCACAAAATGGCATTTCTTTAATTATCAACCCTGGAAATGATATTTCTGCTTATAAATCTCAACTTAATCATTGACTTGAGCCGCTAAGGAGATTTGAGTTATTGCACAATCCCACATCTACACCATCTAAAAAAATATGGCAGTCCCTTGAGAAACGTTGTCAAAAGGCCATCGCTCTCCCTCCAATAGAACACCGGTTAAGGTCCAGGAGCCATTGACCTTTAGTGAAGTGCATGTCCAAGGGGTCAATGTGCTGAGAGCGTAATATTGGTTGGCCGAAGCTTGTTGGATGACCACTGTTATTGTTGGCGGCTTGTTAGGCTGGTGAGATTTGATATTAGCTCATTTACTCGCCGACCGTTTCTCTCTAACACTATACCTCCAGCTCATCCATTTATTCATTAATGGGCGGTTCGAGGAGCGAGAGCTCAAGGTGTCCGGTGTCAACTGTGACCATCTAAAAGGTGCATCGTTACCCTTGTCTTCAATACCAAGTGCTTCAGATGCCCAGTGATGCTATCATCATAAATATGCAGCATCAGCCTTATTAAAAGAAAACAAAAAATATGAATACTGAATCGTGAAAGTTCATTCATCTTTCGATTTCCATCGTCATGGCATCTTCATCTCCTCCTTATAATTAGGGAGCAAGAAAGAAAGGTCGAATAGTTCAGCCATCACGTGAAAATAATAATGGAAATTCAAATTTATGTACCGTGGTTGACCGCATTATTATGTGAACGAGCCTCCCTTTTACCCTCTCCCAATACTTTAAGATTTCAAGCAGAAGTATGTATACAACATAACCTAAATTAATTTGGCAATAACATATGACTATTGTATTTCAGTTTTTATTGATGCCGATAATTTTTCCATATTTTGACATTGGGAAATGGTAAGAGCTAGAATGGAGTTAACATAATCCTTTTAAATAACAATCCTGTCACTCAGAGTACACATTAATTTTTAACTTCACGTAAAACTCATGCGAAGTATGGAAGATATCGCCCAGTGCAAAATAAAACCATAGTGCTTGTTGATTTTGTTTTGTTGTTTTGTCATTTTGCACAAAACGTAGGTCAAATCTTTTTTATTTTTTATTAATGCGACCATTATGTCTTGTCAGCGCATGAGATAAATATCAACAGATGTGATAAATATTTGTCAAAATCATTTAGTGTTAAATTCTCAAACGTTTCAGAGTGGTTTAAAATTGATAAATTAATAAATGAGCCACTTAAAAAAAGATCTTCGTGTGCGTATTTGAAATAGATTTGTTTATAGCTTGTTTTTGAATTGCTCTTTAAAGGTCTTTTTGGAGTATATTTTTCCATCATCATATAATGTTACAAGATGTTCTCTATCGTGTCTATTATCGTGTATAATACATAGTCCATTACATAACATACATGTAAATGAGTGGGTGAAAACTGTTCTAAAGAACCCAATGATATGAATTAGATCTAGTACGATTTATTCCACTGAGTTTATGAATTGCTCTAAAAATACCAAGCAATGGTTGTTGTGCACTTAAGTCTGAAAATATATATTTTTTTTTAATTCAATAAAACTCGATGTTCGTGCCAAGAATACAATGGAACTTGGACACAAGTTCATATACGCAATTCTCAGAATATCATGTCGTAAAAAGCTATATGCATTATTCCCTGTTGAGTTTCTTGTATTGGGCAGATGTCAATTTGTAGTTGACAGTTATATCGCTTTAAATTGTTTTCAGGGTATTTGGGAGAAGTAGAATAAAACTTCTTATTTCCCATAAAAATAGCTAAAACAGATGAGACTCTAAAGCTACTTAGTACCCATTATTAGTTTATATATGGATTTGATTTAAGTGTATTTTCATGGTGCATCTAGTTCGAAAACATTTTTGCTTCTTCTGAATTACCATTTTTATTGTAAGAGTACAACTGGGTTGGGGTCCGATTGAGAACTACGCGCAGAAACCATCCTTTAATGGATCAATACTGTGTTCAAGACAACACCTCATTTAGGCCCTAAATTACTTCAGCCTTTTCCGATTCTCTACCAAAATCTCCCTCCGTTGAATCAACCAGTAATCAATAAGGTCTACCCATCTAACAAATTGACAAATATGATAAAAAAAACAAACGGAGATCACATTTCGTAGTTTTATGATCGCTTTTCATTTTAGCCCTCTGTATCATCCGTGGGAACTATCGATGATGAGCCTTATATTTCGCTCGCTACGGTCGATCGAATTTCGCATTTTCTATTTTGGACCACTCGATCCCTTAATTGATAGTTTATGTCATCCTCATATTAAATAGCCATCTGAATGCGTTCGCTTGCATCTTATATCCTAGTTTAACAGTTAGCTGAATATATCAGCTGAATATATTTTGTATAAAAGCTGCGCTATATAAATATATTATTATTATTATATTATTTATCATTTTTTTTGTTGTGAAGATGTCGATAATAGTTTTACATAA
The DNA here is from genome assembly GCA_003118195.1 of Hemicentrotus pulcherrimus. NCBI lineage: Eukaryota > Metazoa > Echinodermata > Echinoidea > Camarodonta > Strongylocentrotidae > Hemicentrotus > Hemicentrotus pulcherrimus. Next base: position 430,379 of record BEXV01000035.1, on the reverse strand, counting down.
AGAAAATCTAGACGCAATTACACGTATATAGGCAAAGTGTATGGACATTGGCATTTATTATTAATTTCATATCTAAATGAAAACTAGTATATCCCTGAATGGCCTGACGGTACTGTGCACTGGATATGAAAAGTCTCATTATTTCTCTACAGGTAAAAAATATTAAAAAATCGCTGGCGCTTTACATGTCTATTAACCAAGCACACTGGAATTATAGCTTCATGAATTATTGTACAAATAGAAAAGACAATACTTAATTTGATAATAAAGTTGTAATGATCACGATTATCGTTACAGATACATTCATCGATGCGACAATCCATTGGTATGTACAGGGTGTCACGATCTTGAACGACCTTTGAGTTAGTTTGAGTTAAAAAGACAATACTTAATTTGATAATAAAGTTGTTATGATCACGATTATCGTTACAGATACATTCATCGATACGACAATCCATTGGTATGTACAAGGTGTCACGATCTTGAACGACCTTTGAGTTAGTTTGACGCCCCCCCCCCTCCCCCGGTACGACTATGGTTTCCTGCTTTGTGGAAGATGAATCTCTGAAACTTTTCCAACCAACATATCGCCCATTTCTGCCTGACCTTCTTCTCCGTCAGTGTGTCATATTAATCGAAGGATGGTATAAATGACATTGGCATGATACATGGTGATGGGTCATTATTATTGGTATTCACTCTCAGCTTCAATTAAAACAGCTGACAGAGAACTCGTTACTTATCCATTCTACTCTGAAATGAACTGAAATTTCTTGATATGGAGAGATGCCTAAAAATGATCAAGTATTGACAGCTGGTTACTATCCGATTACCACCAAACACAGAGGCCAAGAATCTGTATCTACAATTTTCTTCAAGTAGACATTAATAATGGTTTTAGTATCTGCCTTAGCTTGGTTTATTTCAATTATTCTTTAAGATTTTTGTGTCGATTCAGCCTTTTTTTGCAAGTGCATCTTTCTCCCGAAACCGACAAGTAATCAAAAGTCAATCAAGCAACGGCTACACGAAATTATCATCAGCAGTTCAAAATCTTTGTCCGAGCAAAACGACTTGTAGAGTGTTAGTTCAATTACTTTACAGAAGTCGCACACACCAGAAGAAAGCTAATTTTTGGACTCCAAGGCGATAGTAATAATAACAAAACGAAACATCTAGAAGAAGAAACGCAAACGAAAGGGCACTGGAAACTAATTATTGACAGAAGGTCGTTTCAATTTCATCATGTCTTCGTCATTTGCCGTTACAAAAGCAACGTTCGGTGTATGGTCTGCCCAGTTAAATTCTCATATCCCAGGTCTGCCTAAGTCATTGCCAAGCAGGCTTGGCGGCAAACCCTTTCTTCCTATCAATCTTGCTGTATTGAATTATCTCAAATCAAACTTAACGACAGCCTTACGGTTGTTAAATTGACCCAAACCTTAACCTTGTATCTCGTCTTTGAATGATTGTAGCGAAGATTATTTTGGGGGTAATCCTGCTTATTCCATTTTCATCTCAATACTCTTTACTAATAGTCCTTACCAAGTTGGGAAGGGGCACGTACGACCCCCAACACACACACTTTCTTGTTCTTTTTTACTCGTTCATGCCCTTTTACAAGTCATGTTCTCGTTGTTCTTGCTCTTGTTCTTACTAACCTGTTCTTGTCCTTTTTCATGTTCTCGTTTTTCTTGCTCTTGTATATTTTCTTGTTTCTGCCCTTGTTTTAACTCTTGTTCTCCCTTAACCCCCTCTTCGATATCTTCTTAATACTTAAGCATTCTTTTTCAATGAGGTCTCATAGGTCTGAAGCTTTAGAACTTTGGAGTAAAAAAAGGTGTATACTTCGTCCTTGCATTCATATAAATTGCTTCATCTCCCGTGTATACTCCTTTTCTAAACAATAAATACTATCATAATGTTGAAATTAAAATAATTATAAAAAAATATGTTTAATGAAGGATTGCATTCAGCATTAGAGATCGATTGCATGATCTGCGTATAGAATGAACATTGTAAAATTTGGCATAATTCCAGTCAAAGGGAGGGAGATAATGACATTTTATATGCGTGGGAGGGCGGCGGTGGCGGGGGCAGAGGTTGGGAGGTTGGTCGAATTACATTCTCCCTTTTCATTTTCTTGCTTGTACCCCTTTTAATAGCTATAGGTAGGTGGCCCTTGCTAATCCACTCAAGTTCGAATGGCCCACGCGATATTATTAGTATATATTTTCGGAAAATGAATATCATTTTCTGGAAATAAATTGTTTATTGAATCCAGGGCCTAACCTACGAAAAGAAAGAAAAAGTTCGTTCCTTTAACAAAAAAAAAAGGGACTTTGGTTGCCCCTCCAGGGATCTCTCCTTGACATCTCGATATTAAAAGCTCAACACTTTCACCTGTTTGCTAACGTGATGACACTGCCGTGCTTGGTGATGTTAAGAATGATCTGCCAGAGTAATCTGCCTAATATTAAGAGACAGACCTTAAAAACCATCAAAAGTTTAGATGAATACCAGACCGCCGTTCGCTGTTATTCACACAATATAAGAGAGCCTTTTTCAGCTGTTAACAGTCAGCGAAGATAATGGTATTATGAAGGGGGTTAAAGAAAAGGAGAGGCAGGGTGAGATGTAGAGCGGCACGTGGCCACAAAGCACCGGTCACGATTTGACCAGGGATGGTTTTTCATTCATGATTTGAGATCCAGTGATCAGAAGACAGCTAGTTTAGAGTTGATCTGACAGGCGAGCCACGCGCCAAGTGCCCTTACTTAACCTTCGACGCGTGGTCGTAATTGGGCAGACATGATAACCCCCCCCCTCCTCCATCTCTACCCTTTATCTCTCTCTCTCTCTCTCTCTCTCTATTCTTATTCACTCTCTGCCCACCTCGGGGTTTTTTCTCATTAATGTAGTTGACATCCTCTTATTTTAATCCTGACATTGTTTTCTCTTCTTTTATCTGACTGATTTTTATAATTAGTATTTTAATGAAGGCATTAGTGAAAAATTCGACCCATTGTACATAAACAATTTCTATACATCAAGGACCGTTCGACAATTAAAGTGATTACAAAACTAGTGAGTGGCTTTATCGTGCAATATACCTTGAGAACCCTCCCACGGCAGAAAATAATCAAAATGATTATAAAAAGAACGTGACGCCTGAACAAAAATGAAAGTAAATTTTTTAGATAAAACCAATATTCTACTGTATTTCATCATCTTAAAAATATGTATCTCATGCTTTTAACGCCGGCTGCCATGAGATTCAGATACATTAAGGCACGACCATGTACAGACACAGCCTAGACACAGACGCAAAGGCCAACACTGGGCCTGGTAAAGAAGGTTTTAAAAAAGATACTGAAGGTATACTTTCAAAGCAAATCTCCACAAAGCACTTTTTTAATCGAAGAAATATGATATCATGCCTCTGTCGGCTCCACGCGGGACGTCAAAGGCATTGCGTCAATTACAGACGTAGGTTTGATAACGCCTAATGCACATGAGGCGCAGCCAGGGGCGTACGCAGGGGGGGGGGGGTGTTTTTTTTTGTTTGTATTTTCACGTGTG
>BEXV01000035.1:412654-426300 GCA_003118195.1 Hemicentrotus pulcherrimus | reverse complement strand
CCCCCCCCCCCTACCGAGTACCCATTATGTTATTTCACCGAGGTAGAGAATAGCAAATGTCGCTCTGTGTCTTGGCAAATGATATTAGTGCGACGGAGGGACTCGAACCGCAAACCATGTCATCTAGAGTCCGGAAAATTGTCCATTAGTCTAGACCACAACACCTCTACATTTCGTGTCCAGACGTATAGGACTGACGCAGACCTCCGTCATTAATAGGGACTTTTAGATTTGCCGAACGACAACGTGGATTTCTACGATCGACGTCCTTTTAATGCACTGCCTTGAATGGACGTCAAACGTATCAGTCCATGCAAATCTAAAAGTCCCTATTGACGCTACATGTGCAACGGGCATTACCGCAAAATATATCCATTATGTTTGGTCTGTACAGTACATGGGTCATGAATTCTATTGAGCGGAAGGGATCATTCAATGATTGGCGCATTGCTTTTACGCCTCGCGTGCGTGCACAAGTATATACGACATATTACGTGGTTTTATTCACATGTTATTATTACAAGGTCATTGAGGAAAAGAACGTGATTGACTTGACCCCCATACAGCGATTACACGGGTATGGCTTCTTGTGATATACATTTTGCGAACAACCTAGACTCCAGACCTCATTTTTAATTATGCAACGAAGAAACCCCTACATAAACGAATATAAGATTGGTAACTTATCCTTGATGACGATTTTTAAAAGTTAATAGCAATATAATGGCTGACGTTATTAATGTGATATTATATAGATTCATATCATTATCAATATAAAAAGTAAAATACAGGTTCAGGTATTAATAACATATCGCAATTATAAAAAATGCCAACGTACATGTATATTATTTTATATTATTGCAAATTATTATAAAGTATATTATTTCAAAGAGTTAGAAAGATGGTACTTTGGTTGATCACAGAATCAATTAAAATGAATATTTAACATTTGAGGGGTCCACAATGCAAGCACCCCTCTGACTGTTTCCAATATGTATTCCTTGATTGTTGTAAATTAATATAATTGATTTGTATTGTTTCGTTGGAAACAAAAATAAAATTGAATTAAATTAAATTGAACATAATGTACATCGACTGATGCCATAGTTTTAGCAATAAATTGCTTCATATTTGTCTTTTTGATTAAATTGAGCTTCGATTTCGGAAAGAAATTAAAAATTGACTCATAGTTTGCAATGTTGTTTTTTTAAATCGGAATCCATTTGAAAATACAGACTAAATCTTTGGGCAATTTGATGCTTTTATCAAAATCAGTGTTAAAAAAAAATAAAATGAAGAAATATTACAAATCAAATCATCTGTATAGAAATTTAAAAGTCGACTTCACAAATCAATTTTACTGTGCCTTTTACCTTATCTAATGATTGTATAATATGGACTTTGTATATTCAACCTACGGGCTGTGATATACAACGCTCTCTTATCAATTAATCTAACTTAATTGGAGTGAAATTATGTAGGTTTAATCTTGAATCGTTTAGGCCATATTTTGTACTCCTACTGAATATTGATTGATTGATTGATTGTCTTGATTACAACCATTTTCTATGATTTTCGAAGAAAGCCGTGGTATCTAGTGCAACTCGAATGTTGGAATCTTTTCCTCAACACGAATCAGCCAATGTGAGACGTCAAAACAGTCACCCCAATCATCACCCATCAAATCATGCCAAGAACCGGTCCCTAAATAACCATAATTCCTTTATTGAGTTTCATGAAGTTAATCTGTATGTTTACCTTGGTAAGATTGCGAACTGGGTGACCATTCAGCGCTCGATGACCGCTGATAATGGTCAACTTTAGATGGCATTGACCCCGTCGTGTTCTGAGCGCTTGACCCAATCTCTTGCGGTCTGCGGCCAGAACCTTCGTAGCGCTGCTTGATTTACATGGCTTTGTGCAGCATCGTCTTATCGTCTGCTCCAAGCTTCGAAGACGCTCGAAGCAGGCACAGAGACCAATCCTCGAAAGAATATTCTTCCAAATAGGTGTGAAACTTTTGAAAGCAATACCTGGAAAGTCGTGAATAACGACAAGGACATCATGTTCTTTCTTTCCATTTTAAAGTTTATTCACAGGTTGTCGTATGTTTGTTTTTATTTTCGTCATGATAAAAAGAATATAATCATATTCAAAAGGAAATATACAAAAATACAAAATGTATAAACATGTACATAATATAATTTGATATAAGCAAAATAATCATATGGCATTGAATTGAACAACAAAATTTAGAACGAAAGAATGTACAACGCAATAAACAAAGACAGAAAAACAGACGACCGGATAGCCCATTTTAGGAAGGGAAAGATTATTGTACCGTAGCTGATAAGATATACATTATTTTTTCAGTAAAATAATTTGGTGACATGTAATATAATCAAGGCTTTATTTTCAGAATAGTTCTTCCCGCTCTATTTTGCAGCTTTTGTAATATCTATGATTGACCAAATCATAGGAAGACTGCCATATCATATCCGCATAATGTAGATGATGTATTACATTTTGGTATATAAGTTTTACGTCTTTCCTAAACGGCGGAGAAATGAAATCATGCTATATCTGTACCAACTTTTTGTCAAAAATGCACACCCAGGCATTTCAATAATTTCACTTGAACATTGATACTTATATCAAGTCTGTTATATTGTTTGAGCATGTGTGTGTTTCCAATGAGCATGCTCATGTTTTTTTCATAATTAACCTTAAGTCTGTTTCTGCTTATCCATCTGTCCTGGTTGACCGATTGTCTATTAAAGGTACTATGTCCCTTTGTCCCATTTGCAGGCCAAACAAATGAAAAGGATAAATTCCAACGGCATTTAAAAGATAATACTAATTTAGAACTTTCCTCTAAAAAAATGGGGGCTTGAAAATGTCTTTAAGTGGGAAAATAACGACTATTGGTTGTCGAATCGACTTAAGAGCTACAGAGCCAGTAAGTAATAGTCTGATTTTCAGACCATTTTACCGAATGTTCGTGCGTTTTATGCTGCGCGAAGATTCAATCAGTTTAATTTTGGCCATTACGAGAAGTGGGTTATTGATGTAGACAAAATGCTTGTTTACCCTTTACAGCTTATTTTTATGTATATTATTACCACAGAAGAAGAAAAAGCCAGTCAGTCACTCAATAGTGTCTGACAGTGAAATCTAGCAAATAATCCTTGCATAATTTGAATAGTAGGACACTGCTAACGTTTAAATTTCACAAATAGGGCATAGATGACATATTCATAATTCCTGCAAAGGTCTACAGAATTTGATGTTGGCTGCAAAAGGGACAAAGTATCTTTATAGAGTACCGAAGCTGTGACGTCATAAAAATCAATTTTTAGAATTTTTCATTTTTTTTCATCATTTTCTAAAAGAGCATCAAAAATAATGTCCAAAAGTCGAAAACCAATTGAATATGTAAGTATTTGCTGAGATATGACCATCTGAATAAAAAGATTGCCTATGGGAACTCGGTGTTATATGCTCTGGCTCCTAACCATAATATTAGGAGCCAGAGCATTATAACACTTTAGGACATACATTTATTCAAATGGTCATATCTCAGCCAAAACTTAACATATTTAATTGGTTTTCGATATTCGGACATTATTTTTGATGCTCTTTTAGAAAATGATGAAAAAAAATGAAAAATCACCAAAATTGATTTTTTGATGACGTCATACTTCACCGCTCTATGGGTTAATCGAAAAGTATGTGGGTCTTTATGAGAAAACCAAACCACGGTGTCATCTGCGTACAAATTAATTTTGCAATTTATATTGTTTTTAATTTGGTGATTCTTAATTCATATGAGAAGACCAGCTTTTTCTCGTGAGATGATGATTTATACCCTCTTCATTCTTTTCTAAACGAATTTCTTAAAAAAAAATATTCCCTACATAATGAACTTACCTCCCCATACCCTCCCACAGTCATCATGTGTTTAGTACGCCATGACGTGAAAGGGTGCAGCACGTGGTATGCGTACACCCTAGGGGATGTTTGGGCTTTTACCAAATCTCTCATAACACGGTCTCTTATCCTGCGCTCTTTGCCCCCTAGGTATACTATTTATGGATGCAAAAGGTCGAGTTCTCGATGACCAAAGATGACCACTGATGTCATTTATTTCCAAGAGAGAGAGAGAAAGAGGGAGAGAGAGAGAGAGAGAGAGAGAGAGAGTGGGTGGGGGCAGACGAGGATATTGAGGGAGGGGGTTCGAACGAAATAATTTCGTGTCGCAATGCCCCCACTTTAAAATATGCGAATGCAAAAGGTTAGAAAAGCGGCCCAGGCGAGGGTTTTTCTGTCACTTGATATACCTAAGAAAATAGGAGAACTAATTTAAACGAATTATGAATCTAAGAGCGGTGGCCAAGGAAGATGGCTGAATCGGTCTCGTGTGTACCACCAATACGCGATAACTCAATTAAAACAAGAAGGAGAGGCTAAAAAAGACTCGTGCCCAGACTCGAATGGTAATGACTTAACGTCGATATCGTTAGTTAAAGCATGTGAGTGGCATTATGAATACTGGAATTGGATCGGGGAATTACTCCCTTGCTGCACTATGTGTTTAAATGGAGTTGGTGGTTTCGAATTTATGCATTTTAAGTGATTGCCCCCAAGCAATATCCTTTCCTTTTCTCTTTCTCTTTATTTCATTCATCATGTATTAACTTTGCGCACGCAACACATCCTAACTAAAAAGTGGGAAATACTATCCAAATAAGTATACGTAATTTAGGAAATTATCAATAAATCAAGCATTAATTTATAGCTCTCTATTAAGTGCAATTTGTAGAAATTTATGATAAATTTCATGTTGTTTTTTTATCCGCGTGTTTGACAAATCCCACCCCTGGTAATATTTTCAAAACGTTTGGAATAAAAACCATGAAATGAAGAATATCTTGAAGTACATCATATTCTACTTATTGCGTTATAACTTTTGCAGGATGAGGAAATCGGAATTTATGCGTGTCAATCTATCCCAGACAACTATGCTCAGACAATTATTATCTCCGTACACATTACTGCTGGATTATTTATGTCCAAGGGCTAGTTGTCCAGGCCACCCCCTGGACTCCAGTTTCATAAAGGTGTGCGTAAAGTTACGCATTACTGGGATTCTCAAATCCTTTTAATAGGCTAAAGTTGAAATATGCAGATGTAGATTAACCTTATCATTATTAACAAAACATTTTAATGCAAAGTGTATTTTCTTAACTGTATTTTAATTGATATCATGGGAAATACAGTCACACCTTGATATAATATCAGGAAAAACTTTGGTCATCCCAATTGGCTCTTCATTTGTAAAGTCATTCGTAACTTTACGCACATTTGTATGAAACACCCTCCTCCCCGGGGTACAATCGGGGGCAGTGCTCATAATACATCACTCTCGCTTTTTGTCCCCTTCTATCTGTCTGCCCCCCTCCCTGCCCACTCCTTCTCCCCAATCCCCCCTCTCTCTCTCTTTAATTTATATAGTTATATTTTCTATATTCAGAAACAAATAACAGAAACAAAAATAGAATGGTCAATCTTAATGGTACCGTAATCAGCCATACCTTCTTCGTGTCAAAAGCAAGGCATCAAACTGACCGCTCCAGACTGGTTTCCCATTCTTTCCCGAAAACTGAAGGAAAAAAAAGAGAGAGGTTGAGACAGACAGAGCTAGCGTCTGGAGCAATCAGCTTCCTAAATTGACCATCGGCAAAGTTTAAAGCCTTCCTGAATTTAACCGTCGCCTTGGTCAAGCCTCTGATCAAGATGTGAATAATTCCTGAGGCAGTTACACCAAGATTGACGTCCGATGCTGTGTTTTTTCTTCCTCTCTTTCCCTTCATAATGAAAATTATTATTTTACGTGACCATGACAATCTTACAGATGGTCAATTCATATAGTTATTCCCGATCACTACCATCCAAAATATTCAAGTCAAAATGAAATGTCTGTATGTGTATTCCAAATGAGATTGGATATAGTTATGATACTTAGTGTAATTGTTTATTGACCCCCATCATTTGCGGTCATTTAGCCGTAATGAAATATATATAGGCTTATAAGCGAAACATTATAAAACATTATACACATACAAAAGCATAAGAATCAAAACAACACATAAAAAAGCACATCGCAATCCAATTCCTAGATTGATCAAGTTACAGTTATAATTTATGTATGTGTAAATATTAACACGTTATTATATAATTTTAGAATTTAAGTTACAAAATCAAGTCGAATTTGAATTTAATGTAACTCATTAACTACATAAATAAGAACAAGTAAGATAATTTTGATTGAGTGTAAAAGAAAGGCTCTTTCTTTCAAGGATATAAGAATAGTACAAAACGATTCAAAATGCATGAGAATAGAAATGTTGACAAATATGTATATATATCTAGGTAATAATAATAATAATAATAACAATAATCTGGATCTATATAGCGCTGAATACGAAATACCGACTCTTAGTGCTTTATATAATTACCCCGTTCATCGAATTCAGTCACGCACAATGTACACTATCTCCACTCCCTGAGGAGTATATACCTACCATATGGTCACCGTGATGGTATATTAAACAAAAACGTTTTCTTCATCCTACCGGGTCCCCATTTCTCTCTTGGTTATGGAGTGGTAAATGTAGATGGATGCCTTGCCAAAGAACTTTAGTGCCGTGTCGGGGATCGAACCCATGACTTTTTAATTTCAAGTTAAGTGCTTAAACCACTCGACTACGACACTTTTATAAAATATTATGGTCCATTGATAAATGTATGATTACAAACAAAGATAAAGAGACAATAAAAGCATATTAAATATCATCAAAATGTCCATGAGAAAAACCCTAACTTTAAGATACTGATATTAGTTTTGTTAATATAATAAAGAGAAAGTAAGAGAGAGGGGAGAGAGAGCGAGCGAAAGGGGAAGATAGGGAGCGAGAAAGGGAGAGAGAGAGAGAGGGGGAGAGAGAGTTCCCGTCAACCAAATCAGACCTGAAGATAATATTTTCCACCACTGGGCTATTCAATGCCTGATTTCCGCAATGAATATGATGTCGTCTGCATGCTTCTGATTCACCATTTCAGCACAAACTATTATTATTTTTTCCCCCACGACAACTTCTGCCTCAGGTCTGACACCAACCAATTACATCTCCAATATGATTTTGAAAAATGCCTCTAGCAAAGGCAGATTTTACCCCCTTCATCGTTGCCTTTTCTCATATCACTTATTGAAACAACTTCTACCAATATTGTTTATTTAGTGCAAAGAGCATTTTGGGCGCTGTGCCTTGGTGATTGGTCAGTGTTAAGTGTAGTTACATCGATCTCATCAGTGTTTGTCGTCTGGGTTTGTTTTTAATTAACACGCTCAAGGGATGCAACTCCTCACTGATCTTAGCCACAAAACTCCAATTTAGTCTACAGGGTGTCTCGAAAGCAGACATTCAGCATTTGTTGATACCATTTTTGCTTGGAATAATGAGTTAAGTTCGTGTCTGTATATCACAAGCAATATTGTTTGTGAGAAAAATACACATTTTCATGGCTTTTGACTACCTATATACGAATTTCATTGCTATAGTATGACAAAGTTCATAATCTGATAATAATAATAATAATGATAAAGAATAATAATGCTAATAACATTACTTTTAGTGGAGTCTTGTATTTATGGCACCTAAGACTCCTGGCGCTCCATTATTACCCCGGCTTCATAGCAAGGCTGCCATTACAGCGCTCTAGCATTATTTCAAAGGAATTAATACCTGTCAGGTACCTATTTACTTCACCCGGGTGGAGTGTGATAAATATAGATTGATGTACTGCCATCATTGCCACTCCGGCCACTAGAAATTTGATAATGTGGTGGATAAATGACTAATTTTAATCAAATATGACCCAGTCTCATCTGTTTTCTCTCTTGTCACACCCTGAACAAGGCTGCACTTTAGTTGATTATTGCGACAAATGTCACGCTTCCTGCGACACTTTACCCAGTCATTTTTTTCTCTAACTTTGTTCCTTAAGGTCAATAAATTGACCTTGTATAAAGAGTGCCATGGGCGCCACAAAGAGCAATCACGTACAATATTATTAAAATAGAGATCAGACTTTATATTTCTTTTCTTCTTATTTTTTCTTCAATAATATAGAGTAGTTTTGTAGTTCTTTCTTGCATCTTCCTCGATTGTAATGCATATTGATCTGTTATGCCCTTAGAATTTAGGGTGCTTATCATATAAGGTTACGGGCATTTACAAGTAAAAAGCCTAGTGTTGCAAATATGATTATAAACATCGTATCAACTTGATTTGTCCAAATTCAGATATTTTATTACGTGTCTAGATATTTGGTACAAAATATTCGTTTACATTTTTATATAATATTTAGGTTTTAGAAGCTGGAACAAAAAGGAGTATCTTTATAACTATTCAAACCTTGAAACTGAATTGTTTTATTGAAGTTAAATAAAATTCAATATTTTAAATTACATTGACATAAATTATTTCTTGACAAAATAAGATTTGAGAAAAAAATACATCATGTTCACAAAGTTAGGAACTATCATATCGTTTTACATGTAATTAGAAGAAGAAGAAGAACAAGCCATTATAAAATAGGTACTTGGATAGTTGTCCAGCATTCGAAATTTCAATTTAGAAGATTACATGGGCAAGATCGATTCCTTGGAGGAACGCATATAAGCGAGCACTACAATTTTAACTCCATGAAAATACCCCAAACATTTGTTTCAAAGTAACCTTATATAGTGAATGTTCTCTTAATTTGTTTTCAAGTTTCCCTTTTTTTCTTTGTGTCAAGTCATTTTTTTATACTGTTACAAAGTCATGTACAATTGCATGCATTTTCTCAATAGTGTCTGGGATTTTGAAGGGGAAAAAAGGAGCAGTCCGATTAGATTAGTTCGTTTTGTGAACTCTAGTGAATTACTATAATATCAGTCAAGATGTTAAAGAAAACCCGATATGGTTCTTAGAGTAGTCATTCTTAAAAGGAAATAATTCTAATCCCAACTGAGAGAAAGATACTTGTAATAGATGTACATGTATAGATGTTAAAAGCGCCACAGGCCTAGTTAGTATCCGACTCATGACCCAGATGTATTGAGTTCAGAACAAGTTGGCATTTAATGCATTTGGGCATATTTTGCCTACATCCAATCCACTTGAGCCTAAAAGATGATTATGGAATTTGCGTCCCCTATTAAAGAACTGCCACACAACCTGCTATCACTCTCAACAAAAGAATTGATATGGTAATTTGTTTTCTACTAATAATTCATCACCTTTGAAATTAGCTCAGGTGTCATGACATTGTGCTAGCGGCTATAAACTGAAGTAGATATGTTTGAAAATGAGTTTCTGGCGGCAACGGGAAGGTTCGTGCCCTGTAATCTCTCTCTGTCTTCCATGCTCGACGGTGATCGACAACACTAGAATTGTCACCGAGACGGAAGAGGGGAGGAATGAAAAGAGGGAGGGGTTGCGAAAGGGAGTTGAGGGGATGGGATAAAGGGGTTGGATTAAGATTAAAAATAAAGTGAGTGGAGGTGTTTGGGATATAGAGGTATTGGGAAGGGAAAGATTTGGGAGAGGGGTAGAAGAGAGAAGTATCGGGAGAGGGAGGGGAACAAATTTGAGAGAGGGGGTTGGAAAAAGGAAAGGGATGGAAGGAATGAGAGACAGGGGGGGGGGGTGGTCTAGAGAGAGGGGTTGAGAGACGGAGGATGAGGAACGGGAGGTGAGGGGAAAAGAAGAAATGGGGAAAGTGAATTGGGGATTCTGAGGAGTGGGGAGAAGATGGTTGGTAGGGAAGAGAGAGTGAAGAAGGAGGGGGTGGAGGATGGGGAGACGGATGGAATGGATGAGGGAGTAAAGAGAATAAGAAGAGTGGGGGAGATGGAGAATGGGACACCAATGGATGAAATCATAATTGATGGCGTGAGAATTTGCTAAAAGGGAGGGGTGTGGCAGTGTCCGTTCACAGTATAAGAAAAAAGCAATAAAAGAGAACTACATGTAATAAAAAAAACATAAATAAATAAATATGTAGACCTGTAGACCATACATTAAACTATGGATGATCTTTTACAATTACATTACATTCTTAGTCTCATCCAAAAATTAGAGCATAAAAAGTTATCTTATAAACATCTAAATTATACAAAATACACCGAAGAAAACAGAAGTGTCTTTAGACCTAACTTGAGGGGTCACGTCAACGGGCACCCAGCGTACGTTCCTTTAAATATTTATCAGCTAACAACAGTATCATACAAAAATACAAAATACGACTGATAAATACATCATCTTGATAGAAAATGCACTCTACTGACCATCATTAGTTTTGGAAACCCTTTATGTACGTTTGATATAGTACAGTGGCGCCACTTTGTCCTCCGTGTTTATGTTGCTTAAAAATGACGTTAATGTAACACTATGGAATAACATTAAGTCGTCTTAAAAAAAATATCTTTGTTGTTTTATTCTTCTGAAAAAGTTATGACTATTATTTTATCCCTTGTATCACGAAAACCGTCTTTATTTTGAAATTTTAACAAGTTTGGTTACTCCCTCGACATCTCGTGCTGATATTGGAGCGACACCTCGTCGACATGCCCGCCGGCGATGCAGGGGGAAATTCGAACGGATGATCGATGGACCGCACAGGGCTGCATCATGACAAGAATTCAATGTTATGCAGCACGCGTGTATGCACAACAGCTCAAACTTATAATGCTATGAAACTATACGAGGAGAAAGAAAAAAAGATACAGATGGATAGGGTGAGAGAAAGAGAGAGAGAAAGAGAGAGAGAGAGAGGGGGAGAGAGAGTTCCCGTCAACCAAATCAGACCTGAAGATAATATTTTCCACCACTGGGCTATTCAATGCCTGATTTCCGCAATGAATATGATGTCGTCTGCATGCTTCTGATTCACCATTTCAGCACAAACTATTATTATTTTTTCCCCCACGACAACTTCTGCCTCAGGTCTGACACCAACCAATTACATCTCCAATATGATTTTGAAAAATGCCTCTAGCAAAGGCAGATTTTACCCCCTTCATCGTTGCCTTTTCTCATATCACTTATTGAAACAACTTCTACCAATATTGTTTATTTAGTGCAAAGAGCATTTTGGGCGCTGTGCCTTGGTGATTGGTCAGTGTTAAGTGTAGTTACATCGATCTCATCAGTGTTTGTCGTCTGGGTTTGTTTTTAATTAACACGCTCAAGGGATGCAACTCCTCACTGATCTTAGCCACAAAACTCCAATTTAGTCTACAGGGTGTCTCGAAAGCAGACATTCAGCATTTGTTGATACCATTTTTGCTTGGAATAATGAGTTAAGTTCGTGTCTGTATATCACAAGCAATATTGTTTGTGAGAAAAATACACATTTTCATGGCTTTTGACTACCTATATACGAATTTCATTGCTATAGTATGACAAAGTTCATAATCTGATAATAATAATAATAATGATAAAGAATAATAATGCTAATAACATTACTTTTAGTGGAGTCTTGTATTTATGGCACCTAAGACTCCTGGCGCTCCATTATTACCCCGGCTTCATAGCAAGGCTGCCATTACAGCGCTCTAGCATTATTTCAAAGGAATTAATACCTGTCAGGTACCTATTTACTTCACCCGGGTGGAGTGTGATAAATATAGATTGATGTACTGCCATCATTGCCACTCCGGCCACTAGAAATTTGATAATGTGGTGGATAAATGACTAATTTTAATCAAATATGACCCAGTCTCATCTGTTTTCTCTCTTGTCACACCCTGAACAAGGCTGCACTTTAGTTGATTATTGCGACAAATGTCACGCTTCCTGCGACACTTTACCCAGTCATTTTTTTCTCTAACTTTGTTCCTTAAGGTCAATAAATTGACCTTGTATAAAGAGTGCCATGGGCGCCACAAAGAGCAATCACGTACAATATTATTAAAATAGAGATCAGACTTTATATTTCTTTTCTTCTTATTTTTTCTTCAATAATATAGAGTAGTTTTGTAGTTCTTTCTTGCATCTTCCTCGATTGTAATGCATATTGATCTGTTATGCCCTTAGAATTTAGGGTGCTTATCATATAAGGTTACGGGCATTTACAAGTAAAAAGCCTAGTGTTGCAAATATGATTATAAACATCGTATCAACTTGATTTGTCCAAATTCAGATATTTTATTACGTGTCTAGATATTTGGTACAAAATATTCGTTTACATTTTTATATAATATTTAGGTTTTAGAAGCTGGAACAAAAAGGAGTATCTTTATAACTATTCAAACCTTGAAACTGAATTGTTTTATTGAAGTTAAATAAAATTCAATATTTTAAATTACATTGACATAAATTATTTCTTGACAAAATAAGATTTGAGAAAAAAATACATCATGTTCACAAAGTTAGGAACTATCATATCGTTTTACATGTAATTAGAAGAAGAAGAAGAACAAGCCATTATAAAATAGGTACTTGGATAGTTGTCCAGCATTCGAAATTTCAATTTAGAAGATTACATGGGCAAGATCGATTCCTTGGAGGAACGCATATAAGCGAGCACTACAATTTTAACTCCATGAAAATACCCCAAACATTTGTTTCAAAGTAACCTTATATAGTGAATGTTCTCTTAATTTGTTTTCAAGTTTCCCTTTTTTTCTTTGTGTCAAGTCATTTTTTTATACTGTTACAAAGTCATGTACAATTGCATGCATTTTCTCAATAGTGTCTGGGATTTTGAAGGGGAAAAAAGGAGCAGTCCGATTAGATTAGTTCGTTTTGTGAACTCTAGTGAATTACTATAATATCAGTCAAGATGTTAAAGAAAACCCGATATGGTTCTTAGAGTAGTCATTCTTAAAAGGAAATAATTCTAATCCCAACTGAGAGAAAGATACTTGTAATAGATGTACATGTATAGATGTTAAAAGCGCCACAGGCCTAGTTAGTATCCGACTCATGACCCAGATGTATTGAGTTCAGAACAAGTTGGCATTTAATGCATTTGGGCATATTTTGCCTACATCCAATCCACTTGAGCCTAAAAGATGATTATGGAATTTGCGTCCCCTATTAAAGAACTGCCACACAACCTGCTATCACTCTCAACAAAAGAATTGATATGGTAATTTGTTTTCTACTAATAATTCATCACCTTTGAAATTAGCTCAGGTGTCATGACATTGTGCTAGCGGCTATAAACTGAAGTAGATATGTTTGAAAATGAGTTTCTGGCGGCAACGGGAAGGTTCGTGCCCTGTAATCTCTCTCTGTCTTCCATGCTCGACGGTGATCGACAACACTAGAATTGTCACCGAGACGGAAGAGGGGAGGAATGAAAAGAGGGAGGGGTTGCGAAAGGGAGTTGAGGGGATGGGATAAAGGGGTTGGATTAAGATTAAAAATAAAGTGAGTGGAGGTGTTTGGGATATAGAGGTATTGGGAAGGGAAAGATTTGGGAGAGGGGTAGAAGAGAGAAGTATCGGGAGAGGGAGGGGAACAAATTTGAGAGAGGGGGTTGGAAAAAGGAAAGGGATGGAAGGAATGAGAGACAGGGGGGGGGGGGGG
>BEXV01000035.1:348787-389760 GCA_003118195.1 Hemicentrotus pulcherrimus | reverse complement strand
GGGAATAATTTGACAAATTGAGAAATTGAGAAAATGAATAAGAACGTGGACAATAAAGAGACACCGAATTTAAGATGCATATAAAAGGGAGGGGTACATACACAATGAGGAAGAGTGAATAAGTGAGAAAGAAAGAAAGAGAAAGAGAGAGAGAGAGAGAGGGGGGGGGAGTGAACAATTAAAGATTTGAAAGAAACATATTCTATGCGCTGACATCCTTTGATAATTTGTATCCTACTTAAAAGAATTGAAGTGAATCAATTAACAACGTCATTTACACGGTGGTAGCACTCGTGTCCTTCGATTTACCCACAACTTTTTCCAATGAAGCTAGACCAATTAAAAAATATTGCCTTTAGAATGACGACACATGAAACATATATAGTTCAACAATTCAATTGCTTAACAGCTAAAAGATGACTTAATTTTCTCCGTTTTGTTGAAATTGACATTCATTCCATACATTGCGGTAATCGGGTAATGAATTTGTTATAAGTCACTCAACAATCATAATATGATAGCATACTGACATCATTTTTTAACCATACCGAAATTGGTTTTCTGATGACTGTGTTTTCAGACATAATCGTTTTCTATTGACATAATGCGAACTTGATCAGATGTATATTAATTGTTTTAAATTAATAAGGAGATCGATTAATTTCAAGTTAATTCCCATGTCAGTGTTAGTCATACATACTCTGCACTTGTAACACAATGATCCTAATAATTTCATCATTGATGCGTTCCACTTTGATCAATCATCTTTCCTATAATTCTCTAACTCCCCAAACGGCGTGAATAAGGTAAGTTTACATTACATAGTTGGCATAAAATTCATTACTTTTTTTTTTCTTTCTGTTTTATTGTTATTTCTGAAAAATTAACAGAGTAAAAGCAACAATATAATATATAATATCATCTTAAAACTACAAAACAGGATAAAATTCATTACTTCGAAGTGTGATCTCTAGCAGAAGTAAAACATTGCCATTCATTATGCTTCCTATTTGCTCATAAATTAGTGGCGCCACAAATTACATTACGTTATAATATTACTGTCCTCGTTTCATCTAAAATTTTAAGTCTTATTCCCCTTAAACGATGATAGATGAAGGGAGCTTATCTTCAGCTTTCACATACTTTCTCGTGTGAACCCTCTTCCCATCGCCCATGACGTGGAACCAAATAGAAACCTGATTCTGCATAAAGTCTTATATGCCGTACAAAATTACTGAACAAATACCGCCTTTTATTCATAAATGATTAAAGAAGAGTAAGTAATCAAATTACAATTTCCTTCTATGCAGCCATGGTTTATCTCAACCATCTTTCATGTGTTGTGAACTTCATTATTTTATTGCTACGATAATACAATATTTATACCGTGATCTTTAAAGCATAAACTTAAATAAAACCCTAGATATCATTTCGCTATTTCTGAAATATATTCAAGTTTACCTATTCCATTCCATCATTTTTATTATAGCCTCCGTTTCAATCGTATAAGTAAATTGAAGAAAATGTGTTGTTTTGAAACGCCGTTGTAACTATACAGTTCAAGAGAAAGTGAAACAAATGGCGGCAAGAGTTGAAAGACTTCCGCACACAGAAAAAAAGATTTTAGGTCAGTAGAGAATGACGGAACTGGGTTGAGAGTTTAGAGTCAAATTATCGTAATTGTGATGAAATCGTCATACCACACTCATAAAAACAGAAAGCTGGTGGGATATAGAACGAAAACAAAGGAGGGTGAAAAACTAATTCATTAATTAGAGCTTTTTATGACATTCTAGATAATTTACCAAGTGCATTGGTAACTTTGGTTGACGATGCATGCCCGGGGATTCATTATTAGTATCGCCCAATGCCATATATACCGAATGTGGCTTTGTTTTCATTTTCATTAAGCTAAAAATATAGAGACATGAATGGTACAAAGACAATTATATAGAAAATAATGGGAGGGAGTGAGGGTTGGTGAGCAAGTTAAAGTGACAACTATATCTATTTTGTTTTGAGTACGTCTATATGATATAAAAAAAAGAAGTCAATATTTGTTTTATAAACTGCACTCCCGTGTCTATTTTAAAAAGAGACATATTGAAAATAGCGAATTCCACGCCTATAATGTTTGACCCATCAGAGGTCAAGAACTTACTTTGCGGTATATAACAACAAATAGTTCATAATCATGAAGATATTTTGCAAATAAATAATTGACTTGTACTGTTTAAATTCGAAAATAAACCAACAAAAATGCTTTAGTTAATTATCCCCCAGAAGAGCAAGTACAATACTGGTATCGACAAAATTGTTTAATCCAAAGGATTATCCCTTTAATCATTATGATTCTACAGTAAGAATATCGTTGTTAATAAAAGTGAGAAAACATCCTAAAAGTACTCTCCGAAAATATAACATGTGTCAGCAAAGATTCACAGAGGAAAATTCTTGGGTACTGCTTTATGTTACTAAATTCTCATTACAGACTAAACGGTGCGTGAAAAATTCAGTAAACATTTTGGTGTTGGCAATACTAGCTCTTCATCACAAAATGAAAGTGAAAGCAAGCTTGTTTTTATACGTAATATTCGCAGAACTTTGTCTTAAACCTCCCCCCNCCCCCATATGAAGTAGGTCTGTACCGCTTGGCCGACCAAACGAACGAAATAGCAAGATGAGCCGACTGATCGTAAAGCATACGCCTTATTGGTTTTATCTAGATCGCGGTGCCACAACAAACAAATTCATTGATAACCCAGCTTTTTGCCACCTTTAGGAGATATTATGAGAAATTACAGTGAATTCAATCTGTTTCATATCCAGCAACTCTTGCGTATCTGTGCAAAGCGACTGATCTTTTCAATTAGATAATGGGTATAATCTCTTAATGGAATAGGGAAAGTGTGTTTTATTTAGCCTTTTGATAATTAGGTGTGAGAAAAGACCAAAACGTGGGCTGATGATTATCATTATACACAAAATAGGGTACTTGTATTACCTACAATTGCGGCATGCTTATAATTATGAATAGTGATGTGTCATGATGATTGTAATGTTTGTTTAACCGTTTTATATTATTCCATTCGTCCTCTCGAACCACAGATATTAAACCTCTTAGTTAAGTGTGAAGCTTGAGTGAAGCCGGGAATTATAAGCCTTCTGACATTCTCATATCTAAAGAAATGTTCCTCATATAAATATATATATAATGTCGCTAATAGACACGAGTCTCCTTGGAATTCATTGTGGGAAGAAGTAACAGTGTTTTCTCATTATTTCGGTAGGTATCGAGAAAAGCTTTATTTACACGCCAAATAAGTGGACCCCAGTAGAAGCCGGGCCGTACTGTGATGCGAGTCAAGTGAATAAACCACTGTACCACGACACTTTCTATTGCACAGATATTCACAGGTAGGGTGTGTACTAGTATGCAAATATTGACTGCTTTGAGGGGCACGGCTAAAACTATTGCCCATTAAAGTGATCCCAAAACTGTCCTGTGCCCATCGACTTCGTGTGGGGGCATAGGGCAATTTCGAGATTACCAAGGAACTATAGTTGTTACCGCTACCCGAAAATAGGCAGTCAACATTAGTTCTGATTTTGATATATACTGCATCTCCGTGCTAATTCTCAAAAAGAGATATTTTGATAAAGTATGCCTTTCAAAATGCATTTATTTGTAGGAAAATGTAACCCGTCAAAGAGCATTGTACATATCTCACTGCGCAGCCGTTGTTTAAGGGGATAGTTGAGTTCTGTTTTCAGACCACAAATTCCTTCAAAGTGCATGGTTATTGGTCTTATTCTTATCTATGACATTTCTAGTGCCCTTTTGGAACCTAAACTTGTTATGAAGGTAGTTTTTGACCCCAAAATGTGCGAAATTTAGCCAATACGATCATCCCAATTTAGTTCCACTTTCGAAAAAAATACGATGACCGTTGAATAATTATTTAATCAAAAATAAAATTACATGGGCCGGCTGGTTGTGCGTAATATAACCAACAAGAAAATGACAACAAAAAAGCCAACATCCGCATTGGCTGAAATACGACCTAAAAGGCGCTATTTCGTTTTTTCAACGGCTTTTTCAAATTATCTAATATTTGTGGTGTTACACAAGTATTAGAAATCATTATATTTATGGATATTCCAGCCGTCTTTGAACCGATTTTGATCAAACAAAGATGATTTTGTCAATTAAACTGTATGTTCTTTCAAATTTGACACTCAGCTTTTCATTATCTCACCCCTAAAAAAATATTTTGTGTAGCGTCCTCTGCAACAGAACTCAACTATCCCTCTAACATCACACGCAACCATTGCGTCGTAGCATTGTACGCGCAAGTAGAACCGTGTTCGGCCAATTTTGTTTCGCTATATTGCCCGGCATAACGAATGTCATGCCTTTAGTTTTAACCAATCAGAGGCCTAGAATCTACATGTGTGGTATATAAAACATTCTTTGGACCGCCGAAGGGAAGTATACTCACGAGGGAAAATAATTCTCACTTGCTGTCTAAAAACATATTGTTAATTAGAAAACAATTAATTGATATCACGTGATGAGCTGTGGATCAATCACAAGTCATGTTCGTATCTATAAGAGCTATATAATATTTAGAGTTTCATCGATCATTAAGGCTTGCTCAGATATGGCGCGGTAAGCCACCTCAAAAACAGATAACTGGAAAGTGCGAGCTTCAAAGGACTTAAGCGTGACCTCTGTATTATGCTATAGAACTGTGAACGGTATTACGTCATCATTAACAAAATAGGTTTTGCCGTGTCATATCTGGACGAGGCTTTGGAACAACTAAGAGTAATCTCTATACTGGAACTATTCCATACATAAATATTTAATTGACGTTTCTCTATTCAGCAATCGATAATAATTGTTTCTTTTGCAACTCTAGTATGTTTCTGTTTCCTAATCTAACATTAATTTGTATGTGAAATACATTTTGATTGATAATTATGTTACACTTGAGGTCTCTTGCTCTCTCTCTCTCTCTCTCTCTCTCGCATGGAACGATTGTTAAAAGTATGTTTTTTATTATCATCATTATCATAATTATTATTATTATTATTATTGTTTTACTATTATTATCATCATCATTATCGAAGATTAAATTCTGAATCATAATGTTATATTCATCGATTCTTTTCAGGCAGGATTACAATTTGTCAGTAATTGTTTCCTATTTATTGTGATAATAATTTATACTTAATAACACCTTATTTTGCACGGATACATCTCTACATCCTTTGCAATAGAGTGTGTTTACCTTTGCTCACCCGCACTCTTGCAGGTGAATATGCTTTAAATTCTTTTCATCTCCAAAGTACCCAACGCACAAGATGATAAATTAGATATTAGATTGCGTAATGAATGCACCCGGTCAAATTCCTGGAAATTATGCATAATCGTAGACGCTTTCTGTCCCAAATCATTTTATGTAGCCTAAGTAAGGCAGTCTAAGTAAATACCCATTATGACATCATAACCCTGTTTGATAATACCGCCACCACATGTGATTTAGTTAGTATAGACATTATACTGTCGCAAAGCCAACATGACCATAGCTTGACCGCATCAACGGATGTACGTTTATAGCATATACTCTTCTGATAGTAGGAAGAGGCTTACATTATAATTTTTGAAAGCTCAAAGTGGTATTTCTTGGCAGGTCGTTTAAGAAAAAAGCTTACCTTTTCCTTACAAAAAATAAATAAATCAATAAGCAGTACTATAAATGCTCGTGTATATATTTTATCTACCCTTTACCTGTTTGCAGTGACAAAAACCCTTGTAAATTATGTCCATGTGTGTCCATGATATACGTATATACGTGGGAAATATAACTTATCGATAGTCTGAAGAAAATAAACGGTGTCATTTAAATAGTTCACTTATACTTTGGATCCATAACATTCTTTGTAAATATAATCCAAAATGTCAATAATAATGATAATAATAATAATAATAATAATAATAATAATAATAATAATAATAATAATAATGGGTTCTTGTATATAGCGCTCATGTCAGTCAGAGTTGACCCTCCTGGCGCTCCTTTGTTCAGTCAAAAAATGATTAAAACAAATACTGAAAATACTGCAAAACAGCACCTATTTATCAATGTAGGGATTGAACATTTTTTGTAATAGTGTGTAACAAAAACAACCCAATTTCTGTAAAAGAAGGTTGTTTCCTAGGAGTATGAACTAACGGACTATGACAAGAAATGATATGACGAAAACATGAATCTTTCTTTTTCGGACTTTAAGGAAACTTTGTAATTATGTTAGTTTCTGATACAGATGAACAATTATAACACAGAACACTTTACTTTATTTTTCTGTGATAAAAAATATGAAAGTCATTTTCATATACTTTATAGGAGAAAGAAAAGAATAGAGGCACAGTAACACATTGTAAATCAATCAATTCATTACTCATTGAATCTCATTAATATCGCTATATTCATAACTTTAATCACATGCGTAAATAGTTCTTACTATCGCAAAACTATTCACGGGTAATTAGCTGGAAAGATATAAATAACACTGTGATTACAACTAGGATGAGCATGAAAGAAGCCATTGGCCTCGCCCCTCAATGATGATGCCTCATCTCTTGTTCTTCGATGTCTTGAGAAGGAAGTGATCCTGAACAATCAACATCATCACAATGACAATATCTGATACATTCTCCTCTTACACTCTCATTACATTGCCTCATTAAGCTCTGCCTATACATTCAATCATCCGAGCCAAACTCAAATTGGATGGGCGTGGCAAGGTTGGAAGAAACCCGTCAACAAGCACAGATTGTAAGGCTTCATCAATTTGACACTCTAGAAAAAATGTTGCAAATGTTAATGTTCTCTAGCGGAGCATTTCATATTGTTCATGATTCTAGAGGGATCTCACCGACTACCCGACTTTCATCAATATAACATATAGCATGACAAAGAATTAATGAAGAAAGGAATTGTGTATTCACTTTTACTTTTATGAAATAATAAATATGACAAGTCCCCCCCCCCCATCAAGACATTATCACAAAAACACATCTAGACCCTCATTTATTTACGTGATGTATTTAATTCCATTTTCACTTATCGACTTATTGTTTAAAAAAACACCCCCAAAATATTGGGGTTCATAAAATTACCACTAAGCCTGCACTAAGAACAATTATGCATTGTTCTAAGAACCTTTATTGATACATGTATAATTATATACAATCAAATGATCCATGGTATGGTTATTTTTAGAACCACTGTGCGATTTAAAAACAAGAAGATATAGACTCTTAAGTCCTTTTTTGTAATTGAACGAATCAGATTGTTATAAACCTTTTTTTTTTTAAAGGCGTCTGGTAAGTATGTATACATGTTTACCTGTATTTCATATATCTTTATCCTCTAATCTCTTCTCATCTCCTTCAAGTGGATAGTATACAGTAGAAACAGGGACACGTATCCTTAATCGAATGGCGAAAATAAAATAAAATTGATAAAAGGGGCATAAAATGAGACGTGTAGGGGAAGGTAGCATGAAATGTGTATTAGAAGATCCTCCTTACTGTCTTCACTGTCTCACTCGATTGCCTTGTTCGCTCACATTTAAACCGATATTCCCCCTATTTAACACCAATACATCTCAGTTCAATAGCTGGACTCACACTACGCCTGCATTATACTTATACATGGCATTATTGTCACTATTATATACTTTGTGTTTACTAGTTGGTTCATTGTTCATGTTTGTACTTTCATACACTATATACCTATTATCGTTTGTATCTTTGTGTCATTATCTATGTATAATGTATGGGAATTGTATTCACAAGTTATGCATTGCTTTTTATATTTTTATGTTTGTTTGTTTTATCATATCCCGAGAGGGGGTATAAAATTCGAATTATAATCCTAATCTCCATCCTTTCCCTCCTCTTCCTCCTCTCTCCCATTATTCTCCATCCTCCTCTCACTCTCCCATCTCTCTTGATCTTCAAAGACGGTTCCTGAAACATTGTTCTGATTTCGTTCATATTATTAACACTAGTCTTCTGCATAGCCGAGTGGTTAAAGATGATTGACGAATACACAATCAGACATGGATATTCCATTAGAAATACCAAAAAATAACGCCTGTGTTTATGATTAATACTGTTAGACAATACTTTAACAGATGGGGAACTTATCGGGTACAGATATAGAAGCCGGGGATAGGAGTTTGGGTTATTAGGTGAGACCAGGTCAGTCTAGTTTAACATGACATGGATTCTACTAAACAAGGTGGTTGATGTTCTGATTTGATCATGATGATGTTAACCAAGGTGATTGACCTCTCTCGTTCTCCCCTGTCTCCTTCTTTTTCTACTTCTTCTTCTTTCTCTCTCTCTCTCTCTCTATCCCTTTCCACTTCCCTGTATCTATTTCCGTTTCTTTCTCTCTCTCTCTCTCTCTCTTCTATATCCTTTCGTTCTCCTTTCCCCATCTCTCTCTATTTTACCTTCTTCTTCCCTTTCTCTATCTGGTATTCACTATCCTTGCTTTTCGATCTGCCAGTTATTTTCTTTAAAGTGGAATCTCTTTTATACGGACTTGGAACAACAAATTTTGATAAATTAATGCATGTAGACCTGAGAGATTAAAAGAGTGAAAGTGGGTAATTACCATAATTCATGAGAAGAAAATACCAGTGAAATCATAATAAAAAGATCGAAAGTGTAATAAATTATATATTTTTTGTATCATAACTGTAACAAAGTGGTAAGGTTCAAATTTAATGAAAGAGTACAACATTAACAGAAACGCTTTACAAAATGCCTATGCAGAAAAAATATAGAATATTCAGATATAGGAGAGATAGAAAGGGAGAGGCTCCGGAGTGAGAGATTAAGGGGAAAAGATGGATAACATATCAAATGGATGAGAAAGTGACAAGCTATGATGCGCCGGTTGTTTTAATATCCCTCGCTTTAGTTTCATTTATTCATGACCACTGTAATGAGCCGTGTTGGCGCCTCGCTCCCCCATGGAAGCT
The DNA here is from genome assembly GCA_003118195.1 of Hemicentrotus pulcherrimus. Lineage (NCBI taxonomy): Eukaryota > Metazoa > Echinodermata > Echinoidea > Camarodonta > Strongylocentrotidae > Hemicentrotus > Hemicentrotus pulcherrimus. The sequence goes on along the minus strand of BEXV01000035.1, from coordinate 380,691 downwards.
CCAAGTTGCGAAACAGAGCGCCTGCGGCTAATTACCCGATCACGCAAACCTTACACGACGGTTCACAACGCTTCTTTGTCGGGCCATCCTATAGCCGGTCACTCCTTGCAGCTTTCTGCAGGAGTTTCTCGTGAATAGACCGCAGGCTGTCGATAGCTCACATGAGTCAAAAGTAACATGCATTTCCATAGCTATTAAATGTAACCTGATTTTTCTCTTGTCACTCTATTCATCTGCGTTCCTCTGTTGGTGTTAAACAACACTTCGACGGGGTTTCTTCAACAGGGCAATCCAAACTAGTTTTTTTCTTCTTCTCCTTCACGATAAAGTTCTTTCCCCTATTCTCTAACCATGCGTGAATGGATTGCCTGTTGAAGAGCATGTTACCTTTTGAATTTTTCTGATTCATTTTAATTACCATTTCTACAATATTTTTATAAATATTTAGTACATTTTATACAATTATTATGTATGCAAATAAATAATGAATAGCTATGATTTAGGTGTAGTTGATACTAGATTAGTTCTATTTTGTAAAGAGTGAAACACCCATAATGAAATCTTGAATGCATATACAATGGATACTCAGGGCGTGGACGACCCTATAAAAGGAGGTAAACCTGACGATAAAACCTGCTTTTTAAAAGCCATGAATATATTACAAGTTACAGGATAAGTGAGTTCTTTGAATAAGAAGAGCAGATTTGTCTTTCTTTCGTTAAATTCTAAATATAGCACAATTCTGAAATCTTAAGTTATACATCCATATAAAATTTGTGTCCAGTACTAAATATTTCTAGTTTTAAGCAACCATGTATGCTTTTGTTTAGCTTATATATTAAATAAATATAATTGAAATGAAATTTAACATTATTTTACATAATTCGTAATACACTTTTGAAACTACAGTCATTGTATATGTTATTTCCAAAAGTCACTTTTATCAAGTAGTAGCCTTTTTTCATTAAGTGTCGGAGAAGTGGAAGCATTATAAAGGCACCTCTTGTTGACCACTAGTGACCTGGGGGTCAAGGGAAACCAGTGACTCCGGACCTGAGAGAGAGTGATCTGACCTATTCCTTGTACTTGACTTCCCTTCTAGACATCACAAGATTCAATCGTGAGGTTTTGACTTTTCAACATTTCACTTTTTACAACTTCGAAGAAAGGTGATTAAGATGATTCCTCTCCCGATGACTAGAGGTATATCACTCTTATGACAGATCACTAGCCGTATACTTAAGAGAGCATGACTGTAGTTATACTGCCAAGGCTAATTATTTTTTGTCGAAAGTGACTTGTTGATGTACCTTTTTTATATATCTAAAACATACTGTATATATTATTCTTTGCCTTTGCTTTTCTGAATAGTCAGTGCAATATAGTATAGTACACACTGCTCTTTCAAGTGCTAACATCATCTCCCCTCTGTAACTTGTCATGGTGATGCCTTTAAAAGAGGATTATCAAATTAAAAGGATACAAATTCAGTTTACTTTGAGAGATCAGGATATTGGCCAAGAGGTTCTTTAAAAAAAAAATCATCGTCTCTCCCAAATCATTGTGTCCAGCATAGCCAAAAGGGTGGTCCGAAGTTTATGAACTTATTCGTCAGATATTGGTTTGAAAGTGGTCTCGTTGAGGTAAAGGTTTAGGGTTAGGTGTAGGGTTATTTTTTTCTCCATTCATTTTATTTCACATCTTTTAACCAGAGTAGCATGTTCAGTTACAAACATATATAATAAGGTTAGATGGTCCACGGTTGTAGTTGTTCCAGTAGTATATGAAATTGATTGTGGATTTGCTAAAGTATTTTACCGTGGAATCATTTTTGTCGTAGAACCAATGTAAAAATTGCAAGCCGAGTACTGTATCACATACCATAATATTATTTATAACAAAAGGAGACTATATCAAAATGTTTGAATTGACATTCAACTAGTACCTAGTCAATCTTGGCCGATCTCTAAGCTACAAAGTTGTGGTTATAACCAGATATGTATCTCAATTGCCATTTCCTTCCTATTGAGGTCGAACCTGCCAACTAAATTACCACTGAAAGTGTTTAACACGATGGGTCAAGTGGATGAAACGAAAGGCATAAAATGGCCAGCGTCGTGTAACCTGAGCTTCTGTGTAACACTTGATATTAATTATTGTAAGATGCGTTAAAGCAAACTTTGTGATGGAAATTGTCTGCTTACTTCAGCTCACCTGGTAACAAGAAACCCATATTCTCTCTTGCAGCATGCAGTTTTAAGTTTCGTAAACTGAACTACTGTAGGTACTTTATTTTCTTAGGATACCAATAATCTAATACATCACTGCGTTTGCAGAGTGCAAGAAGGCGATTCGGTTTAACAAAGGGTTTAACAACACCCTTCTGATTCTCCGGTCTGATTCTCAACAGCCCATGATTATATTTGTGCCCATTTCAAATTGTCTTTCTTTTAATATCTCTCTTCTTTTTCTATTTCTTTTTAACTCTTACTTTTTTGTGATCGGCTTTTCTTTCCTTTCTTGTAAGCTCTTTTTTTTTATTTGATCTGATTTGATTTAGTTTAATTTGACGTTGCTCAATAAAAAACAAATTATTAAAATGCAAGATAAATTGTAAAAAAAAATACAAATTAAGAAAGAGATTCTACGTGCACAACCACGAACTATATAAGTTGACATGCCCGTTGCCCATTAATTTTGATGGAATAAACATGCGAAGTCTCATTATACATATTCATATATTAATGCTCTCTATGTGATTTGAGTTATTTGTACAACAGATCTCGTCATCTAACAAGATTAATTCGAGATTGATTTTGATAAATGCATTGGTCATCTTATAGCGATCAGATCATCTTATAATGCAGCCAGTCAGACAATTTAAATAAATGGGATATACGAATCACCAGTTGAGAATGTGTCGATACCTTATCAAACAATATTTATCATTACCGTGTATTATTTAAACAGTGCAACTGTTTATTCGTTCATACTACATTATGCAATATTTTTCCAAACAGTATATGCTATTTTACTTTTACTCCGTTTTTTGTAATATATGTTTTTGACATGATAAAATAAATTGTAAATTTTCTTCCCTGATAGGCGTATTTTTCTTGGATCATTTAGAAGAATAAATTATTCGGTTTTATATCAAAATAGTTCTGTGTGTTACATACCATAATACAAACGCCGTGGCAGAAACATGTAAAAGAGAAGTCAGCAACTGACGATACACCTAATTTTATTTATACCAGGGTGGCCTCATTAGTGCATGATTGAAAAACAATTTCACAAGGACACCTTGAATTAATGATAGCAATACAATATCCGATGCAGATGTGTTGGATAACATGACTACACATGTTCATCAAGAGATGTATGGAATCATGTTAAGTGAGGCATTATGTTGATTACCATGGCAATGATATGATTCAGCGATCCGTAATTCAGAGAATATTTTGTCCTCTTCCAAAGTATGTTAAAATATCCAAATAACTAATAGACACCATTGTATGTTGAAGTAGATTTATGATATTGTGTTTAGTTCATGTTTTCTTGTATTTGATATCATTTGACTAGTGTAAAGTTTTATAATATTTAATCCAAAAAAACGTAAAATTCACCATTCAGGCTGTGATGCACATTTTTCAACAAAACAGACAATATTACTATCATTATTTGATTTATTATTATTATTATCATCAGTATCATTATTAATATAATATTATCATTATCATCATCATCATCATCATCATCATCATCATCATCATCATCATCAGAGAGTCCGTTTACATTTACACTATAGCATAGTTATGCCTTATGGCTAGTACACAATAAAGCTGGAATAACAGACGGTAGAATAAAGATGGTTTTAAGTGGTGTTATTTTAATCAAAGAGAAAACTTGTCAATTTATATTTCGAATAGATTTCATGCCTTTATAGGCTCAGTTTCCGCAGAATCAACACTTTTTGATCACTTCTTTACCTAATTGGACAGGAAATCTGCAACTAAAATGGATGTAAGAGCCTACCTATTTCCCAACCATTTATTTTTATTTTTTAAATGTACAAAATTAGCAATTAACTAAAGAAAATGGGCTTACAACACCCTAAGGAGAGTTTTAAGTTTCAGTAGGTAGAGATAGTAGCTCAAAGTATGTCTTATAGGATTTAAACGGATGAGGTATATTTTGATCAACTAGAAACGAAAATAAGAGGGGTAAAATTATACCAAAATAAATGTAAATGGTAAACTTCATTTCTGTACATTGCTTGTGATATAACGAATCGAATGATTAACTCAGTCAAAGTGATATCAAACTTAGAAAATAATATCCAAATAAAGATTTAACATTATAACTGCCGTATATGACATTCCACAAGATCTTGAAATTCGATTTTCTTCAATTCGCCTAATTATGAAGGTTTCCTTGTTTCTGAGTGCTAGGATACATTTTCTCTAATTTCCAGATACGAGTACAGAGGAATGATTACATGCTTGGCGCATAATGCCGATACGTGGTTTGATTTGGAGGAAATAATTACGGGGAATGGAGCGGAAAAATACTGGTTCCATTTTCTCGCTCTATCTTGAAGCTTTTTTTGTGTGTGTTGTTTTGATGAGAGCGACCATCTTAGTGTGTCTTTGAGGTCTTCCGCCAACGGAAATCAGTCAAGGAATAGAAACAGTGCAAGAAGTACAACCTTAATTTGCGCGCTGGCTCGGAGATGACCGAATTATCTCAGTGCCGTCTTTAGAAGTGCCTCTTCTCTTACCCACATGGAAGTTAAGAAGAAAGTAGGCATTAATACTGATTAACTTAATTACTATGATTTGACGACATAAGAGTCTGTTAGCTAATCATCGATATACCCGCGTGACATGAGTGGCTACGTCTACTTATTTTACATCATAATCATCCCGTGCTTTTGTTCGTTAGATCTCGACCTTACCTACTGAATTTGTTTTTAATACACCCCTTGGCGGCTGCTTCTTAGCATTCTTAAAGAAGAGTGCAAAGACTCTTGTGTCTTAATGAAATCTTGAGGAACAAGGAGAAAATCAAAGGATCTAATTTTCCAAGTTAAGTAGGGCATAGCCTCGCCAAAAGTGCAATACCGATGCTCGAGTACTTTTATCTATTTAGTAGATAAACATCTTGACATTAGTATAATGTGAATTATTTTTATCGTCGTCCTTTACCTCCCCCAATAAATAAAAAGGAGAAAAGAATCCACGGGAATGTTACAGTTGGTATACCTTGTCATTAAACTAACTAAATGATTAATCATACATGATTACCATATAAAGTTGGAAATTGGCAATTTCTTATGAACTTAAACCCATTTAAAATTCATAGTTTCTTCTTTTTCCCTCTCCGCCTTCTCTCTCTAAAAAAAATACAGTGTACTTGTTTTCATTTTCTACTCTGTGCTTGTCTGTTTTTCGCTCGTTCACCGACTCAACATTTTATTTTTTTCTTGACCTCTTTTTATACCAGTAACGGATTTAAGAGGGCACATCCGGCCTGTGCCCCTCCAAAATCCCCCACCCCCCGAATCCTAGACCCACCCCTTCCATATCACTTGTTAATAGGTATTCTATTGGATATGAATTGTTGAATATTCGGTCCATACATTACTTTGGATTTACACTGTATATCTTTTTGTCCAGTTCTGCCTTACTATTACCTCCACTCATTAACTCACTAGTCTTGTTAAACATCTGCTTGAACTGAATTTAATGAGGTCTCATCTCAATTTCTTTCTCTCTCTCTCTTAAAAGTTCTCTTTCCAGACTGCAAGAGGATACTAAAAGCGCCCGTTCACAACTATTATCCAAGCATTTGATGACCAATAACCACTTGAATCTGGACATGACACTTGCTGACGTTCTGTATTTTTAACCGCTCTCTCTCTCTCTCTCTCTCTCTCTCGTTCTCCGTCCAACCTCGAATAATCGAAGTTGGTAACGAGATTTGATGGGCAGAGACAAGGTGGTTTGGTGAATTGATTTTTTTGTGTCGCAAGAAGATAAATTATTAGCACTGGCCGGTCAACTTGCGAAAATATATTACGAGCTCTTGGGTCAGGTAGCCGGACGTTTGAAGGGTCAGTTTTGGACATTTGTGCGTGTGAAAGGAGGCCAAGGAGAGTTTTAAAGGTAAAGTTCAGTGATCAAACTAAGATTACAGCGTGCTGATTTTACTCAATTTCTGTATTTTTCGGCTCTAAACGGTAACAAACAAACGAGATGAAATGCAATTGTTTCTTATTTGTTACTTATGTCAGAAATTCACATTAAAAAAAAGACAAAAGAATTTTAGACTATATAGGGAGTAACTCGCTGTGTGAAAGTGACTAACAAAGGAATTATGAGTCGGTCTAGATGTCAGCTATAATTATGTTCAACCTACAAGTTGATACTGAAAGACCGAGATTCGAAAAACTTAGGTGGATCCTTCGGATGTTGAGTTCAAGGTCAGATCCAAGACGTAACAGTCATGGTGTGACTGATACACCACAACATTCTCCTGGCTTGAGGAAGATTTGCACCAAACAATTGAAAATCACATCTCAGTTCAGCATCAGAATGAAATCAGTAATTAGTATTCAATTCCTCTCACAGTTTACAATCAAATGAGAAGGAAAATGTATGGAACATATATAAACGATAGACATCCACATGAGATATTTCTTATATTGTATCTGTCATAATGTTATGTTTTATTAATTTTGTACACATTACTTCTTCATTTCATTTTTCTCCGTTGTGATATTATTAGAGAAAATTCAAGTAATTATGCCATCGCTTCCGTACCGCACATTATATTGTACAATATCATAAATTATGTCTGTAACTATCATTTGTTTTGTTGGAATAAAATTGAACGGAAGATGGCCGTGGTAGCTGGTTAATTCTCACTATACAATGCACTGTGGAACCATTTCTGTCCTGTCTCCTATTCTCACCGACAAGAAATCTAGGCTGTCTAGGCAAGAAGTTACCAGCAACTTCTTGGTCTAGGCAAGTATAGGTTCTTCATTGCATTGTATTAGTATTGGCAATATTCATCCCTTACTCGACTCGTCATGTCGGTGAACTCAAATGAAAGGCAAAACGTATATTCAAAGAATTGAGTGATCTCGGCCTATAGATCATGAAACATGGACACTTTGACTTGATTGTATTATAATAGATACTAGATTACATTATTACGTAAATACTTACGAAACGATGGGTGTGCCGACGTGCATGCTATGTCTCTCGTTCATTAAGGATAATTATTTACAATTATTCATCTATCACATTTACAGAGTCAACTTGAGACTCTAGTATGCTCTTCTGAACACCCTTGAAACAGATCTTAGTCCCCCGACGCTGTCATCCCTCCTGTACATAATAGCGATGGCGGTGTTTTGTTATCAGCTATTTTTTGTTTCTTTTATAAAAGTTCTATACCATATTTCTTCATCTTCGATTAATTATAAATGATATTTTTCCTGTTTTTACTTTTCCACCATACCTTCAGATCGGAAATTGAAAAGGAAATCTTGGGAATGCCTCTTTAATGGTTTTGATTGGCATCACAGGTGCCGTTACCTAACAGAGACGGTCTTAATAAACACTCCGTCTACAAACTTAGCATTCCAAACACCATGGTCTCTCTGTCAATTTGACAAGAGTGCATGCCGCGTAACAAGCGACCTGAAGCTTGAGGACGAGTCTAGGGTCACTGACCTCATGCCCCGGGACACCCCCTTGAAACAAGCCAGGGAGAAGGAAGGGAGGACAGTATTTCGGGGTGTCCGGGTTTAATGGCACGCACCGGCTGGACTTGATGGCAAGATGCGGAGTAAGGACATGAGATTGATGATGGAGATTTGGTGATGATTGCATTCATTATCATCACCACCACCAGCATCATCATCACCATCATCATCATCATCATCATTATCATCATCGTTATAGCTGTTGTGATGGTGACGATGATGATGTTAACGGGGAACATTATAGGAAGGTGGTGCCTTTTTCTGTCACACGAACATGTTAAAAAATAGTGAAGATCATTATGATGAAGGCTGCTGGAAAGAGAGAGAGAGAGAGAGGAAAAAAACCTGCATGATATTGAACTGTAAAAAGCCCAGTTTCGAAATAGTGGAGAATGTATAAAAACAACGATATTCACCGTGATGATGATAATATATACTACTGACAGGTGATAAAGATGTGTAACTAATTTTTTTAATTAAAACTAAATGTTTTATTAAAACATACACATCTTATTTCACATTATCAGATTCCATTTTCAATATGATGCCATATTTTAATCGTTTAATTTCCAAGAGGAGAGTAAGTCAACATAAAGGTTATTAATTTTTACAGCTCATTGCACCTTTTCGAAATTGTGATGCAACAAACTACAATTCTAGTCATCAGCATTGAAAGAGAATCACGAATGTCTATCATTTTAAGAGCTGCACAGGCCCATTGTTAATCAAACTAAAAGAAAAAAAACAGCACTCTTGACTCGGATCAAAATGAAATATGATAAAGACATAAAGATAAAGAAAGGTGATACCCATACATTCATATTTACAACTGAATGATATGAAAAGGGACAGTTTACCAAAGGCGGACTAATTTTCTAGCATCTCCCCCCGACGGCCAGCAAAGATTACTGAAATTACGGACACGCAACTCAGGCGCAATCGTCCCCCTTGCGCCGCTAGTTTTTAATGCGCACACCTCTTCGTAATTCACGCAAACCCTAACCGCAGTAGTCGATTTAATGAAGAGAATAACATGAGATTGACCGCTGAACGTACTGTATTCGCACCCAGTGGTCAAAGCGCGCGGTGACCCGATCGGGTCAAGGCCGCAGCCGTGACCATTCGAGGTATTACTCCGAAAAAATACCGCACGGGGGCAGGGCGTTTGTGGACATTCGGCCGGCTAGGCTCGGGCGGGCGGTAGATCATCATGAGACGTGCATGCATCAATTTGCCCGAGGCGGTTAATTGTCAGAATTGGAGAAACACAGGGTTCGAAGTACGTACGTTGTTCTCCCAGGGACTGCTTGCTGCAAGCCAAAGTTGCCTCTTTCCCAGTTGAAAGCTGGTTTAACGGTGTCAACGTTAGGTCCCTTGGCCCGCAGAAGGTTATTTCTAGCATGCCTTATCATAGTCTCCTCTTGCACCATAGTGGAAGAAAGAGAACAACAAAACACCATAATAATATCAACATTCTGAATGCTTTGGATCAAAATAATGTAGGGAGGGGTGCATGTCTCGGCTTTTTTTATTCTGGAGAAGGAAAAGAGGTGACTTGTATCATCTCAAATCTCAGTTGTTATGTTCAGTTCGAAACACTGAACATAATTGTAGCCGTAATTATTTAGTCAGGCTATCATTTGATACTTTATTGTTTTATAACTAAAATAACCAAGTTAAAGTGAATAAACAGACGAAAGAGAAATAAAACAAATGTGTACGACTACCGTATATAGCCCTCCCCAAGACAACTCACAAGAGCGGTTGCTTCACCAGTGACTTATTGTGATCTGTATTCCGAATGCCAGGTTCAACTTTAACACAGTAATAGTGGTTGTGAAACGTGTCCTGGCCAGTTTAACCTAGGGTTTTAAAAAAAAATGGTATGCCGATAGCAGGTCTAGTTTAAAGGTACTATGCCCCTTTTGCAGCCAACCTCAAATGCTGTAGTACTTTGCAGGAATTATGAATATGTTATGTATGTCCTATCTGTGAAATTTAAACGTTAGCAGTGTCCTCATATTCAAATTATGCAAGGAAACCCGTTTACTTGCTAAACTTTACTGTCAGAAACTATTGGGTGACTGTCTGGCTTTTTTTTCTTTGGTAAAAACATACATGAAAAGAGTTGTAAAGGGTACATGAGCATTTGTCTACATCAATAACCCACTTCTTGTGATGGCCAAGATTGAACTGATTGAATCTTTGCGCAGCATAAAACGTATGACCATTCAGTACAATTGTCTGAAAATCAAGACTATTACTTTTGGGCTCTATAGCCCTAAAGTCGATTTGACAACTAATAGTCATTATTTTCCCACTTGAAGACATTTTCAAGCCCCACCTTTTTTACGGAAGTTCTTAATTAGTATTATCTTTCAAATGCAGTTGGAATTTAACTTTTTCATTTTTTTGGCCTGCAAATGGGACATAGTACCTTTAACCCAGGAATAAGTTTGCTACATTTAAAAGCTCCGTCATGGTATTTTCAAGCATTCAAACAATAAATTATAGGCCAAATCTTACAATTCCTTCGTTTCTAACCTCTAGATGCAACAAACTTTGCTCCAAATTTGTTTAAATCCGAAAAGTGTCGATTCTCCACAAAAGTTTGATTGAATAGTTAAAATGCATCATAATCTTTCATGAGAGATAATTTTTTCTCTCGATATTAATCAAACTGCACAGCTTGATTTAATGGAATGGGTGATAGGTAAAGATTTCAAGATTCTTGTGAGACCTGTCGAGATCGAAGGAAATAGAAAAATAAAGATAGAAAGAGAAAGGGGGAGACAAAGATTAAGAAAGGTATAAGACTAGTGTTGTCGTTTACTTACCCGTAAATCGAAAATATCCTTGTCAATAAAAGTCAATCACAAATTTGAGAGAACTATATATAACTTTCATCTTAGTGAACAAGAAAGAATCAGTTACCTATATCTTACAATGTTTCTAAACAGGTAATGGCTGGAACGTCATTAATTTTTTCTCTCCTCTTCCGAAGCAAGAGAGAAATTTAAATTAAATTTGGATTTTGCTTTTTATGAAGATGAAATAAAATGAATTTAATTTTCAATGATCAATTATGCTCTTATTTAAATTAAAATTAATGAGATATTTGTAATGATGATAGGCAATCTTAGCCGAGCTGATTTCTTTTCTCATACTCTCCTTTGATCCGAGGGATTGGGATTCTATTAAGCTGAGCAACCTATATCTTCTTTTATGTCGGTCTCAGAGAATACATAGAATTAGAACCAGCGTTATGTTGATTGCACCCAGCCATATTCTACATGATAGGGGGACAATCATCACAACCTTAAAAAGCACGCACTGATTACGCTCTTTGCCGTGCTCATCATCCATTCATTACGTTTCGCGATTCACCAAATACTGTCATGTTAGTGCGTACATAAACGTATCGGCGTGCTATACTCTATGCCAAAGCCATTCATTAATATTTTGCAGCAGTACAAACATTCCTTTCCCTTTGATAACACCGCGACAGATACTAATTAATAATCGTATTCCAATTTACGTTCTATAAAGCACATAACACTTTCCATTCGAATATCTATTGCATTTTGTGATATACCTTAGTTGGGGATCTACGTAGATTTGTCGGCATATATCTTCAAAGTCTCTACTTCTTTTACTCTTAATCACTTATTTTGCAAGTAAATCTAATTAAGTTCGAAACTTTCCCCAGTTGTCTTATAGTTAGTAAGATTTTAAGTAGTATAAAATACTAAGCAGCGCGGCACTAATACCCTAATCGAGCTATCGATCTACATGTACATTATTTTGCCACTCTCAACCCAGGTTTAGTAAATGAGTGCTCAGATGATAGGAATAATTCCTCGAATGGTGTGACATGGTGTGCACCTAAATCGTTAGGAAGTCTAGAGAGAATACTATGGGTATCTTTGGCATCATCTGTGGTGGATAAAAAGAGATAAACAAACAGAAACCAATAATCAATATTGTTTGAATCTCTCGTTCTTTCCCATCATTTACTTTGACTTGGCTTCCCCGTATAGAAATCCAACGAAAGTTGACCAAATTCATGAAAACCATAAGCTTGCTGCAAATTAAAGAGTGCATTTCCGCAGTGTTGGTTGGATAGATTAAGCTATCTTAATGATTTTGAACATGAATGCGACATTTCAAATATTAAAGAAATAGAAACAGGGAATAAAGTGAATGTTTTTGTTATGAAAGTGAAAGATTATTATCGTTTGTTGATACACAAAAAGTCAAGAGAACCAAATGTCATTTACTTTTGGAATTCCTTTTTAGATTTGGACAATGATTTTGTTTGGAAGGGTGTATTTTCAATTAAATTATAGCAAATTCGTATTAATAAAGTTAAACAATTCAATTTCAAGATAATGTATATAGGTTTATTGCCTCAAAAGAAAAAAAGGCAAATTGAGACTAATAATTTATGCAACTCTTGTGGACAAGTTGACTCAACTTTTCACTTTATGTTATATTGCTGTGACTGTGTTTTGGAAAATAATATGTAATTGGATGTTTAAACTATTCCAAAAAGAAATACAAGTAGACCAAAAGATATTAGTTGTAGGTAAGGACATTGGAAACAAAAAATATTCTCTCTTTAATATTATTATTAATCATGCGCAATATGTAATTTATAAATGTTGTTTTAAGAAGATTGTTAATGGTTCTGTTTATTACCCGCATACTTTGTTTTTTGGATTCAAGTCGTTGCTAAGATTATTTTTAAGATTTTAAAAAGAAAACAATACTAAATTGGAAGAATTATTGAATATACTTTAATTTTTAGCCTATGTTATGTTTCGCTCAATCATTGAGTTATAAATGTAAATATGTATTGAATTTATGAAAATTAAAACCTCGCTTGAGAATAAGAGAGAGAGAGAAAAAAATCAATTACAGAACTCCATTATCCGATTATGTTTTCGAGTTAGTATACCAGATTTTTTTCATAAATTTGATAATTATTGTTACACACAATATTACATATTGTTCATAAGACCCCATGGAAGAACAGTGGTATAATGTAATTGCCACTGAAAAGGGCTATCCACAATAACTCTCTATATATATATTTACGATTTACCATGGCATATTTTGACTTTGATTATTATTGTCATGGGAATTAAAGCAAACAAACGAACAATCAATAATAACTGGAGCATGTTTATAGCACTGAAATGACATATCCGTCATAATTATTTACAATATACAGTATTTGTGATTCACCATGTATTTTTACTTGTTGATGTTTTATTGAAGAAAAAAACAAACTCAGAGAGAACAAAGAATGTGGGTGCCAAGCTCATCTCAAGGCAACTGAATATAGGGTTTCAAACTCCAATCGTTATGGGGGTTTCACTCTAGAATAAAAATATGTTACCTTGTTTTACGTGGAAAACAATGGATGATTAACACGCAAATGTATTTATATATACATTCAAAGTAATGTTCAGATTATATAAATATCAAGTTCAAAACGTGATACAGTTTGCTGGTATATTGGGTTAATTGATATTTGGTTTCGAAGCAAATTTCTCATTATATCCTTCTTTGTTTTCGTTTACTTCTGATGATATAATCTTCGATACTTACTCTCTTTGTCATGTTTGTTGTTAACATATTTTTGATAGCTATGTATATCAACTTAATTCATATCATGTCGGTACAAAACTATATTTCTGTTTATCATGCATGGAAATCTTACCGTTCTAATCGAATAGTGTCTATTGATCTGGATGGAAAATTATAAATGGTTGTCACAAATAACATTTGTAAACTTCATGCAGATTGGCTATAGCTACCTTTTATCATATCAAAATATAACTTTCAATATTGAAAGTTAATAGAGATGGTAATAAACAATATTACTGTTATTAGAAAGTCTGTTTTCCTCTACTTTTATCCTATCCTCATTATTATTTTTTAAGCTGAAAAAAAAACTGAAAAATAAACCTGCACAACGCTCTATCAACATCTTCCATCCAGAAACAACTAAAATGTATATCATGAAGCTAGAATGATAATATGAAGAGATGGACTCATATTATTTGATGTCGAATCTTTGAGCAATCAGTAATATGACGGATTCCGGTCCTTTGTTGGAGGTACGGAAGTCGAGTTTGTACAACTGTCAAGAAGAGTTTGGCGCGGTTGGCATTTCATGTGCAGAGCGTCTATTGCTCATCTTCCCAAATAATTTATTACACCTCCCGCTTCCCGCCCTTCTTACTGACCATTCAGCTCTCAGTAGGAAAAGACGCCCTGTTGTAGGGTCTGGCAATGTGATGGATATAACATATGCTAATAATCTAATCAATAAAATGAGATGTTATCAATATCGACCTCAAGCTGCAAAATACAATTGTCTGTGTTTTATAACATTCTTTATTATTATCTAAATTATTTATATTAATTTTCAATCCCGCACCCGCCCATCTTACTGACCATTCAGCTCTCAGTAGGAAAAGACGCCCTGTTGTAGGGTCTGGCAATGTGATGGATATAACATATGCTAATAATTTAATCAATAAGATGAGATGTTATCAATATTGACCTCAAGCTGCGAAATACAATTGTCTGTGTTTTATAACATTCTTTAATATCATCTAAATTATTGATATTATTTTTCAATCATAATCATTATAAACAATTTTAAAAAATTAGTAATGATAACATCAATATCAGTCTTGTTGTTATTATTATTTTAATTGGTATTAATAATGATAGCATCATCATTATCATTATTATTATTATCATTTTCACTTTTGTTGTTATTATTATTATCTTCAATATTCATTGTTTACCCTATCCTAATAAAAAACATTCCAGACATTAAAAAAAGAAATTAATATTATGCTCTTTAAAAAAAATGAACATAACTTAACCAGGGAAAAATGAATGTAATAATTCATTTGATCATTTATTTATCTATTCATTCAAGCGTTAGTTTATTCATTTACTTATGTCGTGTTGTGTCGTGTCGTGTCTTTTATTGCTTTATATCATTGTACTTGTGACGTGACATGCATTTAAGTCTTCAGACTGAAGTCTGAAAGAGGTGGAAAGTTTCTATTTATCTATTTATTCGATGATGAGCTACCACACCTTTCGAATCACAGTTTTCCTATTCCAAATCAAATTACTCAAGATTTAGGTAAAAGTCTTGTTAAATTTTCATGAGTACACCGTAGTGGAAATTGATTCTTTCCTGCGTTAGATTCGCTATGTCAGAAATCACTTCCCCAAATGTTCCTCGATTTGTCTTTTAACGCAACCATACGGTAGTTGCAGAATCCATAGCTGACGTATACTCATGGTAAGACAAGCGCTTTATAAAGAAATCGGCTAATCCCTAAGAGCGATGGCAATTGGATTATATTTTATTCATGATCAGTGCTGAGAGGTGAGCTGTGTTTGACTTGCTGATAAACTGGATATCCAACATGAAGCGATATCGAATTATATTACTCCCTGAATAATGATAATATCTTGAGAAACAATTTCAATGGAATGTCATATGAGTGTATGCTTTTAGCGATTCATACCGTATAATTTAATTTTATTTTAATGAGAATCAATTTTCACTAAGTTCGACGAACAATATTTGCATGCAGTACGTAAGTAAATATATTTATTTATTTATTTCTAGTTATTAGAATGTAATTATTTTGTTCCAATATCGGGATAAAACTGCCTGGTATATTTAGGTCTTTTATGTACTTGAACCAGGATATAAAGACACACAATGCACTCTAGTACAGACGTAGTCTTTTCACCATTAAAAGAATTAATATCAATACAATTATTTGTACATGTTGCTGGCGTGATATTTCGGTGCATCAATCAATAAAATAGCACTCTAGACACACACACAATCATAATTCAAAATAACAAATACAGACAAAAAAACTAAAATGCAAACGACACCCTCTTTCCCTTCATTTCTTTCTTTGTATTTTCTTAGATGGCAACAACTATTACGTTGTGACGAATAGTTATCAAGTTGTTGATTCATGATCTGGGCAGGATTTGTATTCCTTTCCTAATCAGACATCATGAATTATGAGGCTGTTGTCTGAGAGAGATTAGCTCATTAGCCCGGCGCGTTGTAACACCGCCTGTGAAGATGATGGAGGTGAAGAAGCCTTTGATGCCCACTAACACGTTATAGCGAACAAGTGTCGGCTGTGACCTGACGAGCAGAGGTGCAGCGAGACTTAAAGGAGGATGGGAGAGAGGGAGAGAGAGAGAGAGAGAGAGACAGATAACAGTGTTGACGTGGAGTGTGAATGTTAGGAATCAAGGTAATGTCTTAAATTGTCTATTACCTTATTCGAAATCTAAATCAAGAAATTAAAGTATAAGAACATGGCGAAAGACAACAGTAATTTATTATGAAGAATACAAGAGGGTGACGAGAAGGGAGAGGTGGAGAAAAGAGACAGAGAAATAGAAAGAGAGAGAGAAAGAGAGGGGGAGAGAGAGCGAGATGAAGAGAGAGAGAGAGAAAGAGAGAGAGAGAGAGGGAGAGAGAGAGAGATATTAAAGAGGCTCAGGTGTATGGTTGTGTTCAATCATGCGGGTATATAATCAGTGATCATCGCCTTGCCTGGACGCATGGGTAGTCTTGTATCTGTAAAATAGTTGTCAAATATTCCATGAACACCAAATGTTTAGCTTCATGGGTATTCAGACAATAATTTATCTGGAATTTCCGCTTCAAATAAATTAAATAATAATCACTTTCACACTTTGTTACAAAAAAATGATGAATTTCAGTTACAAGTGAGATGCCTTGGGTAAATTGGGTAGTTAAAGACTAATTTTAAAAGTTTTAATTATGGTCGATTCGTTTTGGAGATATTGAAGACACACTGTTATAATTGATGTTATTTGAATAGAAACTTACTTTATTATAAAAACATTTCCGATCCAAATTCATTCTCGAATAAAGGCCAATACATATTTTCCAGACAATAAGTTATATCATACTAACACGATCTGAAGATCGATGAAGCCGAAAGTCTGTCTACGGTCTCTTTGATTTTTGATTGAGTGTTTCAGACCATGTTTATCTATATGATATAATAAATCACACCGTTTACCTTGAGTGTTAAGTTCTTGAAGGAGGGTACCAGTATTTTGTCATTCATATGATATCTAACAAATCTTTCGCAATGATTTTTAGCATAAATGAGCACTCAGCAAGCATGTAACTTATATCGCATCTAGTTAGATCGTAGTAGTTCCATGGTTAGATCATAAACATCCGATATAGGGTTTTAGGTGATTATATACTATTGTACATACGTCGCATTATAAATGACCGTGTCAAAACGATTCTTCATATCATAAGCATGATAAACTAGCTCGAATTTCCCCCACCCCCAATAAGTATAATAATAACAATTATAAAAAAAAATATTAACAAAAATAAATAAATATATATATATATATATATATATATATATACATATACATAAAATGACTTTATGTCTGCATTTCCTGAATCTTTCTCTCTAACTGTTCTTCTTCTGCTGAGATATCTTACCTTTATACAGAGAGAAATGGGGTGATAGTAACAATGACACATCCCACAGTAAGGCAGTGCCTTCGAACTCCAACATCAGCTTTCCGTTCACTGCAACAAATGAATGTGATTGGATTATGAAGGTGTGATCATTGAGGGTAAACTGATAGGTTTCATGATTCATAGTCTAATTGATGGCACCAGAAGGCTAGTCCAGCGCAAAGGCGAATATTTTCTCTGCAAGGTGTAACATACTTGGCAAATGAGAGGCACAAACCTACCATAGAAGTGTACTCAAACCTAGAAAGAGGGTAGGGTTGTAATACCCCTTCCTACTTCATATTTGTAACTTTTTACGCATTCCAAAGACAACAAATTAACCCAAGTTGAAGAGAAAATACAAAAACAGTCAAATCAACCGGCTCATTCAAGCACCTTATAAGAGGTATGGTCATTGTCAAGCAGATGGACTATGCGCCAAAGGTAAGAGGTTCGAATCTCTGCGACGGCAACTTTGCTTTTTTTTTCACACGTGACCCAGGTGAGGTAAATATGTAGCGGTATAAGAGGAACTACCTCGTATGCCCTTATTATGCTGCGGTTTAATTACCATGACGAAAACCTATGAATAGTCAATGATATTGTATTGTATGATATGTTTGATGTTATCTAATATAGTTTTATATACGTCATAAGCCTGTCCTTGTGCCAAGAGAATAATATCAAACATTAAGAATAATCTCTTTTTGTCCTTGCTTAGTTTTGATGAGACATCACCTGACATCGGCATCATGTACAAAACGAAGGTGCTTGTTTCAGACCTATAATTACACAACCTATCATTGTTGGAAGAAAAATAAATATATATTTTTAAAAGGTACTTGTTAGCTAGACAGTGTTTATTTCTTCGCATGCAATCAGCATTAAAGGACAAGTCAACTCGAAAAATAACTTGCTTTCAATAAAAGCAGACAATCAGAAAAACCAATCAAAAAAAGTTTGAGCAAAATCGGATAATTAATAAGAAAGTTATGATTTTTTGAAAAAGTATGTACAACTATGGAACAATGAGAATCGCAACACAAATTGCCAATAAACTTATCAATTGCTTTATTTAGTTTCATCATATTAATTTATCTTTTTATCCCCCAAAACTTGATTTCCCCATGCCTTTGCCCAGGTTATATGATTTGGATCATATTGCGTGCATGACATTTCCCAAAAACTTTGATGAATTTTGAAGGATTGATAGTATTTTCTGAATATTGTATTTCATAATTATTGAATTTTATATAAATAGTTTATAAAATTTAAATTTTCATGATTCAACTGGACAAAAATTACTCTTTATTTGTGCATCCATACAAAAACATATTACTGAGAATTTAACTTGGATGCTGGTGTGAAGAAATATGATTCTTAGGGTGAAAACAGGAAATTTATATTATCAATATAAAGAAAATAATTAGTGGATAGTGAGGACCATACGTCACAGACTCATGAGTGAGTTGCCAATTAGTGTAGTGATTTTCAAAGTTTTTCATGTCATTACAAATTCATAACTTTCTATTTGGTTATCCTATTTTGCTCAAACTTTTTTTGATTGGTTTGTCTGATTTTGCTGGTTCTATTAAAAGTAAGCTATTTTTGGAGTGGACTTGAGCTTTAACATAATAATTCCATTACCTTCCTACAGCGTTTATCAAGACATCAGACAAAATATTAAAAGAAACAAACGAAAAATCACTCTGTTTACAAAAAAGATTGGTGCCCAGGCTGTCATCTAGCCTCATTTTATGAGAAAAGTAAACAACAACAAAGTAATAGTAATAGCCTCCAACGTTACTGCAAAAATAGAGTGAATGTTATGCAAAATCCATTTTTTTTTCTCAAAAAAAGTCATCTTGGGTCATTAGGCTTCAACTTAAATTTTCCCGACGTTTTTTTGCAATAATATTTTTTATTTGCCTGAAGAAGCTTTCTATGACTATAAGCCTTAATTTGTCTAGCGTAAAAACATGATTTACAGGGTTTATCTTTTTATAACAACCAAAGATATGATATGTAATTGTGCTAAGCAATTGATGACAAATGATGACATCTTTGCTCGTTAAATTTATCAAAATTATATTTTCAAAACTTTCATTACATTAAATTTGTTTAACGCGGCCTGCCAGTTTGCTACGTCTCAAACATGTCAAACGACTGATCTGACTGAACCATATTTTTGATTTATTATGCAGAAACAGTTGCTTTATGTCTAAAACAGTTAAGCACATTATATCCCTTAGCATATACCATTAGACGAAGATAAAGTATTCCTGCTTTCTGTCCAGACTGGATTTGATCATAAATTTGCTTATTTTATGCCCAAAATTACAACTCTAATTGATTTATTTCTTCTTTCAGCAATAATCTCAAATCTCCGAATGAAATTGTCGATAGACAATTAAGAATTAATGCTTTCCTAAATGAATATAAAAAATGTCCTCATATACACAAGTGAATATATTATGATAGATACCAGTTCTTGAATTTTCATCATTAAAGATAAAGTTGAGTTCTGGTTATGCGATTGCATTGTGAAAGAAACGGTGTGGAATCGATCAGAAAAAGTTGATCATGTAGCATACAAGTATTGGGTTGTACTGCATGGTTCTGGAATCTTCAAAATGATAAGAAATTTGTCCCAGTCTTTGAAAAAGTAACAAGCACTGTACACAGAAAGAAAAGACTACACAAACATAGTTGAGTTCTGTTTTCAGACCGCAAATACCTTCAAAGTGCATGGTTATTGCTCTTATTATTATCTATGACATTTATAGTGCCCTTTTAGAACGCTATGTAGGTAATTTTAGATCCCAAAATGTGTGACATTTAACCAATACGATCTTACCAATTCAGCACCACTTTACAAAAAAAAAAAAAAACGGTGACCATTAATTAATCATTTTATTTAAATAACATGAGCCGGCTAATTGTGGGTAATATAAGCAACACGAAAATGCCAGCAAAAAAGGTAACAATGGCATTGACTGAAATACGACGTAAAAGGCGTTATTTCGTGTGTTTTTTTTAACGGTTTTTTCAAATTTTTAAAAATATCTAACATTAATTTGTGGTGGTACACAAGTATTAGAAAGTTTTATATTTCAGCCGTCTCTGAACCGATTTTGATCAAACAAAGATGATTTTGTCATTTAGATATTATGTTCTTTCAAATTTGACACTGAGTTTTTCATTATCTCACAGAAAAATTATTTTGTGTAGCGCCCTCTGCCACAGAACTCAAATATCCCTTCAAGCTGTTACTTGTCATATTTTGAATATGGATGTATTTGAAGAGCCGTGCTTTTCATGGAAAAAATTTCTATGATGTTCTTCGCACTTTCATAATATTAATAACAATGATAACGCTGACAATTTTTTTCTTTACCTCTCCCCAGAACTAATTCTTCTCTTTAAGCAACTGGTCATTATTACGTTTTAAAAGCTACCATACTTAATTTCCTAACACAATATAATGTTTGGAACGAAACCTCACGAGGACTGACAATGTAAAAGCACAATCATTGCGGTTAGTGAAACTTGATTTAAAAAATATATAGCTTTGATAACCTACATACCTACCCATAGTGGAGGTAAGACCAGGATACAATTTTATTTAATCTTACTTTAATTGCATAGTAATTTGACCCATACATTTCTGACAGTCTTGGCTATAATTATGTAGGCTAAAAGCAATCCGACGCTAAATTACACTTTTGATTTTTCTCCTATTCGTTTTCTTTTGTAATGTTATATATCTTGATGTAAATTTGTTTCTTTTTCATTGTATTACTGGTGATACACTTGTCGTACCCACATCTCTGTCTTTGTTTGGTTCTTGGAATTGATTTCAATTTCACGATCGAAATTTGATAGATAGTAGGGATTTGGAAGGCAGTAATCAATTTATGAGACGCCCGAACTTATACGAGCTCTGCAAACAATACATAAGTCAAACCAATAAAATGAAAATACACTCCCTATTGCATTAATCAAAGAAAGCGACTACCTGAATCCATTTGCGATCCGTCAGCCTGGCTTTCCGCCTCCCATTTAAAATTCAAAATTTAAATCTGTTCTCCTTCTCTTTCTGCGCTTTTTAATTACGTATACATTAAAACTTGATACTCTCAGCAGGTTAAGCTCATTTCATAAATATGTATTGCTTCAATGAATTCTGGAGCTTACTGCGATTTTCAGAGGAAAGTCGGATATAGATTTAAACCACTCTGCTGTTTATTTGTGTTGCAATCTTATTTCATATCGAGGTATCGCCTTAGGATTCTGATTAAAGAAATCCTTATTTGTCAAATTACGTTTTATGTATATCATCATGCGTTCAGGTGCAGCTCTATTTTCCAATATGCTCTTCCTCTCACTCACTCTCCCCCTCTCCCTGTCCCTGTCCCTCCCTCTCTCTCTCTCTCTCTCTCACACACACACACACACACACTGTTTCTCTCGCTTTCACTTTTTCTATTTCCCTCTCTTTTTGTTCTTCTCTCTCTCTTTTTCTCTGCCTTCTTCCTCTTTTTCTTATATAGCTCGTGTTATTTACTGTCGACAGTTATAATTTTTCCGTGCAGGCTTAGTTTAAATGATCTGTATTCTACACCCCCCCGACTCCTCCTCACAGAAATAATCATTGAAATGGTTTAACTTTCCTGCACGTTCTCTATTAAATCTTCTTCCTTAAATCCATCTTCATTTCACCTAGATATGGGTGCAAACACAGAAAATTAAAAATAGAAAAGGATTCGGTTCAGTTTCTCAATCTAATTTCATCTCCTACTATTGTTTGATTAATATTATTTTTTAATCAGTTTCTGCCATCTCTATTTGATCTTCTAAGAGGATTCTTAAATGAGATTATTTTGACCCAAAATTTAATTATTTAAACAGCTATTTAAAAAGAATTTAAGTTAAATACAGAAACTGACCACGAAGTGTGCTAGGAGAGCATTAAATTGTTAATGTAGACCCTTTTCCGGTAAATACCTTTCCTATTTCGGTTTGTTTCATTCGTTTCTTCATAATTCTAATTTCTTTGGAATTTGATGTTGTCTTATTGATATACGCAACAACATTAATTTTCAATAATAATTTTATTTCTCCAAATATTATTGAACATTTATATTTGTTCTGATCTTTGGATTTTTTTTGCTTTCTCATCTAATCATCTATTTGGGGCGTCGCTTGATTATTCTGAATGGGAGACAATGTGTCGGACCAAATATATAGCGTCAAAATTTTAAACAATGAAAAAAAACGGGGGTCTCAGATAGTTTTTCAATTTAGCGACACTCCCTCATTTTCTTCCGTTGTCGATCTTCGACAAGAAGATACATCATGTAGGTTTGTATAAAAGAGTATTATTCAAACTCTTGCTGAGGTCATTCACTCTCTTTTCTAAATTAATGAAATATACACCGTTCAAATCCCAAGTATTGTAGTTCATGAATGTTGATACGATTTCTTGTTATAGAATATCACTTCATCATGACATCTAAAGTTTGACGACGAAGCCTAATCCACTGCATGAACACAACCTGGATTTAGATTTGGATTTAGTACATGCATAATGTTTGCAGAATTTGAAACACAAATCAAATTCATAAACACAAGCGGGCCTTGAGTGAGCTTAGTATTCTTCCTCAAAATGTCAATTTTCTATGTAGCGTTTTGGTTTGTTTGTATTTTCTGTTTATAATACCCTATACATGCATGCCTGAACAGTGCAAGAAATGAATGAAGCAGTATAGTGAATAATCATCTAAAAGTGTTTGCTTTAAGTAAAACAGGTACATGTATAAATTTAAAAATACATTTAAACTGCATTCCTTTTTGTGGAACTAACTGAAAAGGGTACAAAAACTGTTTTCATAGTGAATCGAATCCAGGTCTATGCCTTTCTGCATGAAGTACTTGCTGCGTCTGTTCTACCATGGATTTCGTAGAAAATCCTTGCGTCAGACCCACGGGTTTTTTAAAGGCACGCATAATACTCAAGCGCCAGCTGAAGGTTTTCCAACATGTACAGTACCCTCTGCGTATGGCTCCTTTTTTATGAGCGCCCGTGAAAACGTGCAGCCAGCCATTGATTTTAGTTGTTGCAAACTGTGCAAGGGCTTCCTGCGAACATCGCAAGGACTACTTGCGTTGCCGCATGGCTTAGTACACAGCAATACGGAGCTGTAATACATCGTACGGCAGTTGCAAGGCACCTACACGGGGTTATAGAGTTCACTCCAATTATTATTGCAGGTAAAGGCCTGCTCACAACAAACCCATGCACGACAAATTTTGCCACGACACGACCGCAAATTTGAGCAAATCAGGGGTCATCGGGGGTCGTCACAAGACAGTCTCACAAAATTTTGTCCATTGTGCCGTCGCTAGGCAAAAATGGACATGCACCTTTTTGTTCGACATTTTTGTTCTGGTATCTATGTCTTGAGGCTGTCGTGAGTCTGTCCTACGTTAGTCTTGCGACAATTTTACGAATGTGCGTTAAATAGGTCTTGTTGTGGATACCAGAATAACTTTTGTTGGTCAAACAACTTTACAACTGTCGTTATATTTTGTAAGAGGCTCACACAACATTGCAAGTCTGTCGTGCGTTAGTCTTGCAACATTTTTCGTTGTCTTCCTCTTGGGAAGAATCCTGGGTACAAACTTGGATAAATTAGGGCAGAACTGTTCCCATATAAATTATGTATGTGGATCTGTGTGCATACCATAGTGATATGTGTTGCTCTATGGTGCATACACATATCAATTACACGGATTGCATTCACTGTGGAGTAACAGACAGTCACATCAACGAGACTGACACCGGAACGAACAAGAAATAGCTCTTCCCCGAATAGCCAAGAATCGGTCGTTTTGAAGACGGAGTGAAGTGGAGTCAAAGTGAAGTCGGTTTGGTGTTTTATAATGTGGCGCCACAAAACGAGCTGAATCAGGAAAAACTCAGGTCAAATCTTTCTGAAGGATATAATGGTACGATTATGTTTTTGCACTAGATCATAATCTTATACCCTCTTGTAATTCGCCATGATATTATCATATTACCTCTTTTACAGGTCAAACTTAACGACACTTACTGCTTCGGTTCCTGTGAGGCTATTTACAAGCTATAAGCCAATATATAACATGATTTTGTAGGTGTATTTTATTTTTCTAATCTCTCTGTCTCTGTCTGTCTGTCTGTCTCTCTCTTTAATGATAGGCTTGAATAAATTAAAGATTCGAACTTTTTTACGTAAATATAAGAATAGACTTTAGACATGCAAAAAGTTATGCCAGTTCTCTATTTATATCAAATCCTTAGGATTTATTCAATAATTTGCCGATAACTCTTCCGCTAACTTTTGAATATTCAATATTGGCATAACGAAATTCCTAATGAACATAATACAAGTAATTAAGTAATTGAGGAGGCGCTGGCACCACTGGGGAGGGCTCCGGGCTTACGACATGTCTTGAGTGATACATTGTACAAGCATATCGGGACAATTATCCCCTGGACAATACCCCTGTGCAATTACCAAGGGGACAATTACCCCCAAGGATAATTACTTCATATTATAGGATGATTATCCCCTCAAGAAAATTACCCCTTATGACAAGTACCCTCAAAGAAAATCACGTCTGATGACACTTCCCCCCATCGTCTTAAAAAATAACCCCAAGGACAATTCTCCTGGACAATCACCCTCGGTACAAATCCCCCCCCCCCCCGGGGGGGGGGGGGGGNGGGGGGGGGGGGGGGGGGGACAATTACACCCTGAGGATAACAACCACATAGCAAACTTGCCATCGGACAATATTATTATCATCAATAAAAGTCCCCTCTTATTAATAATACCTTATCCCCCGGATTGATAACTACCTATGTCGTCACAACTGCGGCAGACCTGGATGATAAATAATTAGCCATATTGACTGATAATTTTATTATTTATGCAATCCGATGGAGGTGGGAGGCTTTACCACTTCCCTGCATTTATTCACCGAGTAAAGTAATATCTCATTATTAATGCATCCTCTGTAATTTTCCTCATCAGATGATCGCGTAATTGCCTTTGTATTCATAATGTACCTTCATCCATAATCTATTCCAAAATTTAAACTTTTCTTCAAGTTATGTATAATTTTGTTGTCATGTTGAAGTTAAAATATTATTTCTTCTTGTATAATCTACAATACCAGTATGTGTGTATGATATATAAATAGTGTGTGTGTGTGTGTGTGTGTGTGTGTGTGTGTGGGAGTGTTATTTGGCGATTGTCCTAGGGTGATTATAGTATAGTTCAGATGGTAATCGCCCTAGGAGATAGTAATTGTCCTAAGGGGGTAATTTTCCGGGGATAGTTGTCCTCTGGGGCAATCGGCCGTTCGGGCAATCGCCCCAAGGGGGTGAATTATCAGGAAAATAATTTTTGCTACTTTTTGGTGGTTTTGTGGTGCCGGGTCACATATATACATATGTATGTGTGTGTGTGGGAGTGTTTTTTGGCGATTGTCCTAGGGTGATTATAGTATAGTTCAGATGGTAATCGCCCTAGGAGATAGTAATTGTCCTAAGGGGGTAATTTTCCGGGGATAATTGTCCTCTGGGGCAATCGGCCGTTCGGGCAATCGCCCCAAGGGGGTGAATTATCCAAAGGTGATTGTCCGGGGGATTTTTTGTGTCTTTGTCCTGATGTTTGATTGTCCAGGGAGTTATTGTTCTAAGAAATTATTGTCCTTTTGGAAATTCTCGGGGGAAGGGGGGGGGGGTAGTCGTCCATTTGTCCTGGGGGTATTTTTCCCGCTGGTAATTGTCCAGCGTGATTGTCCAGAGGGTAAATGTCCTAAAACATTTAACAAAGACTTTAAGCAGTAAAACGGTAATCACCATTTAGAAAACGAGGAATGACAGCGTTTTCAAAATAATAGATTAAGGCTTTTGACATGATGGAGCTCAACACTTATTCTAGCTTGTTTAAAAGTTGATCTCTTCAGCACTTTAAAAGGTGAGGATACTTTATAGAGTATCAGCGATTGGGGGAAGATGTTGGTGGGGTCTTCTTCATCTTCATTTTATTCCCTTTTATTTGTCTCTTCAAATCAATTTTTCTATTTTCCCCTTTAAAAAAAGATGAAGGGGGGCATTTACCCTTCCCGGTCGCCACAGCTAAGTCATTGATAGGAAAGGGGGGGGGGGGCTATATTTTATGGGCATTGTAAGCCTAAATAGAAATAATATAAGTCTAACAGGAGCGTAGATTATCTTCTTCTTCTTCTTTTTCATTTCTGGTAGTAATGCAAAAGAAATATAATGGTTTATCAAGGGTTTTCGGACGTCAATTTTATCTAATTTTCTGCATTGTCCGGTGACCGGGCATACTTGTCGATCGTAAATCATTTTTGTGGACATTGCAAACGGTCAATCACGATAGACATGCGTCATCATAACCTGAAATGACCTCATCAAACCGGCGACCGACCAGTCCATGTTGCCTCACTGGACACATGCCATTCCTGGCAGAAATGTCCAGTATGACAACCTTGACCGTTAGATATGTGCACAGTCGTGGTTTTCAGTTCCCTAAAGGGAATAAATCTCTTACAACTTGACCCCAGGCACACCTAGTACAACCCATTATCTTACTCTCTCTCTCTCTCTCTCTCTCCCTCTCTCTCTCACACTCTTTCCTTCCCCCTCTCTCCTTCTCTCTCTCTCTCTCTCTCTCGCTCCCTCTTTGATTTCCCTCCCCTCTCTGTCTCTCAATACCCCTCTCTCTGTATGTATCTTTCCGTCTGTCCATAGTTTTTACTTCTTTCTCCTTGTTCTCTCCTTAGTTATGGTTGTGGCGATTCATATCCAATACGATAAACGGAATGATTCACAAAGTTATCAGAAAATTTAAACAATTATGTGGATAAATGAAGCCCCCGCCCCCTCTCATTCCACTTCTTCTCTCTATTTTTCTTCAAGCCGGGTCATGCGATATTTTTCACAGCCCTGTCGTTTAAAACTATACCACGTCAATAACGCACATTATGATTTATCATGGTCATTAGCGGGTATAGCCTGACAATATTACTATTATTAGTGACCAGCGATACGCCTTCAACCGACTTGATATTAATTGCC
Organism: Hemicentrotus pulcherrimus; assembly: GCA_003118195.1. Classification (NCBI taxonomy): domain Eukaryota; kingdom Metazoa; phylum Echinodermata; class Echinoidea; order Camarodonta; family Strongylocentrotidae; genus Hemicentrotus; species Hemicentrotus pulcherrimus. The sequence continues at coordinate 353,169 of BEXV01000035.1, read as the reverse complement.
GGCCAACAAGGTCGATTTCTCGGAATTTAATTCAAGAAAAGCCTTTGATGCCTTTCAAAATGTGCCTACAGCATTCTGAGTCTGAGTTAGGGCCACCTTAAAAAAAAATCCAAATCGTAATGCTTTTCATATCAAACTCAATTTTGCAGAGTACATTTACCTTGCGATCAGTCCAAGTTGCCCTGATCGGGACACCTGTCATTTACATGTTTTTAATCCAATGTTAAACGCCTGGTGGTGATCGTGCAATGGATGAAAGGGGAGTTAGAGGTTGGAGGGAGAGGGCAACTAGGAGTCAAAATATATATTTGTTTGCTATCTTTTTTTTAACGAAAGGTTTTATTTCTCCAAACAGAAGGAGTACAAATCAAAAACAGAGTGAATGCAAATAACATTATTCAGAAGCTAAATCAGCTACAAGACAAAAAATAAATTCGTACTTTTTCTTTTTCATCCAAATTAATGTACCGAAGAACAATATTCAAAATATATACATCAATTTTCATTAATCTAATAATGCTTTGTGCATAACATAATACTACTACTAGTACTAGTAAGAGTACTACCCCTGCAGATAGAGAATTTTGAATAAAACTGAAATAGGGATAGTGATCGATCTAGATGTAAGAGTCTCGAAATACTATATACCTGCAAGAATAATTGTTCCAAGAAGCTTAAAATTATCATGGTGTAGCGATCATGATGCAATTTAGAATGAACTATTCACACACACTAAGTACAAAAAGATGAAATCGCTTATCGTGCAGATAAACATTGCTAACTGGAAGGAAAACAAAATTAATCAAAAGCTACAAATGGAAAAACTGAGTTAGCGATTTTATGTTTCACACGTTAGACCCATGCAGGTTTTTATCCAAAATCACGATGTCACGATGGAATTTCCTTCACCCGAAAACACTCCTCATTAGTCCTCTGAAATCGACAAACCTTATGAACTCACTAACCTTTGATTAAAGCTTTATTGTAGAATTAGCTGGGGAAAATCATTGTACTAAATGTACATTTCCCAAGAGCGACGGCTGAATTCTTCAAAAGCCCAGAAAAGTGCCCCTCCTTTGACAAAATGTGCCCATTAGGATTGATGAAAATCCCCTCCTATGTTAGAACTAGTACCCATCCTGCTACAAAAATGGTCCCTCCGAGGAAAAACTGCCTTTGCACAAATTGTAGTCAAACGTTTCACAGCACACAAGGTTAATTACGAAATAATAACCTTGATGGTTAACTGATATCTCCCCCTTCTCCCCACCACCACAACTATCCCTTTAGGATCGACTCTTCCTATTCAAAAAGATTCACTGAAATTTGGTGCAACTTATCTTGCTTAGGGCACAATTGCAGCGGTTCAGGGAGAGACATCAACAAGTAAAGCGCTCTCTTATTTTATTTTGAGCTATATAGTGATGTGTTAGTTATCATAATAAACTTGGACACTATAACTTTGTTACAGAGAAGTCTCGCTCAACATTAGGTTCTCTAATGAAATATAAAAGGATATTAATAAATGGCAATTACTGAAAAAACATCATGAAGAAATGGGAAATAATGCAGCTATAATGAACTGATTGTAGCAGCCAACCAGCAGACTTAACCATCCTGTAATGACAAACCAGTACTTCACAGTCACTCTTAGTTACTATAGCATGAAGTTGCTTGTATGTAAGTTCATTTGATTGTGTTCAAGGGTAACTTGATACGAACCCTTCATGTTATCTACAATTACATCACTAAACGTGAAATACACGGTTGCACAAGGCCAAGGGCTTTTCAAAGGAAATATAAACCCACACCAAAGTCACAGCTACCATGGTCGGTAGTCTATAATCATAGACCAGATCTGCTATGATTTCATTTATCCTTTTTCCCTTCATGTTTCACTTTTTGCGGTATATCTAATACCGTTATTCCAAATCGGTCTACTATTATAGCCCCATATCGTGTTGAAGACGACGTCCACACATACGACATCGCTTCAGCTCTTAATATTTTCCATTCACTTCTAATTTCTTACTTATTTCACGGTTTCAGTTATAAATTAAAAAACTAAACTCTACCACAGCTTTGACTCTATTGTTAACAATATGATTTTCTACAAAGCATCTGCAAATTTTGTTTCGAAAATAATTACAAAATTTTGATTATCGGTTTTTGTCTAAAATTTGCTTATTTATTCTTTTTCTTTGTTGTCCGATCAACTAATCAAATACTAATGCGAGAGTGGTAGTTCCTTTAATTTATTTATGCCGATTTTTTTTTGGTATTCATTTCACTAATTTAATAAACGTGTTTTCTTTTCTAGACTAGATTTATTACTGGCAGTAACACTTAGTTTTGTCCTAATTTATGCTGGTATCTTGCCCATAAAACTGTAAACATACTTATCATGTTACATAGTTAAAATGAATAGTGTTCTAACTGATCAATAATTTATCAAGACCCTGCCCTCAGTAAGTGTGTAGATCATGAAATTTAGAGAAAAGAGAAAAGGAAATTGTATAGGATATAATATTGGGTCAAATCATGAACCTATAAGTCAATCAGCCATTGCAAATATTTCCTATTGGTTAACAATAATCGACGCCCCCACCCCGTGTACACTATTTCCAATAGTGTCAAGTTCTATGTCTTAATGTGGTTTATGTCATGTTATATTTCAGAAATAAATAAAAAATAGGACGGTTACAGCATCATGAAAATTAAAGAAAATGTTCTCGTTTCGTATCGTAGTTAATGAGTTAACAAGAAAGGTTAATGAGCAAAAGACAGATTTAAAGAGTGGTTTGGAAATTCACCCCCCCCTTAATAGTTGTAATGTGTGTCACGCCAGACCCCATCCTAGGGGCAGTGGCAAGGGATTAGCAAATACTGCCATATTTTATCGAACTATTCTATACTGAATTGAAATCTTCTGGAGTTACTTTTTTAAAATGAAGTGTTCGGCATATAAACGTGTATGTTTTATCAATACGATATCTAAAACCGAAAAAGTTTCTTTGACGGAAATTCAACTTTAAAAGGAATAATTGCTCTGAAGAAAAAATAGGAAAATTAACGTATCATTTCAGTCTTCCTCACGTGTGCTCGTGTGTATATAAAAATAATCTTTATTTCAAGAAAAATGTCATTACGAAATGACAAAAGGGAATTTGTCATAGTTTTCCAGGGACTTTGGAAATATTTATGTGATGATATGCTCCGTTTTAAAGCCCATCAATACTAGTGAACAGGAGGGGTTAGACTACCATCCAAGGTCACTGGACAGGTGGTTATCCCATCAAATCAGCACTCAATCAACATAAGAAAAAGAGGATCATGGGGGAACAATGGTCACCGAGTATGCATTGTTTGTTATATAGAGGGAGCAAGTAGCTACAAGTAGCGCAGTTTGGCTTAATCTCTAAAAAACAACTTGTCATAATATGGCCTTATGTGATTGTGTACTAACTGATTCTTTTGACCATAATTATATTTTATATTATTTATTATTTATTACCTTAATCTATATCAGTGTGCAGTGCACGCAAGAAATAGCAATTTTTATAATGTGGGTCGATATTGTACATAGTTTGTTTTCGTATTATCGCTGTTTTTGTAGTTCATTTCCTTCTTTTCACAAGGATGAAAAAGGATGTAGTGTTGCATCATGTTGCATGTAACGAGTCGTCGCCCACGAAACCTTAGAGTAAAATTCCCCGGCCGGCCGGCCGGCTGTCTGTCGAATCAATGGCGAAATATAAACAGTAGATGACGCTCTTCCTTGTATATCTTTATGAAATTCCTTTGTGAGAGCGCAACGTACTCGTATTTAAAACATTCGTGACAAATATTTTTTCTATTAGATTTTAATCTTGCATGACGTATAAAATAAGGATATAGAGACATTTTTTTCTCCATTATACCTCTTCTTTTTATACTTATTACGCCCCTCATACTGTCTCATTTCCCTTTCGATTGTGTATGAATACAATTTTCAGTCTTTCATCTTTCCAATGGCATAATGACTACTTGTAATTCGGTGTAGCAACAGATCGGAAGTTATACTGATGTCATCACTGGCATCTACACTGGTGGAAAACAAAAATAGAAGATGTACTAAATGAAGTACATTGTTGTTAATAATTTGTATAATTAGGCTATGTGTTTATGTAATTATGTTATAATCATGTATATTGATAATCATGTTTCATTATGAGGGCATACATCTCATAATCTCATAATGTTTTTTTTTTTGTATATTTCGCTGCGATAGGGATGGCATGAAAAAGAATGCAACTTAATGTGTGCGCTTGCAGTTTACAGTTACTGCTTCAGTTACGAAATTGACCCCATATCATTCTTGTGACAAACACATTCGTGTTCCC
>BEXV01000035.1:300511-323423 GCA_003118195.1 Hemicentrotus pulcherrimus | reverse complement strand
TATAAATAGCTTGTGAGTGCATTATCATTAAAAAACCGACAGATGGATTACAATCAACTTGAATTATAAAAATTGCTCTATGGCGGAGGCATCATTTTGGACTGCGCGCAGTCAAAATTCCATCTAGTTTCTTCTTATGACAAAAATAACCTAATCAATAAACTTTCTTGGTCTCATCATTTTGCATGGCTGTGTATTTTGAGACAAATATTGAATAAAGCTGATCTTTTTAAAACATATACAATGTATGAAAAGATGTCTTTCTCACCACTTCATCCCTTGTTCATAATTTGATTTCTATCCATATATTTTTCTTCACTGTAATATTATCTGCTGCTATTGTCTTTTAACCTTCTTCTAAGATGTCTTCTGTGCTTCCATGTTCTTATGATTGTTATTGTTTTGTTTTCTCATGATCTAGGTGGCATGAATGGACTCCAGAGCATGATGAGACAATTCCAGCAAGGAGCAGGCGGTATGGGCGGTGGTATGGGAGGTCTAGGCAATATGATGGGAGGGGGTAATAAATAGCCCTTAGGGATCGGCTGAGGGAGGGCAGAACTTTAGTCACAGTAGAGAAAAAAAGAAAAACAAGGATACCATTACTGCAGCAGGTACTATGAGAGAAGGATATCAGGAAATGAGGAAGGAGTGACAAAATGAGTGTTGCATACTTGAAGCCTCACAAGGAAGAAGCAAGGAGAGAGACTTCCCAATGATGTAATGAAAGAAAGACCATCTGATACATTAACATTGTGCAAAGACATTGTGGAGGAGTGAATATCTGTAAAAACCAGCTTGTACAACTTCCTTAAATCATGATGAGAACTGTGAAGACATCAAAGAAGAATGGGTATGACTGCATCCTAATTGCCTTTTGTCTCTGTCTTGGACATGTGATAGATAAACAAAATGGAATCACATTTATTCAACGAGATAAAACTCAGTCCTGCTGAGAGTCAAGCACATATCAACTCTTGAAATTAACTTGATAGTCAATACCTTTCTGGCTCTCAAGAGAACCTGATCTGAATCCAATCATCATGCAAATAACATCAAGAGTAGAGAGAAAGGCATATGTTTCCAAGCTGGTATGGAATTAAACTCACGTAAGATAGTTCTTTTTTCTTCAGTACATTTACAGGTGTTTGTTTCATGTATATGTATAAGATATTCACTTTCTGGTTATGAGAATACTCTGAGAAAGGCTGTCATAATATGAATTTGATTGGCGCCGTCCTTTGTTAGGCTTACACACACAGATATGTCATGGAGTTGTTTTGACCAACACATTAGAGACAAAAATATGCAACATCACATTATGCATATGTATCAAAATATTGTAGATAATTTAATATCATCACCAAGTTATCCTGAACAATCAACAAAGCTCATGCTTATTGTGACAATTCATTATTTTAAAAAAAAATCTCATTTTGTAAAATTAAATTTTGTAAATTTGTGAGTATTTTACTTTGTCAAGTTCATTCAAGCTTACCTTTGAACTTGTATTTGTAGTAATTTATGATTCACTTCTTTCCTATGTGTCATTTTTTCACGCCTCTCATACATTTGTAGATGGCTTCTTCTCCTGCCTCGGTGTATTTTCTTATGAAAGAAAAAGAACTCTTTGTATGCTTTTCCAGTGAAAGATTTGAAAGTCATTTTTACAATCAATATTAAAGAAATTTATTGAAGTGCTACTTTAGTTGTGAATGTACTGGTTCTGATTATTTTCAGTTGCTTATTTTTCTGAAGGCAGACATTTTGTTTGTTGAGTACTGTAACTTTAGGATTTAGATTATGCTTTTTGAGGCCATTTCATATCAGACATAGTCATATTACAGTAAATCACAATGCCATTAAGATTATGCGGGTTTCTGTAATGTACACATTGATTTTTCTCATGGGTTGATTGTTGTTGAAGTTATTACTTTAAAACCTCTTTTAATCACTTTTATCCCCAAGATATTCACATATTTATTTTGTAATGTTTTGGGAAAGATTACCACAGGAAATAAATGAAAGATAGTAAAGCATTGCTCACAAATGAATCTGAAATTGGGTAATGTGAGTTAATTAATCATGATATATTTCTCTCTGTTCTCATTTTGAAAGTAACATTTCCAAGGTTGAAGCTGTATGCAATATACATGTACCAGTAATTACAATTTCATCTGTTTTTATGTCGATACTCATATGCAATTCTGGCATTGACATTTTCTTTTCTTTGTTTCAGTCTCTATATTTTTGTCTCCTTTCCAATATTACTATTATATCACTGTATAGCATTTGTGATTGTTAAAATAAGCTAAAACTTGCTCACAATTGTATTTTCTTTGTTAACGTGTTGTATATTCAGACAAGATAATAAGGAACTAAGGAATATGAGATGTGGGAACGTGACAGGCTATTGTAATAACTGTCAAACATTGTTAAGAAAAAAAATCATGTCGTATGTTTGATCAACTTCCTACACTGTGGAAGAAGTACACGGAATGACTTCCATTGAAAGCATGTGTAGGTGCATGCATAAATGTATATTGAAAATTAAAATTCTTATTTAAAAAACGAAATGATCATGTTTTTGTTTTGTTTTACTACTTTATTGGTTCATATTGTGAATTTTACGTGGAAGCGTTTTAATACTACTGTACTTTACACAAGCTTAACGTTAAATCAATGTCTTAAGTCTCTGTTTATAGAGACTAAGTAGCCATAATGCATCAAGTAAAACATTGTGGAGAAACATGTTCTTGGATTTCATGAGAATGTGTGTCCTAATATCAATGTTTACTTTGTTGAAATAAATATTTGAAGATATGAACCCCACCACTTCTTCCAACCCAATCAAGGACCTTGTAATGAATCAAATGGGATTTAATGAGGTCCTTGTTAAATCCCATTTGATCCATCAAGCAGGATAACGTTGTTGATTATCTTATTTTTGTTTTTAAAACCATGCACTGATTTAGCATGAAACATATTTACAGCAACTATACACAGTTTTGTTTTCTTCTCATTTGCTTCGATCGCGCCCACCCAATCGATGGAGAACATAAAACTGCACTCATAGACTAGACATGCACTGCATGCACTGCACTGCGCTGCACTATGTACGTACGAGTTCACGAGTTCATTGCTCACGAAATCTTTGTTCATTACTGCCCTCTAACGTCAGAGCCCGGCCCAGAGAGGTCCCGAATTTCAAAACTTGGAAAGTTGAGGTGAGAAAATGTTCATAGTCATACATAATATGAAGTGTCTGGTTAGTTTTTTTGGGGGGTGCCGAACTCTTTGCTGTGGAGATGACCAATAATTTATCTATTTATGTGGCATAGATCTAGATCAAGAAATCTAATATCAAATTTAACTCTTCCAAAAGCAAAGGTCCTAGATTTCTCTGACCGACAGTACGTCCCCACTTACTGAATATAGTGTTTGTTTATTGTTTTGACGTTGCAACCTGGCCTTGCCCACACGTAGCTAGGAGCATCACTATCCTGGCTGTGTAGTAAAAGCTGTGCTTTTGATTCTCAACATTGCAAACACCACTGTATAAAACTCAACTGATTTCACTCAAAATCGGTACTTTAGTGACAATTGATGACACCTAAATAGTAGTAAAATACAATTTTTTAACTTACTGATGTTAAAAAGAATAATTTAAAAATTCAAATTGTAAGTCTACATGGTCTAGTGTCAAACTTTGCTTACAGCTGCATCGACATGATTGTGTAGAGTCTATGCGATTTTGTGTGGTGTGTGTATTTGTGTATGGGTATAATAATACCTGCCTTACAGCATGTATGCAGTGCTAGAGGTCAATACGCATTAGCATTGACTCTCTATGCTTTGCTGGAGTGGGCCTTGCCCACTAGTAGGGTCTAGGATTAGCCACTCCAGCAAAGTATAGAGAGTCATTGCTAATGCTAGGGAGGCCAATGCCAAAATCTAACATTTTAATTACTATTTTGTTTATAATAAAACAAAAATTAAAAGAAAGCATTTTCTTTCACTAGTTCTAGTAATAGTAAGACAAATCGCCCATCTGCCGACTCCAAAAGTTCCATAAAATAGGAGATATCCATCTCTTAAGTATGCCCTTCCTTCTACGCCAATCCGTACGTAAGAGCCTTGAAACAATCAATTTCATGTCCCAAAATTAATGTTGAGAATTAGACAGGCCCGAGAGAATATGTGTGTCATTACCCGGACAACAAGTTCAATACTTCGCTCGAAAATACATTCATCATCACCGGCTAGCCTTGAATCGGTCGCACACACCGACACAGTACTACAGGCCAGGTCCGGTAATTGCATGCAAGCCACAAAATCGAGGCATGCCAGCTAGCCATGGCATAGAAAGCCATGGCATAGAAAGCTCGAAAGCCACTCATTGCAAACTAAAAATGTAGACCTCTAAAGTAAAAATAAATAAAGAGGCCTAGAGTCTACCTTAGTTTTGAGATGTATTCCAATTACTATTTCCTCAATCTGACACTGCATTATCAACGATCGCGATCGATAAATCCAACTTGCAGCAAACCAAATACAACGTACGTGCGCAGAGGTAGTATATTTGACAGAGATATTTCTCTCCCTCTCTCTGACCCTCTCTCTCTCTCTCTCACTAACCATACCACACACTAGAACACACACCTTTAAATCATGGCATTCATTCCACTTCTCAATTTAAGTATAGACTGCTCACGTAGCCTTTTTTTTTTTACTGAAATGTCTTTTTTAACACTTCTCATACATTACTGCACGACACTGGTGTCTAGTGATGAGAATAAGGTACTATGTGTGAGAGTGAGACTACGTCAAATTTGATTTGCGCGCGATGTGACCAGAGCTCATACACATTCATATAATATTTTGCAATAATCTCTCTTTTGGGCTCGAAAATGATGTCACTTTTCCCAGTTACCCTCCTCAATTTGAGATGGCTGTAGCTATGGGGATCAAACCAACAAGAGATTGCCGTAAAAATCGTATTCTATTTACCTTTGTATGTGCAGTTTGTAAAAATCTGTAATTAAAAAGATATAATTGTTTTTGTTTATATTTTCTAGTTGTAAGAAGTGGCATTTGTGCACATCTGAAATGTTAATCTCTATCAAAAGTTCTTTCATTTAAATTGGATTCCATATTTTTAGGGTCTACCTTCTGCCATTGAAGAGGATTTTAGTGAGCAAACCTCTGCGCCCTCTATTACCTCTAAATGTGCGCGTCAATCCTCGTCTGCTAGGACAATTATTGGATTAAAATATGTCAAAATCTGCAAGATCGTCAAGATCCTGGGCATTGGCCTCCCTACTAATGCGTATTGACCTCGAGCACTGCACTATGTGTTAGTAAGCAGCATTTGCTCACATAAATAGACAATACACACACAGATCTAGATCTAACACACAAATGCACACAATCGTGCAGATGCGGCTGTATGATAGATGCAGATGCGGCAAAGTTTGATAGTAAAAAATAGATCTAGACTTAGATCTAGGCCTACAATTTTAATTTTTTAAATATTCCAACAGTAACATTGGTAAGTTGAAAAACTTGTATTTTACTGCCATTTTAGGTGTCATCAATTGTCACTTAAAGCCCAAGTCCACTCCAAAAATAACCTACTTTCAGTAGAACCAGAAAAATCAGACAAACCAATCAAAAAAAGTTTGAGCAAAATCGGATAGCCTTACTAATTAAAAAGTAATGAATTTTTAATGGCATGAAAAACTTTGAGAATCACTTTACAAATTGGCAACTCACTCAAGAGTCTGTGACGCGTACGTAGAATCCTCACTATCCACTAAGTAATTATTTTCTTTATATATATATATTGATAACATAAATTTCCTATTTTTACGCTAAGAATTTTATTTCTTCACACCAGTAAGCCGGTGGGGTACTTTGGATTCAGCAGCGTTACGCCGCTGCCGCCGCGTCATCTTGTGTGCGCTCTAACTGCCACATTTCTTGACAGATTTCTTTCAAATTTTGTATGGAGGTGTATCTTGGTATAATCTACACACCTATAACTTTTGGTGATGCTGCCCCTAGTGTTCCGTCTTCTATAGGGTAAAAGGCCATATCTTATTCTTGTGTGCGCTCTTACTGCCACATTTCTTGACAGATTTCTTTCAAATTTTGTATTGAGATGTATCTTGGTATAATCTACACACCTACAACTTTTGGTGATGCTGCCCCCAGTGTTCCGTCTTCTATAGGGTGAAAGGCCATATCTTATTCTTGTGTGCACTCTAACTGCCACATTTCTTGACAGATTTCTTTCAAATTTTGTATGGAGATGTATCTTGGTATAATCTACACACCTATAACTTTTGGTGGTGCTGCCCTCAGTGTTCCGTCTTCTATAGGTTAAATGGCCATATTCTTTTGGATGGTTTGTGTGTGCTCTATGGGCCTCATTTTTCAAGGGATTTTGGTCAAGTTTTTAACAAAGGTGTATCTCGGTAGAATGTACAAGCCTATAGATTTTTGTGATGCTGCCTCCAGTGTTCCGTCTTTTTTAGGGTCAAAGATCATACTTTGATAGATGTCTTTGTGGCACTCTAGTTTGCAATCTAATTGCATCATTAACAGATTTCTTTTAAATTTTGTATGGAGATGTATCTTGGTATAATCTACACACCTATTACTTGTGGTGGTGCTGCCCTCAGTGTTCCATCTTCTATAGGTTAAATGACCATATTCTTTTGGATGGTTTGTGTGTGCTCTATGGGCCTCATTTTTTAAGGGATTTTGTTCTAATTTTTAACAAAGGTGTATCTTGGTATAATCTACACATCTACTCTTTTGGGCAATGCTGACCTCATTTTTCCGTCTTTTATATGGTCAAAGCTCATATGTCTTTTATGCGCTCTAACTGCCACATTTCTTGACAGATTTCTTTCAAATGTTTTATGGAGGTGTGTCTCAGTACATTCTACACATCGTAAGTGTTTGGTGATGCTGCCACCTGTGTGGTCCAATTAAATCATGATAAATTGAATTTTGATAAACAATGTATATAAAAATCAATAATTATGGAATACAATATTTAGAAAATAGTATCAATTCTTCAAAATTCACACAAGTTTACGGGAAATGTCATGCACGCAATATGATACAAATGATATAACCTGGGCAAAGGCATGGGGAAATCAAGTTTTGGGGGATAAAAAGGGAAATTAATGGGATTAAACTATATAAAGCAATTGATAAGTTGTGAGGCCATGATGTCACAAACTGATAACCATCTTGGCAAATTGTGTTGTGATTCTCATTGTTCCATAGTTTTACATACTTTTTCCAAAAATTCATAACTTTCTTATTACCGTATCCGATTTTGCTCAAACTTTTTTTTAATTGGTTTGTCTGATTTTTCTGCTTTTATTGAAAGTAAGTTATTTTTTGGAGAGGACTTACCCTTTAATACACAGCGAGGATAGTAATGCAGCTATGTGTGCTAAATAGCAGTAAAATACAATCTTTTCAACTTAGACTACCGATGTTAAATAGAAAGAATACTTTGAAAATTTAAAATCGTGAGACCAGTGTCAAATTTGCTGATCAGCCACATTATATTCATTAGTGTGCAATTTTTGTGTGCAGTGTGTGTAATTGTGCCTCTCAGCATGTAGTTCACCACTAGAGTTCAATCTGCATTAGCAATGACTAGGCTTTGCTGGGGTCCATACACAGACGGACGGTACCCCTTGGCCTTACGGCTCGCACGACTGGAGAAGATTGCTACTGATTTTGTCCCACATCTGGTACAAAAACTCTCTTTCCCCCCGTTATTCTCTTTTGTTATATTATTGTCGGATTCATAAATGACAATATAGATCTACCTATCTTTGAAATTTTATTTTTGTTCTGTCTATTTTTTGTTTTAGATTCTGCATGATGTCCCTTGATCAAATTGCTCCAATTCAGTTCTTATCTCAGGATGTTAAAAATCAGCTGAGATCTGGTATAGCCACGCCATCATTTGTCGAATGTGTAGAGGAATTAGTTGTGAATAGTATTGATGCTGGAGCTACGTGTATTGCTGTACGTGTAGATCTGCCAGACTGTAAAGTTCAGGTTGTAGACAATGGAAGGGGAATCACTTAAGATGATATGCTCAATGTTGGTGAGAGATATGCTACTAGTAAGTGTCATGACACAAAAGATCTTGAAAACATATCCCACTATGGGTACAGAGGGGAAGCTCTTGCAAGTATTAAGGAGATTTCTTCAGTGCTGGAGATCAGTTCACGAGCCAGAGGGTCTGAAGTCACATACAGCAAACTGTATCGACATGGAAAAGATCAAGGTATCTCAAAGCATTCCAAAGTGAGGCCAAGTGGAGGGACAACAGTTGCAGCTCATAATGTTTTCTATAACTTACCTGTGAGGCGCAAGGTGCTCTGCAGTCCTCTGGTGTATGAACAAATCTGCAAGCGACTCCAGGCAATATCCTTGATCCATCCTCAAATCTCTCTTACTCTTCGAAATGACAGCACAGGAGTAAAATCAATACAAACGCACAACTCTTCATCCATTGTTCAAACATTTGGGTATCTCTTTGGCAAGGATGTAGCAGATTGCTTGAAAGAGGTGAATCACATTCGCACAATCTTCAACGTTTCAGGTTTTATTGGATCAACAAGTTATCGTAACAAGTCTTTGCAGTTTGTTTATGTGAATGGCAGATTAGTGCTGAAGACCAAAATTCACAAACTTATTAATGAGCTTCTCGGTAACTCACTTGTTACAAAGAGTAAAGGAAGAAATCAAGACACAGGGCTGGGATACATTATGAAGTCCAACCCTACAAGTACAACCTGCCAACCTAGCCCTGGAGGGAACCAAGTGGAGTATGGCATCTTTGTATTGAACATCACTTGCCCTCGCAGTGAGTATGATATCACTTTAGACCCATCCAAGACCTTGGTTGAGTTTAGGGACTGGGAAGGAGCTGTAACCTGTGTGCATGAGCTGGTTACATCCTTTCTCCACAGAGAACATCTTACAATGAAACTAACTGTAACACAGAGAGGAAGCGAAGGAGGACTTCAGAATAGGGATTCATTATCGAGTGATAATGTGGAATCAAAGGAGACAGATGTGTGTGTCAATGCCATCAGTACAACTGATTGTACAAATGCAGTACAATCAACATGTGTAAGAAGACAAACCATTCCTGAGCCACATGTTAGCCCCATGCTGGATGACCAGAACCCTTGTGATATAGAGACAAAAGCTGACAGTAATGGGGAAGGTGATGGGGCATGCACAGATGTGTCTTTGAATATTCCTGACAAGACACCAGATGCATTCCGAGATGCTACCGAATGGATGGATGAATCTGAAATCATGCAATCAGATGCAAATGAAACAAAAATATCTCATTGTGAGCTTAACACTCATGCTAACATGGAAAAGATTCGTCCAGCATGTGCAAGTAACCATTCAGATCCTGTTGTAGATGCACATTGTCAGCCCTGTGGGCGGATCTTGGCAACTAGACTTGTGCCATCAACACCTGATACTGAGAAGAAGGCAGGTGAAAGTCCTCTGAAGATGCAGTCAGTGACTGCAGATGTCTTATCTTGTAATGTAGGAGAAAATACAACCATCAATGACGCTCTCTTGACATCATCATCTTCAGAACTTGATGTAGGGTCTAGTGAGGAGACACTAACCAGCAGTGAAGTGGAAATTGGAACACCTGAGTCAGATGTTCACCAGTGCTGTGATGCTCGCTGTATGTCGTTACGAAGAGATGACACTGACTCGGGACTAGAAGTTGTTGATCTTCTTTCCCCTAGAACCAAGCTTGCTGTAAAGGCAAGGAACTCTCTATCAATGTTCAGGAGATCAGTAAAGAAGAAGAAATTAACAAAGGCAGCAAAGGATGAATCATCTAAGAAATCCGGACAGAAAGTCAATAAGCATCTGCAATTCGTTACAGCCAGTGAACACAAAACAATTGCATTGAGATGGCATAGGAGTCCAGGATTCAGAAGCAGATTGGAGAATCTGAACATCAAATGTCAGGACAGGCAGGAACAGAAGAAGAACCCAATAATGGATGTACTTCACAGACTGTCATCATCTAGTGGATCCAACCAATTAAACGATGATATGGGTGCTTCTATTCCACCAAGTGGCAGCTCTAGGAAGGAAGTATGTCAAAACCTTCAGCATACAAGTACTGATGAGAACAGCAAACCAGATCATCATCAAAAGGGTTTTCATGTGGCAGAAATACTTGAAAATGATGTTGTTGATCGGCATTGCAGTGACAAACACAATGTTTCCACTGTCATTGGTGATGAAAAGGAAGGTAATCCAGCTGAGCACAAAGAACACCCTGTTCAAGACTCAGAAGGGCAAATCACAATTGATGCAGGCAGAGATAAATGTACTGAAGGCACTACAGGAGAATACTATGTACCGATAAGAGAAAGAATTAGGTGTAATGCCCCAGGTATTCCAACAAGTTCTATGTTAGAATCAACACACACTAAGAAGAGGATAGCAGATTATCCCAATTGTCTAATCAATGCTAAGGAACAGAAGAAAGTGGTACCTTGCGCAAGCAGTACATCACAAAGCAGTACATTAAACTTGTCAGCTTCAGCTGAAATGCCAAGAAAATTCTTGACCTCCACTTCTTTCATGGTAAGTGCATGTGAAGTCTTTGACAGAGAACCATCTCAAACTTCCAGTCAAACTGATGGTTGCACAAACATCAACAATGCTGAACTTGAACAGACAATCAACCAGAGTGCTAGAGAATCAGATGATGTTCATGTAATGACACAGCCAATTCAGCAGAGACCTGTCGCTGTACCTCCCTGCAATGCAATAGAACCATTTAGTGTTCATATTGAATATGAATTTGCTGAGGGTGCAGAAGATCTGTGTAGTTATAACATTGAAGATCAAACATTAGATGATGGCACATTATGCCCATCGATGGAAGGAGACAAAACACTTATTGGAGCTCCAGGGATCCAACCAATGAATGAAGGAGACACAGTTGTAGATGAAGATCAGAATGCTATGAAAAGCTTGCTGCTAGACGTTAATGAAAATGACTTGCAGAAAAGCACTGTAGACCCGACTACTGAACCTGATACTGTAAGTGAAGATATGGATCTTCTGGATACCATAGATGCAGATGAATCCATTTCATTGCTTTACATACCTCACCAAGATGAAGGTCTTTGTAACAATACAAAATCATTTCAGGGATCAATCAGTTTATCACAACAACCTCGTGAAGAAAGAGTTATTAGCACTGATATTCAATGCACAGAAATGTCAACTGCGCTAGTAGCATCTTCACTATCACCATCCGTTGTACACCAGAATAATGATCAACTGGATGTCACTGGTGACCTAGCCTTTACTTCCACTCAGGAGAAACAACATGTGAGAGATGATGAAGTAGAGATATCTAACCATGATAACCAATCTTCACAATCATCCAAGGTACGCAAGTCCCTCAATCCAACTGAAAATGAAATCATGGATGCCAGTATACCATCTGCAGGAAACACTGATGGAGAGTTTGTGATAGAGAGCAGAGAGTGGTACAGTGTGTATGACGTTTCCAGGGGTATGAAAGTCTTTATCAATCGCTTTAATGGAAACTGCTCCATGGAAAAACCTGAAGAAGGTCCCAGAATGAACCAGGAAGCAAGGCAGATCAGTGAAGACACTCAATTTAGCATGGTAACAAAAAGTAAGTAATTGTATAAATAATTTTTGCTTTAGTAAATGAAATACATGTAGAAGGTCAAAGAGCTCAAATTTAGATTTAAATTTTTTAAGTTTTACCAATTTCCATAGTAGAAAATGACATTGGTTCTTTCAGCATGACATGTCTAAAACAATCAGATTTGTCAACTCAGTATTAAGAATATGTAATTATGAGTTAACTAATTCACAAGTGTATTGAAAGTTATGGATAATTCTTTCTCAAAACCTAGCTATTACATTCACTTAATGTGAGCTATTCAGCTACATGTACCAAATTACAATGTAGAAAAATGCAAATTGCATATAAAAGTTGCTATGCTAGGCAAACATGACGCAGCGGGTAATTTATGATTGTTATTAGTTAGTAATCACTGTAGTGAGAGGCAATATTTAGAAATCTTTGTAAACTATTAAATTTGATTTAACTGATCTGCAATCCAATCACGCAGGTGATACATTGGCCCATCCCCATCTGCCACACAGTGCAGCACCTTTTGTGACCAGCCTACGAGATAGAAAGGAATCATCCCATTCCAGTGATCCTCCGGTTACACATGCTACCATGGCAACCATTGATGCTGCGATGGAAGAGAGCCAAGAAGAAGATGATGAGTTATCTGTGGTCAAGTGGGTCAATCCAAGTCAGATTTCAGGTAGGCTACCTGCTTTTCATGCAGAATAGTGATTAGAAAAATAATTAAATTAAAATGTTTATAATGTATTGTTCTGCAACTAAAAGCACATATACATGTACGTGCTTGTGAAATATTATGAATTGATTGAAAAATACTTTCAGGTCGATTTTTAAAAGTGAGACAATTCACAATGATGAAACAGATCAGTTACAGCATTATTGCCTAGTATGGCTTCCATTCATTTTACTCTATGGGCTTACATTCATACAATCATTATTAGAATTGATCCTCAGATAATTCCATGCAGAAGATAAGATTGGTTGTGCCAGATTTTGGGATTAAAGATGAGTGTCTTTCTGAAAATGCATGTCTTACTACATGTAAGTATAATAAGTAATTTTCAATGCACAAGGCTATTTTCCTTTAATCCTTCTGAATCAATTTTACACATCTTTTTTGTATAATCATTTCACAGATCTCTACTTTTAAGATTTAGTGGATTTAGTTTATTTATAAATACCTGACATGGTTATATCTCATGCAAATTTAGTTTCTTTAATTTACATGAATTTTCATTCAATCAAATTAGTAAAAATTATAACCCTATTTTACAGGAAAGGGATGTGCAACTGAGGAAGCTCCTCATTTCTCAAAATCCGATCAAGCGGAGATGGGATGTAGATTCTTAACATCTAGTGTGAGTGAGGGTTTATCCAGTGTTGATGCAAAGTTTCAGGCAAAGGTTTTATCTTCACTCAATCCATGTCAGTTCACCAAGGCCATGTTTAACAGTATCAAGGTGAGTATCTAATCTAACATAAGAATATTTATTTATGTTTAGATAGGTTTTACAGGTTTGGTTGCTTTTTTCTTTAGAAAGGGGGGATATGTCTACAGGCAGTGCTCTAAAGAGATGATGTTTTTTAGGGTTTTTATCATTACTATTTTTTTTTTTTTGTTGTTAAACTTCATAGAGATTGTATCAATCAGCAAATACTAGAGAGGACACATGGGACAATATTGAGCTAAAGAGATTGACAGCTTGGTTGTATCACGATTGTTGAAAGTTGGCTTTTTATGTGCTTTGGAGAAGTGATCTGGAAATATGCTCAGACATGTTTTAATGTTTACAGCATTTAATTCTCTTGAACAATTACCCCCAAAAAGCAAAAAAGAGTAACCCTTAATGATTATAAATAGTTTATATATGTAAATAAGGAATCCTGAAACCCTTAAGATTTACATTGATTGTTTATGTTATTCTTTCTTTCCCTTTCATTTGTGACTATGGTAAATCAGGTTCTTGGTCAGGTGGATACTAAGTTCATAGCCTGTCTGGTGAACAGTGATTATGACAAGAACCCAGCAGGAGAACCCAACCTTCTGATTCTGGTTGATCAACATGCTGCACATGAGCGCATCAGACTTGAAATGCTTATTCAAGGTAAGAGTGAGATTTATCCTGATGTTGGCCTTCGATTTTTAGCCAAATATGCTACAAAGTTATGAAAATCATGTATTTAAAGGAATTATTTACTTTCTTTAACTTTTCTTTGAAAGTGGTCATTTATGGGTAGGTTCCAAATCATTACTGCAAAATGCAGAAAAGAAATAGTGAACATTAGATGAAAATTTGAAGAAAAGTGTTTGAGGTATTTTTCTCAGGAATTATTTAAATCCTATTTATCTATTGATTCATGATGAATAAAAGCTTTAAGGGTTTCCATATTTTTTCAGAGAAATGTTTGATCATTAGAATTGAAATGTTTCAGAATATGTGGGCTATTTTGGTGAAACATATTATTCTTAAAATACTTGGTTATTTTCTGTTTTTTACATTAATTGAATTGGATGATAAACGGCCAAAACATAAATTCTTAATTGCATATTAAATTTAAACGATGTTAACGCGCAATTCCAAATCATTTTTTTAGATGCGTATACAACATGTGTTGCTACTGATGATTTTGACAATGACAAAACGAGATGTATCCATACTTCTGAAGTGACTCCAGCCCTGCGTATCAGCCTGTCACTATCTGAGCTAAGATTATTGGATGCCTACAGTCACAAGATGAAGAGGATAGGTATAGAATACACATTGTCTGAAGACAGTGCCATGGTAACCCATCTACCAGCATGTGTGGTAGAGAAAGAAGCAAATGAGCTCAAGAGAGGGCGCCAGACCATAGCTACTAGTGTGGCTGAGGTGAGATTGACTATCACATATGAATAAGTTTACCAAGTCAAATTATTTAGTGATATTATTGTTTGGACTGTACATGCAGTTGGATGCCTAAGCCCAATATATTCAGGATAAAGTATGTTCATGAAAATGAAGCAGCTTTTAACAGGTGACGGTATGCAGTACATGATTTTTTTAAAATTTCATCATAATTTTTCTCTTTGTCTTCTATTACTATTTTTCATTTTGTTTTAAGTTGAGGATCTAGAAAGAAAAACAGAAAAAAACAACTAGATTTATTGATGCCATTTAATACATTAAGTTGCAATAGTTTTTCATATTCTACAACTTAACAAGAACAAAATAACAAGAGAAGGGAATAGTCATGTTTTCATTTCTCAAGTCTACTTTAAACATGTTTATTTGTTCATTGCATATTTCAAATTCTTTTTGTTTCACTTGGCTCTCATCCAGACGTTGATCAAGGAAGTATTAGACTCACTCCAGCATCAATCTGGAGCTGTGTCATCTCTACCCAAGACAATCACAAGGATTCTCAACTCACAAGCTTGCCATGGTAAGTATCATACTTCCTTCTTTTCTCTCCTTGATCTAGACAAATCTACAAACCGATTAATCTGTTATTTGTTATTTTTTAAAATGTTATTGTAGGTGAACTAATTTCTTGGCTACCACCCCTACTATGAAGTAATCTTGTCATTGATTTCTTGTTGTGACAGGTGCTATTAAGTTTGGGGACACTCTGGACTGTGGTGAATGCAAGACTCTGATTGGTCAACTGTCGTCATGTGACTTGCCGTTTCAATGTGCTCATGGCCGTCCAGCACTTATGCCTATTCTTGACTTTAAGAAGATAAAGCATGGAATCAGTGAGAAGGTATGTTGATAAAACTTTAGCATACATGTGAAAATATACTATTTAAAAAATATAAAAAAGTAAACAGCAGAGAGTCTAAATTACATTCTGTTGTTTGTTGATGCTGTAGTTGTTGTTTTAGCTCTTTAAAAAAAAAAAAGCATTTGATGGAAATTAAATGTAAAACATCTGAGCTTTAGATAATAAGCATAAACATTTAATGACTCAAGATTGCTGAAGGTTTATGAAAACTATGTTGCTTTGCGTTATGATGACATGGGAACAGTTTTTATCATTGGCCAACCTTTCAATAGACATGTACATACTACATTAAGCAGTGAACATTGTTTAATAGAGCAATGCTTTGTATATAATTCAAGGTAAGACACAGATATAGAAGTAGACAAGAAGTTGTTCAATTATATGTATCTAATTGCTTACTTGATCTCTTAATACTCCTAAAAAGTTTACCCCTAAATATTTGTTTTGTTTTAATGATCTGTTTCTGATTAATCAATTTGTTGGTGTTACCATTTTTCTACCAAAATAGTGTGATTTTATATATTATTTTTTAGGCTTTGTTGTATATCTTAAAGGTAGTGTATCCCTTTTGCAGCCAACATCGAATTCTGTAGAAGTTTGCAGGAATCATGGGTATGTCGTGTATGTCATATCTGTGAAATTAAAAGGTTAGCAGTGACCTACAGATGTAGGAATCTACATAGAGTGGTGAAGTGTGACGTCATCAAAAATCTATTTTTAGAATTTTTCAATTTTTTTTCTTCATTTTCCGAAAGAGCATAAAAAATGATGTCTGACTGTCAAAAACCAATTGAATATATTAAGTATCGGCTGAGATATGACCATCTGAATGAAGAGATGTCCTATGGAAACTCCAGTGTTATAGTGCTCTGGTTCATAACATAAGAAACCAGAGCACTATAACAATGAGTTCCAATAGGACATATATTTATTCAGATGGTCATATCTCAGCCAACACTTAACACATTCAATCGGTTTTTGACATTCAGACATTATTTTTGATGCTCTTTTGGAAAATGAAGAAAAAAATTGAGAAATTCTAGAAATAGATTTTTATGATGTCACAGCTTCGGTACTCTCATACTTCACTGTCATACACTGTTGGGTGACTAACTGACCTTTTAAAATTTGTTAATTACATAGATAAAATTAGATGTAAAGGGTACATTATTATTTGTACACATCAATGAGACAATGACCCACCGTTTATAATGACCAAAATCAAACTTATTGAGCCTTTACGCAGCAAAAAAATTTACGACTATCTGTAGTAATAAGTAGTAACAATAACAGAAATAACAGCTGTGATGGAGGGATGACACATACATGCTTCATAAGATTCTGCTCCAAGTCTTTATCAATATGTTAGTAATATTACTGTATGCTTACAAGATGTAAGGTTTTGTCATTAGCTTTAGAAATTACAAACTTGTGCCAAGTTGTTTAAAAGAGCCGGAAATGAGAGTAGAAAAATCAACAGATCTCTTCTATTTACAATAGGAATCAGATTATTTTTTCACACATCAGCTAATGTAAACCTTGCTTATAATCTTTGATTATTACTCAAAGCTATTGTCTGGGGATAGATTTTGTGGACATTACAACAAACATGAAATATCATGAGATACTGAACATTCATGAATAGGTACTCATTTTGGAAAATGCCCTCATTCTCGACAGCAGATTGTACACATGTATTAGTTTGCAGATATTTTTGACTTTTTCGCACGAATGATCTTCAACCCCCAATTTTGATTCTCCTCTTACTCGGCTGACCTGTATATCACCTTTATCAATAGACGCTCCAGTACTGTGAATGAAAATAAAGAAAGACAACCTTCAGGCTGGCTGTGGCACCAGCCCCAGCGCCAGTGTCCAGAATAAGTTTGATTTGTGAATGGTCAAATGGAATTCACACTTGACTGTAGATGAATGACCTCTAACATTACAATGAAGGTCAAATGAGAGATGACAGAGTGATATATGATTATTATCCATCAGTGATATACTTCTTGAAGTGTATTGAAAAGTAATGAAGCACTATTAATCATCTCATTATTATTCAGATAGATGCAGCAGAAACTGAATTGCTAAAGGATTGTGTACAAACTTAGGAATCCAATGCAATCCGTCATTTTGAGGTTCATATTTATAAATATTTCTTTCCTTAGGTAGGGGATTATTGCAGTAATTGTCATGCATTTTTAACCCTTGTGGTATTTGATGCTCCTCCAAATTAATGACCAGAGGTTCTTCACTTTAGACTAGACTGGTCTCTATTCTGACTGCGCTTTCTGAGAGCAAGTTTTGACCATGGGGGTGGGGGTTAATTTGACCCCCCCCCCAAGATCTCGTCATGAAAGTTCCAACCGACACACAATTTTGCATGGTTATTGGCACTCATATATAGATTACATGTACCACTGCATAACTTTTTTTTCTCAAGAAAAATGTATTGCTTTATTATGATTTATGCAAGTTAGATGCCTATATTTACATGTTTATTTTTAGAAATAAAAGTAGAAATTGCAATAGAAAATATGGAAAAGAGGTACAGTAAGTAAAATCGAAATTTTAAGTAAAGGTCATAATTGATAAGAGGATAGTTTATTTGCTATATTTATATAGTATTTTATTAACCTTTAAGGTTAGTTCAACCTAAATAGTTTACCATTGGAACACCTGCAGTAGAGAAAGTTGCATTGTTTGAAATGGACTATATTTATGACTAAGAATGGAGGCTCCGAATGGTAATAGTCATTTTTCAGTGCTTATTTGTTTTATTGTCTCAAGGTTTGTTTTTGAGGATACAATACACAGGAAAGGTTACGTCCATGCAGTGGTGCATCCAAAAAATACAATACAATTGGGAATTACCAAAAAGGATATTGCAATTATTAGGAAAGGAAATGCCCAGTCAGGTATATAAGTGCAAATCTTCTAGATCCTCATTTGATTTTCAAAGCTGTTATTGTGATAGGAACGATACAGAAAACTCATCTTAATACCAGGCTAGAATACAGACACATTTATAACCAAAACATATAAATCTTCAACCTTGATAAAAAGATGTACAGTGGATAACCTTAGAGTTTAAAAAAAGATACCGGTATTCATCGTCATCAAAATGTTGTGATTCCAAGGACAATTGTGATGTATCATTTCATCCTCGTACTCTACTCTGTAGTTGTATCACTGAATTGAAAGAGAAATAATGCCTCTTAATGATTCTGCATTTTATTTGTATATAACTGTTATGGATTCTAGATATACTTATTTGCAGTAAAAAGTCAATTTTCATTCATTATCTGTGATTAAGCAAATTGTTATTCCTGCAATGAATTTGAGGTCTGGTGCTTCAGGAAATGATTTAATTTGCCTGACACAGCTGTGGGTTTTGTGGGTTTCTTATCCCTCTGGCTCCAGTGTCTCATAGTTTGTCATTGATTAATGTAGCAGAACTGATCCTTTAAACCCACCTGTCATTGAACCTGACTAAGACCCTCCACACCCCAACGCCCCTCAAAGCTACCCCCATACCACTCTACTCTTTTCTCTTTATTTCATTTGCATGACAAGGGCTGGGATGAGCAGCCATGCGTGTCTCACCTCAGATGTGTGCGTGTGTGAATTGCTCCCTGCAATATGTGATGATACCACAAGTATTATTCTTTGGTTGTGATCTCTTATTCCTTGTGTCATTTTCTTTTCTCTTCTCCCTCTCATTATTGTCATTTGACCCACTTCTGTTGACAATCGGTGCCTAGACTCGCGCATGCTGCCTAAAAAAGGGCGCATCAGTTTGAAAGATAAGATCTTGTCTTTCTCAATACACTTACATTCATCGCAATCCCTGTGTGCTTGCCGCCTGCTTACAGAATATAATGTGCAGAACAGCATATCCCGACCCTGAAGGCTAGCTACTTCTCATAAAAGAAACACGTTGTGTTCACAGATTGGCACAAACTGTGAGAAAACGACAACCTTGAATGATAGATTGAAATATTTCATTCATAGTCATCAAGGCTACAGTGTTTTTGTAGTAAATAGTTGCCTTGCCAATTGGAGAGTGTAGCTTTATAGATATAGATGTAAAAGCCTTCAGTCCTCCAAAGGTCTCATCTCAACCCTTGCTTGAAATTATATGGTGTGTGAGAAAATGAGATTTTGAGTGTGATACTAATCTAGATTAACATCTAGATTAGTATCCTCCATCTGTCCAGGAGATTGAACTAATCAATGGCACATCAAAGAAGATAAACCGACGAGAGATCATACTGATGGGAAATGGGTGTTCATCTTCATTCTCTCTTAATGTTTATATTTCTTTCCCATGGTATTAGGAGAGATACGCATCTAATCGAACCCTAATTTATCTATTTTTGTATCAATTTCTTGCCATAAGGCTAAAAAAGCAGAGATAAAGACCATTAGGTAGTTTGAATCCATTTCTTCTCAAGCGAAGTACTTTATATCGGGTAACTGTCCGTTATACAAACTAATAGGAAAAAGTTGTGCAAACTGTAGAAATAAAGTCAAATATAGTCGTTTGTAGTATCCAGCAGCTCAAGCAAAGCTTTCATACCAGTTGGTCACAATAGTACATGATCATACTCTACAGTTAAACTAGGGATTAATGTTTCAAATGCAAGGATCAAAGATAACTGGAGCATGCAAAGCAAAGATCAGGAGTTTAATTAGAAATGTAATTTAAAGAAGAAAAAAAGAAAGAAAAAATGGTCTGATAGATGATAATATTTGTCAAAAATATAAGAAAAATCTGAATGTCACATTCCAAAATGTGTCTCTTTTATTCTAAAACTAAATTTAGATTCACAAATCCTCTATCAAAGCAACATATGTCTACCTTCTTAGAGAATATGTAACAAATGTTTTTTTTTTTCTTCTTTTTTTCTGGATATTCTCCTATTTCTGTGCAGGTTACACCCTCTCTGCCACAAGTTTGGAAGCTGAAGTATCTCTCACCAGGTACAACTATACAAGGATGATTTGATATCATCTCAGATTAAAGAATGTATACTTGACATTGAAGGAAATGATTTATGAACGTTCAATGAAGCATGAAGGTTCTAATAATGTAGCTGCTGACTATCTCGAACACCAAAAGATGTTTAAGAAAATGGTAAATATCAGGATTGTTTTTCATAGAACATGGCTTTACACTAAATCAAATAATGGGTTGCCCAATTAAACAACCAACATGTACCTAAATCAAAGGCAAGGGGGGGGNGGGGGGGGAGGGGTCATGAGAAAAAAGTCTTAGAAGTTTCAGTTTGTAACTCATTTCAAAATGTTGATAAATCTCACTTTTAAATGCTGTAGATTCATAGACCTACTAAATCACTTGTATACCCCCTATTCTTGGAGTGATGTCAAAATATCAAATGTATATTTTATACGGGGTCGTCAAGCAGTTCCTTTTCACCCAGAGCTACTAGGAAACTTAATGTCATGTGTCTGATATTGTTTTTATTGTTTGTTTTGTTTTTGTTTTTTGGGGTTAAGATAACACTGTAGCACCTCTAGTGGTATTATATCAGAAAGTGCGCAGAAGAAATGTGTATTATTATTATTATTATTATTATTATTATTATTATAAGGTTATAAGACGTGCTCGTTGGGAAAGCATTTTGGAAATTATATTGTAGCAGGAAATATATGAACAGGGTTTAGCTTGACAGAAACCTTACCCCCTAAAATAACTTGAGTTATTCTGAAAGATTTATTGTATTTTTATCGTAATGTTCATTGCAATTTTCTTAAAAAGTGTTCAAATGTATGGATGCTTCCTTCCCATGAGTGCGTGGTAATGTTTCATTCACCTGCTATTATCTTATTAACTATAATTATCAGAACGCAACGTTGCTTGCAAAAGTTGTCGCTCTACTAGGAGAAGGTTTTGCATAATTGAAATAGATTTATCAACTGCTATATTTCTAACGTTTGAAATGAATGAGTTACAATTGTTCCCCTGTTATATATTTTCCACTAAGTATAACTTTTACCTTCTCAGCTATGAGATTCCTTCACTAAAAAGAAAGTAAAAGTTTTTTTATTAAATGCAAAATTCTTTCCAACTAGATCTTGGTGCATGAAACATTTACAAGTTTGCCTGAAATGTCACATTAAATGGCTGTGTCCATGTCATGCTACTCGTCATTACATCATGCCAATAATATCTTTAATTATATATCTCTTGTATATTTTCGTAAGGAATATTGTACATAAATAGGAAGGAATAGATCAAATCTTTCAGCAAACCTACACTTGTTTTGGGGTGAGCTTTCCTTTAAATTAATTGTCTCATATTACCTGTGCATTTCTGAGTTTAAGAAATAGACATGAAAGCTACATGCAAGAAAAACTTCTACTTACATGTAAATCATTGCATGGGCAATAGTAAAATGATTTGTATGATCGTCTTATTGTACCAGGTGTGCCTCATGGTAGTGCTATCTACTTGTATATACATGTATATGTCTTCCGTTTAAAGAAAATGTAGAAATGTTCTGTGTCTAGAATTCTTATTCTTGAAAGAAGAAACAGAATTCTCTTGTCATACATATTCGGATGTTTGTGAAATGAATTTAGCAGTAAATTCATCATTTGGTCTAAAATTTTGAATGTCTAAGCTATGAATGTGAGTAATGCATAACATGTGTTTTTATGATAGTAGTGACCTGTAGGTGCATTATTTGGGTTTGCTGTGTGGAGGTAACGATACATAAGTACTGATGTATCCAAGATGACATTTACGACAGATTAATTTCTTGACTATTAAAATATGCTATGCTTTTGTTTTGCTGATGTAAATGTGACATTATAAAGCGGCTAAAAACATTTATTGATTTGCAATAGAAGTGCTGCCGGGTAAAACTCAGTTTAGTGTGTGTGTATGCATATCTTGCCAGATCATACTAGACAGCTGAAATAATGATTATGTTTGTTTATTTATTGTTCAAAATGGAAAGAAAATTGTAGATATGCTATTTTATTTTGCTCAGAGTTTATGCATGAATTATTAAAGCCTCAGGATTGTGGAATGAAATAAAGCAAAGATATTTATGGTTTCGCAAATGATAATGCCTCATTTTCTACTTTTCCGTCTTATTGTGAGTTAGTTGTATTTTATTGTAGTTTATCTACTTTTTGCACACTTGGAATGTATCTGTTATACTCGTAAATAATTATGTTTTCTTTCCGCGCTCTCAAATTCAGAAAGGGGGTCGATATAGTTGATTATAACTATGATATACTCCCGGCCCCTCCACTCAGGGGTCGGAATGACCGCATGCGTGTTGCCAAAATGTCCGGTAAAAGGGTACTTTTCGTGCGACAAAGTCCGGCCCGAGAATTGTGAAAAAAGGGGTGTATTTGACTTTCACC
>BEXV01000035.1:270339-285616 GCA_003118195.1 Hemicentrotus pulcherrimus | reverse complement strand
ATTTCACACTGTATGCTGATACTTTTACTCGATACAATTAATTTCGTTTAAGGCCCAAACCTCAATACATCTCGGGGTCTGCGACTCTTAGATCATTTTGTACTGCTTGGCCAACATGTTGATGTCACACCATTATGAGTTTGCCGTCAATCTCTACGCTCCATTGCAGCTAGCGTTAAGCAAACCTCGCAAACAAACAACACATTTCGTAAGACTTAAAAAGAGAGGAATAGGGAGGAAAATAGGATTGTAAGATAATCCCAGGATTAGGTCGTCGAACTTACATATTAGCCTAGTTTCAGGGTATTAAAACTTGAAATGAGTTGAATTGTGTTTGGTAACATGAGATTGATCCTTATAAAGGGTCAACTTTCTGCATAACCATGGTTACTTGATACATTGCTTTGTCAAATATTATTATTCAGTCTTTCACACAATATATTTCCTTCTATAATTTTGCAAATTTATTCCTGTACATGAATATATATATGACAAATGATGTATATTGATAATAGTATAATAACAATAATATTTATACAATTCTTGATTTGTACAGCATTTTATTCTTCTTGCTGATCATAAAAAACGGAGTGATTGTTATGCAGGTATATCAAATTACAGATTGGTTTTCAGAAAGTATCTACTTCTGTCAGAAATTTCAGACTATAGATAACAAAATAATAAAGCATTTTCACTGACGTATAACCAAGAATGGTAACTTCTTGGTATAACGAATATTATATACGCCTTATTCCTTTTGAATATCACCTAATATTGTTTGTTAATGTACACACAAACTAATCAATGGGCTGTGATGATAAACATGTTAATTAAGCAAATACAAACCTTGATTTTTTTCTTCTCGCTTCTACCAGTAGATTCAAGAAACACAGTTTCTTTACTTCCTTTCCTGTAGTTACTTTTGTAATTTGAGATGTATCATTATTTGATAATTGTCAAATTGTGGGGTTGGAAGTTTTCCCGATGGATAAAATTTGGACGGGATGGGAGTCGGTGGATAATTTTGTTCTTCTAAGGAATTGTTTTTTGGCCAGTTTGTCCATTCTTGTTTATCAACCTCCTTAAATCATGGGGAAAATTATGAGTTCATAATATTTATCTGAGTTTTCCACCTTATTTTAACAAGATAGTTTTTCTCAACACGCCGTAACATATCTTCCATAGAAACACTTTTAAAGTACAGTATGAATTCTTGAAAATAGTGTAGGCCTAAAAAAAATTCTGGAATTTCCAGTCAGTGACATCTCCGATTAATTTAACCCAAACCCAGTAAATCCGCCATACCACATAGCTTCCATTTGAGGCGTGATCTTAACTGGTGTTTTTGTCCTTCTGTGCTGTCGATAACCCTCAAAATGTCAAGAAAATAAAAAGAAAGAGAGGAAGGATTCTAATAAATGTTAAGAAAGAAAGGAGACAAGAGAGAGTGGGATCCATCAACAATCGAATCCGCATAGCCGGACCAGTCGTCCAAGACATTCTTTAGACAGATTTAAAGGATCATCAACAATTGCATCTATGATAATCTCCATGAGGTGGATTGTTTGTCGTCAAACTGGACGCAATCCTGAATTCAATCGGACCTGTTTAACGAGTCAGAGCTCAAGAGATATGCAGTAAAGTGAAAAAGGATTGACTTGAATATTGTTGAGTTACAGTGTTTTGAGTATCCACAAAGAATGCTTTTATGACATTTCAATCATCCTGATGTTCCTCGATTTTCACAGCTTTCGCAAGTTTCCACTTTACCACTAAATGATTTATGAATAAGATCGTTTAAAAAGGTTATCGCAGTTTAACTTTCGTGGTATCAGAACAGGTATACTTTATAAATTGATCAATAAGACCAAAGGTAGCCGACATGAAATACAAAAATTAATAACCTAAACAATTTCTTTCAAAGCCAGATATAATTGTGTGAAATTCTGTTATTTTGCATTTTCACTCTCTGCTCTGTTTATTTTACAGTTATCTATAGAAGATGGTAGAACACTCCACATTAAATGAAAATAGGAAATGATGAGTTACAAGTCATAATTGATCGAGACCACTTCATTACCTTACAAATGCAAAATCGGAAAGATAAAGAAATCAAAACAACGTAAATGTATATACCTATAAACAAGCTATGAAACCAATTACGCTATACAAAGTAAGAAATAAGGGTGCGATTGAGTTGCCGATTTGCATCCACCTATACGCGTAATTGGCAGAGGGTGCTGGTAGTGTAGCAGAATCGTACCTTTATTTCTTAGTGTGTAGAATCACTTTGTTCCTAATGTTATTTTTTTAGGGAATATGCGACAACATGTTTGACAAATGTATTAGTTATCTTTAATATCATGGTGTATTTTTATTGATTGTAGATGACTACGAATAGTAGGCCTATCAATAATTGATTACGTTTGCAAGCTATTTCACTATGACAGAGAAGAAAATACGTTTTTAGAACGAAATAATTGGACAATTTTGTATAGTTTTTATATAGAACCAGTTGGAAGCAGTAAAAAAATACAAGGACAATACTGATTGTTATAACGTATATGGAAAAAGGGTTTTAACTAAGAAATGTCAGAGGAGAAACGGTGCTGATTCACTGAAATCGGTCATAACTTTCGCAATGCATTGTTCTATTTTCCCCGTAAATCGTAAAGATAGTGTTTGCTGACGACATGCTGAGGACTGAATCTAATAAAACTCCTCACTGCACAGGAATGGACATACGCTTCAGCAACGATCATCGTCATAAGAATAAAATAGATTTACCGTGAAACTGATCCAAAATGAATAAGAGGAAAGGATTAATACCACGGTATCTAATTTACAATATAGTAGGAAGTTTGTGGTCAATTTGTTGGGTTTGTGAAATACTTTTTAAAGCCAACGTTTTACTATTTATTGTTAATCGGAGGATAGAAATATTTTCTTTTAATATGATTATTCTGCCATTAGTGTTTACTAAATTTACTCACTCTTTCGATTGGGTTGTCATTCCCCCTTTGGGAGAGCATTCATGCCGAATGTACACAGTTACTGAAATGGCCCCCTTTGGGAGAGCATTCATGCCGAATGTACACAGTTACTGAAATGGCAGCTTCCTTTGTCTTTGACTGAAGACAGGATATACCTACCAAATTTTTTAAAGTCAGAATGTTTTTAGATGTTATGGAAAGCGTGATAGAATAACATTCCTGTTTACCAATCTCATCTCCTCAGAGCGAGAAGGGCGCTAACAATCAAAACATGTTTAACGACCTTCTGGCTCTCAAAACACGATCCTTCGATCTACGATCTAATGGAGATGTGGTATTCGAGTGCTTTAATCACTTGACTTGATATCATGGGTTCGATACCCGCCATGGCATTTATGTCCTTAAGCAAAGCATTTGATCTTCATTTCTTCTCTCCAACCACAGTGGTTAAATAGGTAACCGGTAAGATCCGAACGTCATGGTGGTTGGATTGTGTGTGTCAATTAAATGGCACCTGACCTAAAATGCTTCGCAGGGAGTGGAGAATGCACAAACAACGTGTGTGGAGAAAGGCTGGTTCTGACGACTGCATGTGGGTAATCATACGAGGGTATCTGGAAACATGGTAAAGCCCTGAGAAACATCATTGGTATATTAAATGCATTATAATTCCAGAATTGTATTACCATATTATTCCGCAATAATCTTTTTTTTTTTTTATAAACGTTCGAATATCAGAAAAATATTAATAAGAGTCAACTTTCAAGGTGCTATAGATAAAGATTTAAGGTATGCATTGTATTTTTTCTCTCAAAGAATGATGATTGCTCCTATCCGGTGACGTAAAACAAAAGAAAACCCGTCTACAATGGATGGAGACACATCTGGTCGAGCGATATAATTGTGTAGTAGGTATGTTAGGCTTGGTTAGCAGCCGTGACATCCGCTCTTTTATATCATGGGAATTATTCTCCAGAGTTTGTTGATATGAAACGTGATGAGACGGATGGAACCGTGTGCGAACTACATTGCATACCTCTGACTTCCAGCAAGCGAAGTATTGATGAAGATGTTGAGTAGTGGTCAGGAAATCACACTGTAAAAAAGCAGCCAAAAAAAAAAAGGTTGATTTGGTAGAAGATATAGAAATGATTAAGAACTGTGAGCTTTTAGGATCATCCAAATTATATCAAGTTGACTAAAATATGTTGCTGAAGGTTACAACCAGTGAAAAACGCACATTATACAGTATAACAGTATGATAATGGTTCTTTGATTTAACTTAAACCTCCAGTTGAAAAAAAAAAGAAGAAAATAGTTGCGAGTATACGATAACAATTTGCAACTACGTTTAAACACAGTGTGTGAGCATCTAATCTCGAATTATGTCTACCAAACCTTTCCATCAGTTCCACTGTATTTGCACCGGTCACGCAGAGTCCACATGATGATGTAGCTATAATTCTTAATTAATCAGATTGATAAGATCTGCCCTAAACCGTAGACCCTGGATAAATGACTACGATTTAAGTGATACGAGGAGAGGTCTGGCGCTTTTAGGATAATATCCACCCCGTCCAGTCGGCGAGTCATCAAGCCATAATGATGGATACGTGCCCTAAGTAGCCGCCATCCATTGCTTGCAGATGCTAGCTGATGATAGGGTTTATGTACACCGTGGATTGTGTTTCAAATAATTATACAATTTCATTTGGTCAGGGCTATACCGATAGTTTAAATAAACGTTGAAAAGATGCATGAGTCTTATGGGACCTTGGTACCGTATTTAGGTGGTTGTGGGCCTAGATATTAATCAGGTACGGTTTGCCTTGAACTAACTATCTTTAAGTTCAATAACCTCCTTTTAATCTCCCTCCTCCTCCCTAAAAACAGGAGAGGGTAAGATGAGAAAAATTATTCAAATTACCCCTCTTAGTCATTTTCCAACATATACCCCTAGATGAAGAAATATACCATGCACAGAGTATAAATGGCATATTGTCTGTCATTTCAAATTATCATGTTTCTTAACAAGCATATTCCTCGCAAAAATAAATGGCGATGCTTTATGTCGACGTGTAATTGCCTACGGAGCCAGCGAGGTGCCCCGTCGTGCAATCGAGTCCCTCCAACTGGCTGGACAGTGTAACCACAGGCCATCTCGCTTGGTCCTTCGCTCTCTGCGGGAACGCCAAGTCAAGATTGAAACAGGATCAATGTCTTTTCTTCTTTCTTTTTTATTCTTATCTCAGCTGATTAACTTCTCATGAAAAGGCATTTAGACTCTGGACTTGGAAACAGAAACTTTCCTCGACAGAAACTTTCCTCGACAGAAACTTTCCTCGAAAACTACCGTGCTTAAGTGGAAATGAAAACAAGGAATGAGACGATAAGATCATATATATTTATATCATTTATAAACAGGTATGCTCTTCAGCTATAATAGCTTAAAAACAGAAACTGAAACATTTTAAAATGATAGTATAGTAGAAGTAGGTGTCATTTCATATTCCCATTAAAGTCGTAGTGAAGTCGTGGGCGTGGTCATAATAGTCGTAGCAGTTGCAGTAGGAATGGTGGTAAAAGTGATGTGGTGGTGATGGTGGTAGTGGTGGTGATGGTAGTGTAGTGGTATATTGTTGAAGTAGCAGTAGTAATAGACCTCATTTTAATAGTGGGCCTATGGCAATCACATAGGATATATCACAGGTTATTCAAATCCTAGTATATGTTAGAATGGCAGGTATACAAAGACAGAGATGAATGATGACAACACAGTGCGAATGACACAAACATACTCATGTTGATGTTTATATTTTTCTGGATTAAAATCCCCCTCTTCAGCATTTTACGGTCTGTGGCGTCAACGAATCTCGGGAGAAGATAGGAGGAAGAGAGACAAGTCGTTGCCCTGCACCGATCGGCACGCATCCCAGACCTACTATGAGATGGAGAGACAGGTGCTTGGTGACGATACACTGGAGTAACAAATGGATATAAACACGTGTATATTATGACAATTATGATTATTCTTTCGTTCCGTTTAGCTTATATCTTTAATATTTCAAAAATTAACGATTACGTCATTTCTTAAGTGATCACATAATCCCAACCGATATTTACATGATAATGTTACTCATGACGACAGAATTATTTTATTTGGGGAACACATTTGATAAATGTTTAGTAACACATTCTGATTACTATTTATCATACATTCTCAGTCAATAAAAATTACTTCAACATGTAACCCCTAAATTCTCAAAAATTATTGAAATTGCTTAAAACAAGTTGCCAATATAATATCTCTTAATATACCCTTTGATATTTTAAGTAAAATATCAAAATATGGAAAGAGAATAGAAAGGAGGATTGGCCTTTTCCGAAACGTGTCATATTTCCCTAGCACAAATTAAAGATACATAATCTTCAACGGTTTGGTTCAATGAAACATGTAATTAAAAACAAAGTGTAACACAAAAATTACTGTTAGAGGAAGGGAGTTACAACACTAAATTGTAGATATCCTTTAATTTTTTTCTGGATGAAATATTTTTTGAAGGCTATATTCAGGTGCAGTGTGAGCTGGTCAAGTGGTCAGCTCTCTGTCTTCACCAACAAACCGACTCTGACATTCCCAGGATAGAAACCAAATTGCCTCGTTCGGATGGTCGATGAACGTTAAAGGTCGTTCCCCCGACGTTAATAATCAGATCAGGTCTGTGGTAAATATTAAGTTGAAAATATTTCGTGTTAGAGGTCAACGTTTCACATTAATGCTTGCCTATAATATGACATGTCCGGCGTCATCATTCGCCATGCTATATGAAGGTAAATAATATCCATGATGCAGATATCAATTATTCTTACCTGATTTATATGAGTTAAATTGGACTGAGTGCAGGGTTCATTAAAGCCCCCGCCAGGGATTTGCAAGCCCTCATAAACTTATCTAGAAATGTTTCTATAGCAGCAAGATCATTTTATGAAATTATGTGCAAAACATCATAACAACAAAACTCTGTGAGTTTCTGTCTATGGGTACACAACAAATGAGGTGAATAAAACCCCAATAAAAACACTGCCAGTTGCAAATTTCAAATTAGAAAAATTCGAAAATACTGTAATTTGAAAATACTGAATATTTTGCAACATACTTTTAGACAAGTTGTCAGTTACATTGTATGATATTTATTAACATTTTGGCCCTTATACAAGTTTTTAAATTGTTACCGTGTCGAACCCTGCAACGCCAATGTTCGATGTGTTAGTCTTGTGATTTCACTGCGGATTTTTTTTTCTCTCTACTGATGGATTTTCCGACAATTTTTCTCCATCTCGATGTTCACCATGGTGGTGGTATAGTCAATTCATTGGCGTATCCAGGAGGAAGGGGGTCTTCTCTATTCTCTTAAAAACTAATACTTTTTAGGGATAGGGGCTGCAGCCTCACTAACATCTATGAAAATGTGAGGTCTTAATACAAACGCTTGCTCCTTCAATTTTTAATAGTGAAAGGTTGATACGGGTATGTGGAAAAGAAACGACAGCCCCCCCCCCCCACACACACACACACATTCTCCCGGGATTATGCGCGCATACCTTACAACAGATTTTCAAAGAGAACTTGTTTACACACATTTGCAATTCCATCTCCTCAAAACACATTATTTCTAATATATTGTCATTTAACTAAATTAAATATGTTTGTACTTTACGCAAAGACCACTTCTGTATTGGTAAAACCCGATCAGATGACATACAATAGCTTAGTAATGCCGATTTAATGTTGAGATTATGGCGAGTATCATGGAATATATGTGGCAATGCATGGATAGTCATACTTGAAGAGTGTTGTTTGTTCATGTGATTTAATAACGAGTTTGGCTTCATTTCGGCTTTGGTATCAATATGACTTTGTAAGCAAATTGTATCACGAAGTGGCGCCAGTACAGGGTTTATTCTTTGACGCGTTTTTTTATTAAGCAGATGGGTTATCTGTCAAACTTTAGTCCTCCTGACGTTTCGCTTTAGAAATTCATACAATTTCCATCGCTCAATGGCATCATAAATAAGGCATGAATAACAGTTTACAACATGCATTTGCTTTGTAGGAAAAGAAATCAAACGATTTTATCAATGGGATTATATTTTCTGAGTCTTGTTTCATTTGGAAGTTTTTATTTCCGCCTTTTCCAAGTTGAATTTTAATTGGCAGTCAATATTTACCAGCGTCGCATCTCAAGGGCTGTACTATGATAAGCGTAGCTGCTAAGGGAGATGTATGGTGCCCGGCTATCAGCCCAGGCTAGTCGGCTACATGCTAACTCGTGGAATAATAATGCTTCACAGGCGCCGCAATACAAATACATAGCAGCCGCGAGACCAGTTCAAATCCTTTATGCACTTCACACAAGCGACCATGTGTGTCGCGTTACCGTCTATTGCCTTGGCAAAGAGCTATTTATGTGGCAAATTTTATGAATCATTATTAATATCGGGGCAGGCGGAGCGATAGGGGGCTCCTTGCTCCCTCTGTTTTTGAAGCGATTTCAAAATGTTGGGTAAGTGAACAGGGAAGGGACGCTGATTGGTTGATAACTTATCCCGAGAGCGGACTTGATACGCCCGGGACCTGCCACTCAGTCGCCATGCACTCATATGATAGGACGTCAGACAGACTACCAACCCTGGTATCATCCCTTCTCGTTACCATGACAACCGACTCCACGGCGACTGTTGTTGCACTTGGCACCGAAACTCACTCCGCTACTAATTATATCACAGAAAATAGCTACCAGTCATGGAATTCTAAAAATATCGGGTGGCTGGGAGCAAGAAAGACGGCGCGTGCAGTTGGCCTCCGTAACGGAACGGAGGCGCGCAAGTCATTATTATGCTAGCAAGTCGTAACCAATCACACTTGGGACACCACACGCATTCCAACAAAACTTTTTTTGGGGTAGAGAGCGCCTTTTTTTCCGCGTGTGTCATCTTCTACAATAGCTACAGTGTCCGATTGTAAAGTGGTGGGTAAACAGTGATTATGAAGAGCCAGCGAACCATGAGCTACTATCCGTATCATCCTCTTGGCTAAATCTGATTGGAATCACATCATATCCACCAGAGAGTCGGGAGAGGATCAGCATGACCCCGATTAGAAGCATTTTGCAAACACCACTTCATCCATTCATCAAACGCGATTTGTAAAAGAAATTTATATCTGTATTTGATCGAATGTTTCGATATTACCAGATGAACTGGACACGCCTTTGATTTAGGCACCACCTCTACCACCACCACACCCCTTACGACTCCACCCCGGTTAAAAGAAGACTGTGGAAACTCGTCGTTCTTGGGAGGGGCATCAGTTTTCATTTTCATGAAGAAAAGAGGCCGAACTTCTTCAACGTTTTGTTCGTGACTCTTAACGTTGTAATCGATACTTTGGATGAAGGTAGAAAGTTCTTTGATGAAACCTTCCAAAATGGGGAGACGGAGATAACATTTGAAGAATCCTGAGAAGCTATTTTAGAAGCCAGGAATCAACTAATCTCCAGTTTCTTATTTAAATCGGACTCGCAGAATTTGAGCCGAAACGTGGAACATATTTACGGATACCATATCCAACTGGGATTTCCTAAAAGGAATTTTATCATTTCGTTCTCCAAGAATCTAAAAAGTGAGTGGTTCCTTTCTTCTTCACAAACATTTCATCATTATAGGTCGATTTTTTTAAACACAATTGTTTCGTACATCTACATGATTATATTAAATTAAGATTTATGAAATACTTATATACTTGACAGACGTAGGAAGCTAAATAATATATTTTTTTTTAAATTTTAAGTTAACAAAAGTTATCGGTATTCTATTGATCTTAACTTAATAAATGTTGTTAACGTCTCTACGCCAAAGAAAGCTTAACAGAATCGAAGGGTAGAGTACGAACGAATAGCCCCGAAGACACATTCAGAAACTGTTTTTAGTGATCTTGAGGGGAGGGGGAAAATATATCAAAAACTTTCTGACATGGTTCAGAATGCAGCCTTTGCTCTACTTTTTTATCTTCACAAAATAGTAAAGGAGGGTGATATATGATGGCTGAGGCGCCCGACAAGGATGTTCAATTGCTTTGAATAACCAGCCGCATTGCATTGTCGCTATCTCGCTCAATCATTCCATTTGGGGGTGTTTCGTTTGAACTATTAGTTATCAATTTGACTGCCTCGGAATTATGTGGCGTTATAACTCTCGACTCAAATGAATGATTGTGATTGTGAACGAGAAGAAGAGTCTGAGTTTGAAAGAGATGGGAAAAGAAGAATACAGATGGATGATAGCAATGATCATAAGAAATTCGTTATCTGATTTATCGTGCTGTCATTTGGTATATACTTGTTATTCTATTGTACTTTCAACCCTTCTGGTATTATCAATAAGTGATTAATTACGTTGGAGATGAGGTTTATATACAAAAACATAATTAGATGGTCCTCGATTAATCAGAAATAAAATTGTTAGGAGATTAGTACAATGTCATTCAGAAATACATGTATTAGGAATTCTTGAAATGACAAGTATGACTGATGTAGGTCATCGCTACAAAGGGATGATGATTATTTTTCGGTATGAAATTAGTTTTCTGGGGCAAATGTCTCCATTTCCTCCTTTAGGCAAAACTAGGCAACATTTCAATATCCGTTGATAAATTAATTTAAATACAGTAATATCTTCATTCTGCGTCTATTTTTCGAACCTTTCTTTTTTTCTCTCTCTCTAGATGCAACGACGATAATTAATTGGTTTCGACAACTATCATTTCCCTGTCTGTCTGTGTGTCTGCTTGCAATTTATTTCGATGTCCTTTCTTTTTTTATCACTTTGTAAGACTCCTTTTAAAGATCCATTTCCTTATCGGCAAAACTTATAAACAAACCAAGATGAAAGTGAACTTTGATTATGAATATGTTTTTGGTAAAGATCATTACACAGTATATACCCCTTTGACGTTGATTAAGTCATCGTTTTTAAAAAGAAATGGCTAAAATATTGACGTGATAAGATGAAACTTTAATTAAACAACAAAATATACAAACGACATTGCTGACCAACTTCTGGAACGATTCACTTTCATTTAACCCATTCAATTTCATGAATCTATTCATGTCAATAATTACTAGTGTTATGATACACATGTATTTATTAATCTAAGATGTTAATATAATGGTTTGATTAACAAAATGTCAATATGATTTAATCAGATTGATATAAACTGGTTTTGATTTTCTCCAGAAGGAATGATTTAGGCACATTACTTTTACATAAAAAGTATTTGATTGAATTTAGACGCGGTCCTTCAGAATATCCCTTTTTAAAGGAGCGAACAAGTGGAGACTAAAGATATGAAAAGCTCTCCACTCCAATCGGCTCTTGAAGGGAGAGGGAGGGTTTTGCTAAAATCAATTGGACAAGAGGCGCTCTTCACGAGTACTCGAAACAAACTTAAGACCAATTTAAGGGTAAAACGTAAATAGATTCTCCCTTTTAAAATAGGTAGTTAAAGAGTATGGTGGCAAAAAGAAGTTTTGGGGATATTATGATTCCCAGTGGATGGTGTGGTTTTCTTTCTCCGCCCTTGGCCCAATTCAACCCATTGTCAAACTTTGGCTAAATTGCCTTCTCTTACTGTCATAGAGTTGGTGCGTATTGTGTTTGCAAAACGTTTGAAAGCACATGCCTTTTCCTTCCTTTTTTCCCTTCCAACGACTTGTCGCCAGTCCGGGGCAGTGTATGAAAGGGGGCCACTTTCCACGAGTCTTCGCGAACAATCAAAGACTCTTTCCTAAGACTGGTCTGGGACCAAATTTACAACTCTAAAGGACGTGAAATGTCGCGTGAGACGGAAAAAAAGAATAGAAGAAAAGGAAAAAGAAAAAGAAGCCAATTAATTGGCACTTGGCAAAACGTGACTGTTAAAATCATTAGGTAGGAATAGAACGTGGCGAAAACAAACTAAAGCAAAGCTATAAAAATGACCCCGTGTCGCCACACGATTGAGTAAAGACTCAGTATATTGTGTTAATATTCATATCATGATTGTTCACTAAATTGCAGCACCAAGATGTCGAGACTGGACTCTTCAGGGTGATATCTAACAGAGAGTCTTATCAATATCATGTTTGTCTTAGGGATGTATTGCTCGTTTGCTATTTAAACTCGCCCTTTTGAAGACAAATTAGCACATTCCGGGCATGCTTTCAAGAAATGGAGACCACCCTTTAGTCGGAATATATAATTTTGAAGGTTGAAAAGTTCAAAATTTGTGTGTTTTGTTGATTGCCTCTTGTAGAATCTATGGGAAATACTTATTGAATTGTTCACTTTAATTTTACATCGCGCTTAACACATAAAAGATTGTCCCGCCCTGCAGACATGTAATTAAAAAAGACTTAAAGTAAACACGGGGTTTGTAAAGTCAATTGCTTGCCACCAGAATATAATTCCAATTAAAATTCTTTTAAAAGCTTTTAAATCATTAAACACTCTTTGATTACTCGTTATTGATTCCTCGATCAACGTCCCATGTAACGCTCTTTAAACTTTGGCTATATACAAAAATCGCCTCGTTTGATCATTGGTCGGAAGTAAAGGCATTAATACCAATATTCTAGCAGGCAGTTGAAGCAATGGAGAACTTTTGCGGAGGAGGAGGTGAAGGGAAGGCATAGGGTGGAGTCTATAGACTTGAATGATGTTTCCCAAACAAACACGTGTCAAGTCGAATCGTTCAGCGGGTACTTAGTGCAGCGTGTATGTCTGCCCACTCATTCTATCAGAGCGTGTTATAGAACCAAGGTAACTTCAAGTTTAAGCAACTATGAAATATAGTTACGGGATTCGTTAGATGATGAACGTGTGTTATCACGGCTGCTAGCGCTATTAACTCTTCATCATCGACAAACACATTTACGTCTAATAAGTTAAGGAGAATAGATAATGTGGGAGGGATCAGCCAGCAAGCATGTGATTACGTGAAGGGTCCAATTACGGTATTCATTCATTCGTATTAGGGTTCAGTCATCGAGATGCTTCAGAATAGAATGGTATTAAAGAGAGTTTCCGTCGGAAACCATTAACTCTTCAACTAAGTCAAATACCCATTATATACTATATCCATTAAGGTGGCATGATATTCTAAGCGTGTGTCCCACCACTTGGGAGGCATAATGACGCTAGAAAGAAATTTAGAGTAGAATGTCCAGAACACTGCTTTTTTAATGTGTCTGTTTCCTGAAGCTTTATTGCATAATTGAAAAATGAATCTATCGACATGATAGTAATTGTAGGAGGAAATTTAAATAGACAAACATATACAAAGATAGATAGATTGCTAGCTAACTAGCTGGAGAGAGGGAAAGAGAGAGAATGGGTGAAAAGAAGAAAAAATTGTTGTGCCTTCTGAAAATGTAAGTAACACAAGGCTTGGATGGATCTCGTGTTTTGTTTATGTGTGTCTTGTCTTTTTATATGATAATCCATGGGTACTTTTGTTGGACTTTTCAACTCATTGTCCACTGTAGAATTATGAGGAAATCGTGCGAGGAGAAATCTGCAACAGTTGGAATGTGAGGAGAGAGATTCTGCGCCGGACGGACAGGAATTCTACCGGTATGGCGACGACATGCCAGTGATTGACAATATAGTGGGCCAGGCAATCGTCTGAATAAACCAAAACAAAATAGCAGAATTCATTATGGGAGGTCAGTTGGGCGAATAGTTCGCATTGTATTGAGCTCATTGTACGAAATCACAGCTATTGTTGGAGCCAACTCGGTTGTCTTTATATCCATCCTGTCAAATCGGGCCCCAAATCCCTTTTCTCTCTCCCATCATTCCTTCCCCGCCTTCATAATTACCCCCCCCCTTCCCCGTGCAGATTGATCGCTCGTTCAACCTTTCCACATTCGTACTTGCGTAGACAATATAGTTTTAAAAAGTATCAGATGCGATCGAGATCAAAGCAATAAAAAAAAGACACGCATTGCATGAACACACATTGATTCAAACTTATTTATTTTATTATTTTCATGATATAAGGAAGAATCACTATGAAAGAATTACAAGTCAAACTTCACAAAGAGAGCAACAGTACTACTACTATACCCTCGTTTTGTATATGCGTATGAACTTTGAGGTTGGCACGAACTGCGACGCCAGCCGGACAGACACTTCACGTCAGAGACAATGAAGAGAAAAGGACAAACTCGAAGGATTCATCCCTGGTTTCAATCTAGTATCATATAACGAGAGGTTAAACAGTGTATACTCATGACGATGATATACTCCATTCTTGGTGAAACAGTGTATACTCATGACGTAAAGATAACTCACTCCTTTCCTGAACCTAAAACAGCAGACCTACTTCTCTCTCCGCGTCACAGAAAGATAAATGCAATCATTCGTTTGTAAAAGAAAAAACTAACAATGAAAATAAAAGCAGACTATATTGAGTCGTCTGAGCGAAAAAATACCCCGAGGGTAGATCTATTTGATCACACTATTTAATGTTATATAATGTTACCCATTAAGTCTACATTTTGAAGGTGAAATAAATTTTTCCTTCTTGTAGAAATCGACCGGAAATATGGACAAGGGATTCACGCAAATTGATTCATTAAATGTCCATTTGCAACAGTTGAAAGCCCATTAATATTAGATTGTGCAAGGCTTCCAAGACTTTTATTGGGTCAGATTCTCTTGATTTTAATTGATAAATAGCAAGGTACCGATTATGGGATGTGTGCAGGGATTTTTTAAATACCAACCTCTGTGTGAATAATGGGAGGTGCACTTCGGCACAGACAGACATAACAAATAACCTCGATTTGGCGGTGTTTTTAAAAAGGAAATTTACACTATTAACATGATCGCAATTACTTTCCAACAATCAACCTAAGGCAACTTAATTGTGTCTTCATTTTGAGATGGGTAAGCATTACAATCACATATTACGTAATCCAAAATGATTTGTATGGAACATAGTATAGGGTTTTGGAATTGTCTGAGTTCATTTTTCGAAAGTAACTGCGCTGGTATTATCACTAAGATTAATCATTAATCATGGACGGTCCATCAACATAAATTATCTAGCACAATAACGTTACTGTTACCGGGAGAACAATATAAGAACATATCTAATGTTAAGAACATATTTAATATATGTTTATGTGGAATGTACAAATGTTTATTGGATCAATAAAACCTAATCAAATGAAGAAAAA
>BEXV01000035.1:251373-264499 GCA_003118195.1 Hemicentrotus pulcherrimus | reverse complement strand
AGAGAGAGATAATATGCAGAAAGTAATCTTGGAAATTTCCGCAACTGACTACAAAATGACATTTTGCTATGAATAACAAAGGTTATGAAAAGGGACTACGTCAATTGAATATAAAATATATAGATATAGATGGGATAAAACATAAAACTGCAGATACTGATAGAAACACAATATCCAAATATCCGCTAACTACATCAACATTTTAGATAACACTTGATGAAATATTTAAACAAAACAAATTGATCTAATTTTCATCGAAACATAATTACTATTCGACAAAATTGTATGTCAAGTCTTCAGACCCTTTGATATTTTTGGCAGCATTGCATTATTCGGTGAAATTAAATCAAACGTGTAGCACACTTTAAATATAAAGTGCATGCACTCTATCCGATGTGTACAAATCCAAATACGGGAAATACAAATTCCATGACATAAACTGAAAGTAACAAATATGCTTAATAAGTGCAGCATTACTGGAATGCTAGAATTCGAAATACTAAATTGCTTTATTGTTCAACAAACAGTCATTCAAGAGGAAAACGGGAAGAAGATTTTATGTTTGGAAACGTTTCAGAATTGTATCTTTACACCCACATTATATTCGTAACAATTATAGATTCATAGAAACTGTTTAAGTTCAACAAAAGTGTTATTGATTTAATTTTTTAAAATAATGGGAGGAATCTTGGAATGCGATTGCTGCATCCGTTTATCCTCGAAAGGTTGCACCCGAGCGGACATGCAACCCCAGCGACTCGGCGGGAGCCCCGATCGCCTATAACCAACCAATTCATTGGCATGTACTGTGCCGTAACCACTAACACAGACGGGGGAGCTAGAGATGGGTGGAGCGGTGTCACAACGAAAGCTTGTTAACACTCCCACCACATTACCCTAGTCCATGGTTTCAGGGAAATCGTATTCACAGATATCGGTACCATCGTGACTAATGAAATCCAGTTAAATTAGTTTCCGATTACCAATTTGGTTTAAACTCGTGACTCTTTGCTTTATTCTTCCCCATTTTCAGCATTCATCTTTATCACTTTCCTACTAACTGTAATCATGTTCCATAATCTTTCTCAGCTTTCCGAATTAGTTTACGCCGTCTGTTTGGTATTTCTCTTTCTTCCCACCCCTTCCCACACCAAAAGTTTGACAATGTGTGTTTGAGGAAAAAGGTGCGTGCGCGTTACATGCTCCAACATCCGTTGATGCAGGGATAACTCTCATATCCCTGGGTAAACCAACTGCGGGCCTGGTTGGTCCTATGGGTACGTACCATACAACCATCATCATACTGTCTTGGGTTAGAGCTACCCCTGAGTTTGGAATGTGACAAGTTCACACCAGGATCGCTCTCCCTGTCGCCAGTCAGACTAATCGCTGTGTCTCCATCTTCCACAAAAATCCTCGCTCCTCCACTTGACGATAAAGATTGGTGACAATTGCCATTTTCGGCAATAATTTGGATAAAAATACGACGCGGCTTCCTCAGTAACAGGTTATTGAACCATATATACGTCATAATGCTGAGGTTTTTTCCCTTTTCTTTCTGATTGACGACGAATCATTTTGTTCTTGATGATGATATAATTCTTTGAAAGGAATACCGCTTTTTTCTCAGCTAAACATTCATATTTTTGAATTAACTTTCTTGAAAGGAAATGCAATATAATTTACGCATGACTCGGCGAAATTGCCATTACATGATCGTCAAAGGATTTTCCAATAACTTTATTGTGATAGCGTGTCTACAGAAAATAATGACGTATTCCTTATCTAGTCTTGTTTTGCTACTTTTCACAGAGGAAAAATATTTCATATCATCATCGTTTAAAAGTAAAACCTCCACCTATGAACTTCTCAATGTAGTTTTAACAAACGCATTGGAAGTTCTAAAGATAATTTTGAGACTGAAAAAAGAAGGTTAAAATAAAGATGGTAATTATTTAGTCATTTTATAAGTTAGAATTTGAATTTGCAATATTAGTTTGATATAATTAATATGTGAATAAAATTCAAGA
This sequence comes from Hemicentrotus pulcherrimus, assembly GCA_003118195.1. Classification (NCBI taxonomy): domain Eukaryota; kingdom Metazoa; phylum Echinodermata; class Echinoidea; order Camarodonta; family Strongylocentrotidae; genus Hemicentrotus; species Hemicentrotus pulcherrimus. The sequence goes on along the minus strand of BEXV01000035.1, from coordinate 262,469 downwards.
AATTAGGCAGATCAAGGCAGAAAGGAGAAAAGTAATTCCCCCAAAACACAAAAAGGAACCAATAAGTAGACCTAAATTTACAGAAAATAATAATATCAAAAATTACATTTGGTGAAATAAAAGTTTAACTTATGATCATTAAGATTTATCTTGAGTCTTTTATAAAATGATTTGGATGAAAAATGTTGTCCATTACAATATGCATTAGAAAGAAGTCAAAACCTGTATTAATTGAGTCTTAATCTATCGTTCTGAGGACTAGAATCTGTACGAGCCTGCTTACGATGATGGAACGAATATCATTACCAAAATTCCAAAGCAATTCAGAATCTAAAGTCGTGTGTCTCCTTGCGTGTATATTAGATTAGTGACTTTTGTATACCTGGATTTACCGTACCCAAAGAAAATACAGCCAATAAAAGAATGATCATTTATCGGTATATTCGGGGTACTCGACATGAAAGCTCTGATTTTGTAGTGAAAAGTACAAAACTCCCCGAAAGACGGAGTTGCGTCGTGCTCTATCGTCTGCGTGGCGCCTGTTTAAAACAAGTATAATACGAGAATAATCGGTGAAGTATGATGACGCCTCGAGCTTATCATCCCATACAATACTCGGGCATTGAAGCTAACCGAATAATACCTGTTAAATACAAACTTATATTTGTATTCCCGACACGGCTCAATGCTATTTATCGATCATTGCTGAACAATTACCTCTCTTTTCAGTGGCTTTCTTCCCATTTTATTCTTCCTCCCGTGCTGCCTTTCTTGTACTAATATAAATAATTCATTTAAGCAGGGGAGTAGGACGCATCTGTCAAACTAGAAAGACACAATCCTAGACGATTATGGGGCGGGTATTTTCTGGCTTGATGCCTCAAGATCATCTCATTACATGAACAGTAGAATGCAGATCAAAAATATTTGTCATTCTTTAACGTTGATCCTGTCTTTATTATGACAAATGAATGTCAATAGATGTCGTGTCGTCTCCATGTCGATTTCCATGGACCCATTAGTCGAGTTTTTACACGGAACGTCGGCTGCACCTCGTTCTCAATTCAGTTTTACTGTCAATTTTATGGCAGCCAGGAGCAGCGGCCAGAAGCATGACCGAGTCAAGCTTGTTCATGGTAGTCGAGGAATGTCAACGAAGCGACGTACTATCAATAATCATGACTATTCAAGTGATGCATTTTGAAAGACTGGAATTCTCTGGATGGGTTTTGTCAGCGCAATAATAGCAAATATCAGACATAAAATGATGACAATCACTCATCATAATGATAAAGCTAGCATCAACACATGAAGGGAGATTAGTATGAATTATTGATTACTGATCATCAACCATATTGTTCAACTTGTAAATGACCAGTCATAAATCTTTGAATAATTTGACCAATCTGTCCTCTATTGAACAGACTAACCATAAAACCAAATAATCATTCTTTTAAAATGGCCACACCCGCAAGCCACCAGCAATTATGAATGCATCCATCCAATCAACCGACTTTCAGAAACGGTCAGCCAGTAGAGACAGATAACCTATACAGCCCATCTAACAAAATCAATCAACCATTATAGAACTAGCCAGCTATTAAACAAGTCTAATTCCGATCAAACAATACACGGTGTAGCGATTCATATGAAAAAAACTACTGAAAACAAGACTTAAATGAAATATGAATCAATATTATAGGTCATCATTTACAATGATTTCACTGCCCAATTAAGCAATATAAAAATGGCTGTATTCCCCGGATCCACAGAGCCAGACTAACTTATCAAATCCACGAAGGATAGTCAATTCGATAACCAAAGAAATACTTCTCCGTGCTTATATGTCTTTCTTTAAAAAAGAAAAAAAAAACGCAAATTACACTGATATATCCCTATTTTGATCTTAAGACAAAATAAAAACACAATGATATGATTATGAGCACTTGTTCCAAATTCATAGTGAATAAAAGTAAAGATTTTCTGAATTTCTTTAATCTCATATGCGTGGAAGTGTGTGGGTATATGTATACTGTGCACGATGAGGGTGTGAGGGAGTCTTGGATGTCAAATCCATTTGCCAAAAAAACAAAAACAAAACTTTCAAGGTACAACAAATCCTCATCATATTTGCAGACAATGGTAAAAAGTGCCGCTTGTTTCCAATTCTCCCAGAAACTAAAGAAAAAAAAAAGGAGAAAAGAAAAATAAAAGCAAAAGAAAGAAACAAGTGAAGAAAAGATTGAGAAGGCATTAGTCATGTGTCACCATCACAAAACGTTGTTGGAGGTGTTAACAAGTGCTATAGCTATTATAGTATTGTTTGTTGTAAGTTTAGAGGTTCAATCATGAAAAAGAAAAAAAAAATGCCCAAAGACCAAAAATAAACCAGAAATTTCAATCTTCATTAAACTTCTGAGCTATTGCAAAATCATGGTACTTTTTAGACGGAGAAGTTGTCATACCAAGGAAAAATGAAAAATGTGGACCATATCCATGACCACACAACTGACTGCCCTTGACTTCTAAATAAACTGCTATACAAAATGTCTATTTATCCTCCCATCATCATATCAATAGTATACTATCAAACACTACATGAACACAGCAAGATAAACATGAGTAAATTTCCATAATTTATTGCTCTCTTTGTAAATATACCATTCTCAAAGTCATTTGCATAATACAAAGTCATGTTAAATAGCTACCATTTTCTACATTTTCTAACTCAATAATGGTGAAAGTTTCACCATCGTCAGCACATTAATTCACGATAATAATCTACAATGGCAGAGCCCAAACACGATATTTTATACCCTTATTGACTTTGTATCAAAACTATAGTGCCCCCCAACAAAAATGGAATATAATCATGGAAATACACTGGTTCATAATTTATTCAATAATAAACATCTTCCATAAAGAGACAATTGATTATTTATTATTTTTTACAAATTATAATTTACTCTCTTTGATTCCAATGTAGCACTTTTCCTTTAATTTTGTATAAAATATTTTGATAAGAATACATGTGTACAATACAATATGAGAAGAGAGAGAGAGAGAGAAAGAGAAGAATATAAGTGACATGATAACAATAAAACAAAGAAAAGAGGACAAATGGAAACAAAGAATTCATAGGGGACAAAATGAATATGAAAGAATAAGATGAAAGGATGATGAACAAAGTGGAAGAAAAGGTACTAAAACTAAATTAAATTCTGTCTTCAAAAAGTATATTGAGATCAAGTCAAAAAGTCAATTTAATAACACTTTTTACAATTTCACAATGAATTCTGCATATTTTGTATGGAAAAGCAATTAATGATTTAAATGCTTTCTAGCTGTCAGGTAAAACAATCATATAAAACATGCACTGTAATACTAAGTATGTGGAACTGGAATTGATTGAGAAGGAAGAGAGAGAGAGAGAGAGAGAGAGGGGGGGGGGGCAACTACTATAAAATGAATACAATTTCAGTCCTCTACACATCATTGAAAGAATGAAAAACATGTTACCATGCCCAATTATTTTTTAGCAAAACTGTGCTATTGATTTGTAGCGGTTAACCACACCAACTGCTGTGCAGACCTTCCATTTGAGACATGTACATGTATTATTCAAATAAAATGTACAGAAATGACATGGCAATGGTAACGCACCATCCAACTTTTCAACACTTGCTGAATTTTAAATCAATGTTTACACTTCATATGAATCAAGTTGATTAATAGAGCAAATACTAGATTTCAAATTATTCTTACAGATTTGACATTTCAGCATACAAAGAAAAGAGAGTTGATCATCGAATGGCAATGATCAGTAACTAATGGTAAAATACTCGAGATGGAGACCATTGACCCTCATAATAACCCAGCAATCACTAAACCATATTTGGGGGGCACACAATGCATATAATCTACATTCAGAGTTCAAATGAGTTGGTTATCACATGGTATCACTAAGTTGCAATAAAAAGAAATTGAGTTATTTGAGCCGTGAGAGACATGAAACACTAATAGTTATGCTTCAACATGAGGCTAATGCTCATCATCAACAAAAATTAGTTGTCAACTTGGTCTCTTGAAATTTTCTTTCTAAATGGAATGTCTTTGGTAGTACTTTTATCAATGGAAATCCCTTAATTTATTGATGAGTAATTGAACAATCCTGAATACCCCTTCATTTAACAATATGTCCTTTGTGTTCACCTCTTCATGTGTACAATAAATCCAATTAGCATTGTTCTATACTGTTTAAAATCCAAGAAGCGCATACATATCTGCTATTCAGTAATAAAAAGGAATGTAACTACTACAATGGAATTCCACCCTTATCTGGAATATCTTTCCAAAATCTGGACATATTTCCACAGCTATGTAAAAATATATCTCCCCGAATACCACACAGGAATGTTTTAATAATACATGTACAAAAGAAATAGATATTCTTCAAAAATTTGCAATAGTATGAAAATCTTTCCTAAATATAAATATAAAAGCAAGAAAGTTTGAATTAAGTAAGATCAGCCCATTGTAGTAATTTCAGCCTCTTTCTTATTAAAGCATTCAGCAAAGGTATACAATTATCACTTTATAGCAGCTTATAAGATAAAAAGATATGTGAATAATTCAGCCAATTCATGAGTTCAGAATAACTAGTTTATAAACTACGACTTGTATAACAAATATCAATTTGTTCATAGTTTATTGAATATAGTGTACTCATAGCGTAAACATTTAAAATATGTCCAAAGAAAAAAAAAATCAACTTATTTCTATTGAGATGAAAAACTAAATTGAATTGAAATACTTGGTGAATCCTTTACATGTATCAGCCTTTTGAATACTTTGTTTACAAACTAATGTGAAAGACATGAGTTTCATGCGACAAGTCTCTTAACAAATGATTCATTCAGAAACTAAAAAGAGGAAATGTACAAGTCAAGAGCAATCTTAGAGTTATTCACACTGCAAACGCATACATATGGATTTGATATCTCTCCAAAATATCAAGGAATAACATATTTACCTTTTAAAAAATTCATAGTTATATTTATAGATAGACAGTACTGTTTTAACCCTACCTCGATTAAGTCCTTTTACTACTTAGTACTAAGCATACATATTATGAAAGGACATTTTATTGCACTACAATGAATGAACAGAAGTCAGAAAATGAATACATAACTTAATCTCTTTTACAGATTTATATTCAGCTACCTCAATCTCCTATTGCTTGCTAAAACTTCAAATCATGACACTTATAAGATTAGATAACAACATTTAATGGAACAGTAACAAAACATCATCCAAATGAAAATATTGCCTTTGGGAAGGCACTAAATCAGACAAAATATACTGCACAAAGCCATAGAGGGCGGCAAAGGCTTTATGTAAATGATACAACAGTTATCTCCTAATAACTGTATAAGAAAAACCTAAGTATGTGACAGATTTCAGTTTATAGAAATAATAGATACTAATGACCTTATTACAAATTAGCAATCATACAAGATAATAATTAACACTTGAAGAAAGAAAATAACATGCAAGAAAAGAAATGATGCATAGAGAAAAAGAAAAAGTTTGATAAAGATTTATGATGAATATATACATGTCCAAGGTAAGTGATACTCAGGGATGGGGGAGAGCGAGATGAAAGGAAGAGAGAGAGAGAGAGAGAGAGAGAGAGAGAGAGAGTGATGAGTAAATGGAGAAGACTGGATTTACAATAATTTACTTTGAACATTCAAGTAATTCTCTAATACACTACATGACACACTTTCCTTTGAAATGTATTAATAGTCGAGGGTATTGACCCACTTCATCTGCCAGCATTTTCTGCATAGATCAATAAAGATTTTTTTGTTCAGCTATACATCACACACAACATTCAGTTGAATTGAGAAATATTGGAAGCCAATGTGGTGCATAAACAAATAATCCATACATATCACAAAGAACAACAAGGTAACAAGAAAAACAAAAACAAAACGATGGAGGGGAGAACGTAATGGTAGGAAAGGGTAAGAAAAATGTCATACATAATTACAAAAAAATAAAAAACCCAAGAAAAATACTCCAGTATAACAAATAGACACCATTCAAAACTCAATGGATTTTGAAGAAAACAGAGGTGATGAAAATTGAGACTATCAGTATTTGCTTGTAACTAGTCTTGACAGAATTATCTGATTACTCTTGGAGACAAATTTGGAAAATGTTGAACCTACATTTATGGTACTACAATACTGCATAGTTTTATTGCTATGAATATTATGTAATCATTTCAGCTTCTGGCCAAGCTCTTCAATTTGAAAGCAATCATAATGCAGCTGAATTATAGTTGTTCAAACCAAAATGTGACAATTTCATAATTGGAAGTGAAAGAAAATGTTCTCTAATCATTTCTATTTCAAACTGAAGTACTAAAGTAGGAATACAAAAATTGTGGCACAATTGAATTATTACTATTTCATTAACAATTCACAATTATCAAACGTATCTAAATAATTGAATGATCATGTCCAATGTGACAAGATTTAGTCAATAAAAAAAAGCAGGTTCCCAAATGTAAGTTAATAAGTTTCGCACTACACAACAAATTCCATGAATGTTATTTTGTTAATTTGAATCTGGTCTAGGTTAAACTGGTCCTGCCCATATTTCTTTTTACGTAGTATGTTACCTTGAAAGTTGTTAACCATACATGTTTTTTACAATATGTCTTGGAAAAGGAAGAGAGGTGAAGGTGCTAATACCCTGTAAATCCAATCCAGTTTATCTGCTTTATTAACAAATCAACATACCGGTATGCACATGGAACATCTTGAATTTGTAGTAAAATACTATTACATAGTTAGGTGCAAGAGCTAAAATGGCCTCATACCCTTATTGTCAACTCAGAATGTATCCTTTAAAATTTGAGTCTATGGTACAAACTAAAGGCAACAGAGAGTAGTCTGTGTATTCACAGACCATCAGTTCACTTAGACTTTGTTTAGTAACTTCTGAAGCTTCAATCATATTTGAATACTTCCTGAAATCATATTCAAGCTTCTGCTCACTTACAATCCATAACAAATATGACACTATTCCCTGAGTTGTATATATATGCCAAGCACTGGCTCATCGTAAGTCCATTTCCAGGAAAGGAGGCAAGACATCTACTATGATTTTGTTGAAGTGGTTCTGCTCAGTCTTGCTTTCTGTAAGTAGAAAAAAACAAACGTGGGGGTAAGAGGTATGATGATCAATAAGTACACAACCAGAAAGATTAAAATTACTTCAACTCCTCTTTGTTTCATTTGTCTTCTAGTAATGACAGAAAATCCACACCAAACTTACACTGAATGTTCCATACTACATAAAAAGTGAAGGCTGCCATATGATTTTGGTTAAAAATAATGTTATCTTAAGAATGAATAAAGAAAGTTTAAGAAGCAAGATAATTGTCCAAATTGCCTCTGAACAATAGAACACGTGGTTGCATTGGTCGTATGTCTACAATTTGTTGATCCTGACTGCAAATATACAGCAAAAAAACAATACAGAATGGTTTCAGCCAGTTTATCTCCTGATGCAGGGGGAACTTGAGATTAGCTTCATACAGTCTTTACAAAAAAAGAGACAACATTGACATATTAAATGATTTGAATTCCTAGAGGTTTATTTCTTTCTTCAAATTTCACTTGAAATGCAATTACGATAAGTCCATTAACTTGATGTAAAGTATTTTGTGACACGGTTGTGCAAAATGAAAATTCTGGTCTAAAAGATACACTTGGTTGTGTACATGCAATTGTGCCAGATTGGGGGTAATCAACGTCCCCTGACAAAGAGGAAAGGTATTTCCTATCAGTTTCACATTTTCCTTTTCATTCTTGGTACAACTATAAGATTCTTCATATTTTAAATGTATGTTGGGTCTGTTAAAATAAGAATACTTATTTAGTATTTACCAGTCCATCAGCTTTTTTAGTCCCTGTTTTTATTGGAGCGGCTTTCCTCCATTCCTCCTGCTTCTGTCGCACAAACTCCTGGCTTTCAATTAACCTGGAAAAGGAAAAGGAAAAAGAAAATTTAAAGTTCATACTCACTTACACAGTACACGTCACCATTTCTTGCAAAGTGACTACAAAAAACCCTGAAGGGAGGAAGGTATAGACAGCTCTTTCAGTTGATAGATAGCATGATACTCACAATCAGGAGTGGGTCCAAACATTAAGGGGTCACCAACATGATAGGATGGGGAGGGGGGGGGGGTTGGGGGTGGTCAGTATTTATAGATTGCTAATGCCCTAATGCCTCCCCCTACCCTAGGTTGTAGCAGGAGCCAACTTTTCAAAGCGCAGTGTACATGGGGTATTAAAGAAATGTTGAAAGCCTGCTTGTAGCACCAGTTTTCAGGTCACCTTTTGGGGCTGGCTTCAGGGTAGGTGAAACAGGGGTAGAAGAGAAATAGAGATGGGAATGAGAGAGAGAGAGAGAGAGAGAGAGAGAGAGAGAGAGAGAGAGTGGGGTGGGGAGGGGAGGGGAGGGAAAGAGACAGAAAGAAAAGAAAGATCTGCTAACCAGTGTTTGATTGCATTTGCAGATTTTGCTTACAAATTAAAAGCCTATCATCCTTCACCACATTTCAATCAACACCATCTAGTGACATTGTCACGGCTACAACTAATAGGCTCTCTTGTAAGGAACTAATAAACTAAGAGCCTGAATTGAAAAATCCATCAGGACTGAAAGCTCCCCTCTCTCTTGCCACAGGTGATAATGACGTCAACATACGGCCTCTTGGTGTCCAAACCTAGCACAATTAATCCATCTTGACCCTTGCCTTACTACCCAATTTAGAGCTTTTTCTTTTAATCATAAAAACATATTTTGAACTCTCAAAGGCTCTCAGCCTCTGTGGTTTGATAACAGCAGAAGAAAGACGAGACTTGGGTGGAGCCAGCACCGCAATACCTCTGTTTAATTTTATCTCATTATTTATCCATTAGATTTGATATCACAGAATTGTGGTCTACTTGTTTAATGGGTTTAACAAATGCAAGACCAGAATCAATTTCAATAAGACATAACATTAAAATTTAAAAACATGGGGGCAATGAACAGAACAGAGGTGGATATATCAGGAACTAGGAAGACTTCTGTGGAATATCATAAATTAATTTCTATGTATTCATGTTCTAAAAAGTAAATTTGTAATCAATACAGAATGAAAGGTGCCAAAGTCAGTATGAATATTGCTAAGGCCAAGGTAACATTAGCGTACCAAATGGTATTTTAGCATGCTACTGAAAAAAGCTCACTATGCCACTAGTATGATGGTGATAGTAGGAAAGATAGCATACTTGATCTTAGCAGCTATTTGCTGTTCCTTCTTCCATAGATCCTTGAAGTCTCTGCAGAGAGGAGCCCAAAGATTGAAGAAATAGGCTGGGGTAACCTCATTATCCCCATGCTTAGGTTTGAGACAGAACCACTCTGTAACTTCATGGAACCTGTATGAAAGAGACATATGAACTTGGTTACAGATCAATATACTGGTCAAGCGTGGTGGGATTTCTGGATTCAATAAATTGATATCAATCAAAAGAAGAAAAAGAAGGAGAAGGAGGAGGAGGAGATGGAGAAGGAGAAGGAGAAGGAAAAAGAAGAGGAGAATGTGAAGGAGAAGGAGATAGAGAAGGAGAAAGCATACCACAATGAAAAATAAAGCAAGATGACAAAGGAAATAACTTCCAATCATTAAAATATTATCCTAGATATCACCATGGAATCCTCAAGCATGAAACCCTTGATGACAAGAAGTCATAACTATTAATGTCATTTTCATTCCACACCTTTCCCTCAATAACATCTGACCCTAAGTACATATTAACTCATTAACAACTGAATTCTCTGATTCCCATAGCCTTTCTTACGGTAGCAAGCCAGTTTATATAGGCAAAGTGTTAATATACAATCTAGAATGAGTGATTTTAACACCCTCTGACTGTTCAATCAATTGATGAAAGTTTGGCACAGCCACAGGAATTTACTACATCTTTCATCACTTAATAAATGACAGCACAAACTATGAAATTTTGCAGTTGAAAGACTCCAAGATACATGTTAAGTAGTACATATATTGTCAGATATGAAGAAAAAAACATTTCTTTTTCACTCCCATCTCTTCTACTAACGTGTGTATTTCTTTTATTCTACATGTCATCATCGCCTGTTAGTTGAGATTCAGAGCTATTTGTTTTCTTCATAGCACTGTATGAAATATATCTTCTCGACAACAAAAATTACAATTTGCATTTATGACAAGAAATCAAGTTGAGCAGAATAAATATAGCCTAAACAAACATGTAAATGTCATCAGAGTTTTGACTTACAATGAAATAATCACTAAACTGGTATCGCAACGTCTATAACTTCAATGGAATTTAAATACACATTAGTGTGATGAAGAGGGGGCTGTTTATATTAGCGCAAAGCCATGCATTACGCATGAGGAGTTCTTAACTTTTCTTACTTCTTTCTAGTGTCAGATAATCTTCTGCTTTCCTTGCTGATATCTTCTAATGCTCCACTGATGAAGGAAGCCATGCTGTCACTGAAAGGTTGACGATATTCTTCACTTGAATTCTTCCGTACTGTCTCTGCTTTGGTCTCACAACCTGCAAAGATTTGAATTTATTGATTCACCTGTCTTTAAAACATAAATTATATCTTCCACTGGCATGTAAGTCTAAAATGCAATTTTATAACAATTGTGGTTTTTATTACAATGTAAACCAAATATCTCGGCAGTAAAACGACCGATCGCCACGAAAATTTGCATACATGTCAAGTGAAGTGTATAGAATACTATGGTAATTTCAATTTTTTTGAAAAATTCACTCATTTGCATATTTTTGCTAATTCATGCAAATAAGGTCATTAAATTCTCTTTTTTGCCCATAAATCAGACATTATTCATATTTAGGCATTCTTTTTCACTACATATATTTGTTAGACCATTTGGAATAATAATACAACACAAAAATTTGAAAAACCAAGGTTATTCCTTATGTTATCTATTGTTTTGATAATTTCTT
>BEXV01000035.1:207815-222001 GCA_003118195.1 Hemicentrotus pulcherrimus | reverse complement strand
GGGGGGGGGGGGGGACTTAACATTATTTGTGTTACTATTCAGTATCTTTAATACTCTACATAATAGAAAAGTATGCATCCAAGTAGATATTGGTTCATACAGTGGCCATCTGTAGATTCCACAGTATTTATTTACAATACTCACTTTTATGGCTCAATGGATTCATTATCAAGTAGTTGTAAAATTGGCAATGATTTGAGTCATGGATGGTGGAACTATCCTGTCAGTTTACACATCTAATTGACAGCTTAACATCAAATATTAACAAAATATGCTAAGGCTAGTAAGGCTATTTAACCTAGATAATGATTACAGGTAACAAAGTGCATGTTAAAGCATGCCGTGTTGAGTACATGTATGATATGTTGCATTATAGGCCTACTTTTTTTCTACTGTGTAATATAACAAAAAGATGCACACAATATTATAAGAATATCCCATTCCCAAGTGTTTCTTATTTCATTAATTTCTGTTCAAACTTTCATGAACTATCAGGTGTGTTGATTGCTCAAATTTAATGTTGGTCATGTTGCTGTTAAGTTTTTTTTTAGCACAGTACATTTACGAGTCTCACTTGTGAAATTCACCAAAAAGTTTCATGCATGAATGCAAGAGTTTCTAGTTTTTATTGCCATCGCTTATAAATATGATTTCACTTGGTTAAGTGGCCAATCTGACATAAAGACACATAAAATATCTAGCTGCAAGGGTTAATATTTTCATAATGTGATCCTGATAATTAAGGCCTTCATTTTTAATTCAATTCCATTTCTTTTTTCTTTTTTATCCCATAAGAAGTTTCTTCCTCCTTGGTTCTTTGCACACTCCAAATTGTTCCCTTTCTTTCTTTGCTCCTTCAGCTCCAATTTTCGCAACCTCAAACCTCAATTTGCATTTAACAGTCTCAATGGTACATAAATACAAAATGTACCTTAAAACTCACATTGCATAAGATCACTATGGGAAAACCCAGAATGTACTCACAGCTGAACAATTGTCAAATTACCCCCAAATGCAAATCCCTCTGCAAAGTCATGCTGGAATGCATTCTTTTGAAGAGTTTCAAGAGGGTCTTTCAACATACCCCAGCATGTGACCTCGTGCCATTACAGCATTAAGAAATCTCTCCCGCATAGATGTTAGCATTCTACTGAATCGTAGCAATTTTGCCATGACACAAAGAACAAGAAAAGAGTTCTTTAACCAGATTCATATTGCCTAATAAATCACAATATACACATTCTCCCCTCAATTTCACAGTAAAAGTATGCCCTATCATATGAACAAAGTTATTAAAAACAAGCTCAAAAGCATGTACATAAATGTCTGTTATATAGAATATGCAAAGTTTCATGACTTTTATTTGAATACATATTTTATATTGGTATACAGTTAAATAAACAGGGGTCCTGCACACAAGGACCCCAAAATACAAATTTAACAAAATGATAGGGATAAAGTGCACACAGACACTAACAAAAATGCATTCAGGATCCCCCTCTCATCTTCTTCTGGAGAACAATAATGGTGAGTGTGGAGCTGTAGATACAACATTAAATGTTCTTTCAGACATTTGAGTGGGAAATAATCACATCGATTAAATCAGGGTTCAAAGAAAAATAGTATACATGTAGATACACATGTTTGTATTAATCCTCCAACCTACCTTCTGCACTTTCATGTGGAAAGAGTATTAGCAACCCTGGGAAGTAATCTCCATCGCTTTATAATCTAGATCAGGTGAGTCAGAGGGGCTCTCTCTATGGTTACAATGTACTTGGCTTGCATTGCTCATTGGTGAGAGCTAGTGGAAGAAACTATAGGGCTGGGAATATATCCATCCATTAAGGCCGAAATTCAAAAAGAAGGTTTGTCAACAAACCTAGGTTTACATGTACATGTATGTCCGTCATATGACATGTTTTGACGCATTATTACAAATTATATGGTTTGTAAAAACGTGGCGAAACGCCTCATATGTTGCAGATAAACCTAGGTTTGTCGACAAACGAATTCGGGCCAATAGGTATACACCAGTTATGGAAACGCCCCCCTCTCAAAAAAATGAAATACACACTGTAGAAGCTCTTATTACCAATCATGTGAAAGAATACGTTTTGAGTTTTCGACTAATATGTGATGATACAAATTTTGCCAGGAAAACGCCTAATAATTGATATACATGTATTTGGTAAATTATTATATCTATCCGGACCGGATAGATATCGCCCATAAACATCTTTCTGTGATCAGTGCTTGTAACTTTACCAAGACTGGGCCAAATTTCTTATCATTTTGATTTCTAGAACCTTGCAGTACACACCAATGTTAATGCTAGATGATCAACCTTTTCTGATCGATTCCATGTTTCTTTCACAATCGCATGACCAGAACTGGTCTTTTCTTTAAACAGCAATGCTTTTGATGAAATGCAAAATACAAAAGCATGTCCTTGCTATGTAGCATTCTATTACCTATTTATACCCTTCCATGAATTTGTTCTTACACAAAGAATTTTGTTTTTTCCCTTCCAACTTCTTGACTAAATATGATCTCCTTGTGTTTGGAGTACCTACAAATATAACATCTACAAAGCTATACATATGGTACATGTACATGTACATGTACAAGTACATGTACATTCCCTTGTGCCTACATCTATTAGGGTAGGGAGGATTGCAAATTCCCATTTCATCAAGGAATGTGGCGCCACAACTTTAAAATAGAGAGTGGTCCCAAATGAAATGACCACTTTGCCAATGAAACTTGTATCTTTCTATTCATTTGTTATATTCCATTTTGCTTTTCACTAATCTCTCTGATTTTTCTGATTTCATCCAATTCAACTTCTCAGAAAGGTGAGGTTTCCCTTTAGCACACATATATGTAACAGCTCTCTGTACATGTATATAACATGCAGAAAATTAATAAAAATAGACATTAATATAATGCATATACCGGTAAGCTATAAATCTGAGCATCATACGGAAGAAAGAGAAGTAACTGAAACTTACATGTACATACTGTGTAGATACATGTGTATGTACATGTAAGTGCCTGTTATCAGAAGGGTAACAAATGTCATTCCAACACGTAGCATTCATCCTTTAATTATTTGGGCCGTGCAGCTTATAAATATATTTGGTTGGTTTCTTCTAGAAAATGAATTATCATTTATGAAGAACAGAGATTCCACACATGTGGATCATACCTTACATGTCTCTATTTACTTTGGAGAAAAGGGAGGGGGATAAAATAAAGAAAATTAATGCATTAGTACAACCTTGGGAAAAAGATGCAAGATAGGCCATTCTGAATGAAAATCTGTTCATTCCTCAACACTGCCATAAAAGCATAACGTATACTGGTATCTTCATTAGCCATGTACATGTACAGTATAATTATATAGCCACATCCAATAGCCAAATAATTAAAATAATCACACACATGTTATCCACATGTGTAGTTATTAATGAAAATCAACACCTAATACTGGCCAAGTTGCCCTTTAAAGCCACAACTAATTGGTGGTTACAGTAAAGGTCAGTCTAATAGCTGCTACTTCATTATACTACTGTAATGAAATAAAAATCAATAGATTTAGGAGAGAAACACACTAAAATGTTTAAGTCCTTGTGGATAAACCGGTTACATATGTTAATATATATATCTACGCTAGATGTACTGTAACATGGTCATGCTGTAGATCAATCAATACAGGGTACCCATAGATTTGCTCCTGTACAGTACTAACTTGATTATGCAATGTAGGCTACATTGCAAGGCATCTCATCTCCAACATCCCATCTACCTACTATTCTTGTGCAGGCATGTACTCTAAATTCTGCTTGAACCACACTAAAATAATATTTGGAGATTAAATTGCCTGATACATACAGTACATCTGTGTTTGTAAAAGATATATCTTAAATCCATTCTTTTAGAATCAATTTCTGAGGAAGTATCAGAAGACTTTGAATTTTTTAAAAATGATGGTAATGGATTTCAGATTTCAATTGGGTGTGCATTCCAGGGCTACAGTGTAATGCAGGCAACCCATCAATGAAAATTGTTTGTTGAGCAAAAGACACAACCCAAACACCTTATATTCTGCATATCTTCACAACACATGTGTTGTTTAAAAATTAATTATACATAATATAATTTCACCATTTTTGGAAATGCATTATGGTTCACATACTACGTAAGAATACACATGTACTGAAAATTATAAGTGAAATATACAGGAATCCATATAAGTTTGAACATACATGTATATGTACTGTACATTACGTAGATCACTGATCAATAATCAGTTAATCACACAAGATGGACTCTTTTTTGTTGTTGTTCAAATGAGCTGTTCTGACACACCCCACCTACAGTACTGTATTCCCTACCCCCTCTCCAAACAAACAAATAAAATACACCAACAATAAAAAAATAAGATTGGAGGGAGAAAAAGATGGAAAACATGATATCAAACACAGCTTAACCTCAGTTAAATGTGATAAATTATATAGAATTAAGAATTGCTTTAATTGTGCAGAATAATTATCAATACAGGACTTGCCTTCAATATGCAAAAAAAATAGAATATTTCCTACTTATGGTTTCTGTCATTTGAATTAGGAGCATGTACCCACATTGGCAAGTAATCTGGATTAACTGGTAAATGTTAAATCCTTACATGTACAAAGAATTTAATTACGAGAATCAGAATAACTTACCTGTAAAGTTTGCCTGGTCCTTGAAGTTGATTCTGAAATCCAGCTTGGACTGTTTCTCTCTGGCTGCAATGTAAGCCGAGGGTTCCCTGGGAGACATTGGTATCCTTGGGGTTCCAGGTGACCTTAGGAGTCGTTCACTGGCAGACATTGGACTGGTCAACCCTTCAAAAGGTACCTCAGTAGATCGCCTACGGGTTTTACGTGTCTCTGTATTCTTATCATACGGGGAGGTATTAAACTTGAAGAGTGTCTGAGGTCTCTTTAGAGATATCTCAGGAGAGGGGAAACCATACGATGTATCCTTCCACCAGCTCTTCTCGCCACGTTCACTGGGCGTCATTGCTGGACGTCCCCTGGATGGTGATGAACCAGGCTGCTCCTGCGAAAGGTTGAAGGATTTGAGAGCTTGGGTGGAAGATGACAGGTCCGGAAGAGAAGGGAAAGACATGGAGAAGCTAGATGGAACCGCTTTGATTACTTGTGGTGGATCCTTCTCCCCAAATGAAATGAAACGTTTGAATCTCTCCATGGCACTGGGACTCACAATTTTAGTGTTATTCACTTGCTTGGGATTCTCACCATCTCTTGGGTCTTTCTGAAACCTTGGGATACGAACTGGATTGGGTGGAGATGGAAAATCAGCAACACACATCTGTGTTGTATTCTCAATTTTCTTCTTGCTTAGACTTACATCCCCTTTTTCTGAATCATGTAAGTCTTGGTGCATACATGTAGCTATGAAACCTTCTGTTCCAGTATGCCATCTCTCTGAAGAACTTGACATGTCACTTCCGTTCTTCTTGTCCATATTTTGTTTTAATAAGCTGCTGTCAGTTTCTGGTGTAAAGAGTTCTTGATCTGGAGTCTCCCTTTGTTCACCAAGTTGTGAATGACAATCATAGAACTCTATATCACTGGGTGTGTTGTCCTGAGGTCCTGTTACAGAGAGTTTCTCTTTCAGAAATAAGGAACTTGGAGGTTGCAAGCGATATCCACTGGATGGATCATAAATAGTCTGCTCAGAGCTATTCTGTTGATATTTCTCCTGAGGATACCCTAGGTTGGATGATGGATCCCCAACTATAACTGGTCTACCCATATCTTTATAGGCAGGGTTGTATTTTACATGATAGTATCCATCTACAGGGGTTAAGTGCTTAACATCTATGTTCTCAACCGCAACCTGAGATTCTTTCCCATCATCTTTTCCATCACCTGCATGACCAGCTTGTGTAGTTATCAGTGGTGATGTCAAGTCTGTCGGACTGGTTAAATCTGACGTGAGGGGTGAAAACACCTCTTCCACCCGCTCAGCATGTCCAGGAAGATGATTAGGATTGCTATTCTCCTTCTGATGCAAGGCATCATCCCAATTAATACCATGTGATGTGTTTGATTGGATACCACTTCTATTCCTCCCCTGCAGCATATCACTACCAGAACTGGGACTGGATGATCGTCTCCTTGATGATGCACCATTCCTCATAACCTCTGTACAAAGTGTATCTGATTTTCTCCTTGCTCCTAGCTCATCTGTTTCCTTTCCTGAATTTGAGATTTCATAGACACACACAGTCTCCTCTATTGTCTCTGTCCGCACTGTTTGCATTCTGTTCACCCTTCCATTTCCTGCACTTCCTCCATCAGACATAGGCGAGGTGGGTGAGGTAAGTGCTCTATGATCCCTCCTAGTATTCTCCACATTATGTGCCATGATGCTGCTGCTGCTTATATTTCCATCAGGTTCATCAGCCCGAATGCTGTTATTTCTGACATGTTTATGATTCTTTTCCTCCATTTGTGTTTCCATTAACTGTTAATGAACAACTGGAGAAATGATGCTTAAAGATATTGCTTGCTGCCAAACAGAGAAGAGGCTTTTTTCTTCTTGCATAATTATTGGATCATCCACTCTATCACAAAAAATCATGACATTTCTGCACACTAATGTGAATTTCTGTTCATATGTACAGCAAGTTCAGCTCAGGAACAGAAAATATGTAATTATTTTGCCTGTGTTCCTCCGTCTTTGTGACCAGCCAAGCAAAGCAATGACTGTCGCTGTGGTATTCCAACTGACTGACTGATCTCATCTCAATGAATGGCATTCCAATCACCCATGGCTATTTTGCATTATCCAAAACTGCTGAAATGATTCCAATCACCTTTTATCCATAAATCTCATTCAATGCAGTTTCTGTTTCCTTCATGCACATACATCAACTACAGAACAACAAGGCAAGGAGAGGGCAAATACCTAGTTAGAAATAACAAGCAACATTTTCCAGATATTAACACACGTAATTCACTCTGTCTTGCTTGGGTATTATTTCATGAGCTTTGACTTGTCTTGACCTGGGCAGCAGGGCAGTGAGTTCAGTGTTAGACAAGCCTTCCAGTAATTAATCCTGATGTTTCTGTGAATGACATTGTCTGGGAATTCAATGATGCGCACTGCTTCTGTAGAAAAAAGAAAGAAAACAAAAATGAACACATTGAATAAAAGAAGTACCGCTGTGTTATTACAATATATGAATATGATCATTCCACTTATTATCCTGTGGGTACCACACAACATCACATCACCACCAAAGAAAAATAGTAAACTATTTCAGATTTATGTATGTAATTATTTAAAGGGATGTATTTCCAATCTTTATTTCAACATTATATAATTTCTGTAGTATCTATAGGTATCTATTGTATGAGTGAGAAAGGATAACAATTGGCATTTGTGTAACAGGTGTTACTTCAGGATAATTTGGTACATTGTACTACCGGGTATACACATAATTTCAGATATAGTGTATTTTTATTGCATACACAAGTAGATGCTAAATTGTCCTATTTCTTTAAGACTCATAAGGATGCAGTAATGCTTGTCAAGAATTCTCCTGAGTGGAGTATTACACACACATTTTAAAGCTTTAGGAATTAGGAGACTGCTTACTGTATCTGATAACAACACTCAGTAGTACATTGTCAAAATTTGAATGCTCACCTAACCATATCTTACAAATCTCAGGTTGTCTGCTTTGCTTAACAATGGCTTTACAAATGGACCAAGACTGCTTTATGTCTAAACCTCCCTTATCACCTTTCATTTATAAGTACATTCCTTTCTTTTGTTCAGTTTTGTTCTTTGCTATAGATGCATTATCCAGCCAAGAGTCAATAACAAAGGCTTGGAGAATGAATTGAAATGTTTGTGTGTGTTTATTTTAGATTTATATTTGAGTAACTACCTTTGCAATTCAAAGAGTATAGCTTTTCAGGTTATTGCTTTTCCTATTTGGTACTGTGGTCATTTTTGTAAGATTAAAAAAAAAATGTCAGAAAGTCACAGAATGTGAAAACTTGTAATGCTTTAAAATCATATCCTATTTTAACGTTTTAAAACAAATGCCAATGTTTCTCCTTTCTCACTCTATAAGTAACAATTTTTTAATTTTTGGATTCTCTCCTAACATCAAATTGTGATATTTGTGAACGCATGAGATAGTCGTGAATATAATTTATTTCAATACAACATTTTAAGCACAAACAAATGATCTTGCAAATTTATTTTCAGCAAAGTGTCAAGGATGTAAAAGGGAATGACCAAATATAAGAAGAAAAATAAAACCAACCCTAAACTCTACAGACATTCAAATTGTCAATGATTAACAGGAAAAGGAAATAAGGAAAAACAAAGAGGATGTCATTTATCAAGACTCACACACACATTTTAGGAAAAATTGCAATTATTAAAATCAATAAGGATTAAAAAAGGATTGAAAATAGTACCAGGAATGAGAGATGAGTTAGACTTCAAAATTTGTCAGATTATACAGATTGCACCATAGAATTTACTTGTAAAATATAATTGGGAGTATTTCATTTCATGACCAGTGAATCAGTTTTGTTTTTGAGATGGGTACCCCCGGATAGTGCATAAAAATACTATTACGATATTATTATTGTTAGTAAAAATATGATGTTATGAAAGTTTTGTCCAACGTTTAAGGCATCAGCACAATATTAAAATGACATAACACATTAAAAACGTTAAAACACATGTTTTAAACTATTTGGTTTACACATTTAAAAATAGAATTTATCTATATATCAATATGGGTCTGAAAACTAGAGAATACTGTACACTTCTGACTATGGCATGCCTGCCATTGCAGATTACCCATCCCTTCGAGGATCTTCATAAGATTTTCAAACATAAAAAATGATGAAGATAATGTGTAAAAAGATCATAGCTGGAGGATTTCTTGCCCTGTTTTTGCCAGCTATATACCCAATAAATGACATGTGATGGCGCTGCCCAAGTGCCCATGCACTAAAACTTTATGGGGCAGGTCCAACCTATTTTGTGTACGGGACATTCAGAGACTTTAAACAAGAAATAACAATGGATGAAATTATTTATATGGCTATCTTTTGGTATGTGGCTATTATGGCCTAGTTCATTTGTGGTAAGTTTTCGTTTTGACCAATTTTTCAGTTAATTTTTAGCATAATTAATGTGTTGCGTGATGTACGGGACCAGAGAATTTCTGACTTTTTCAAATATAAGATCATCATAACAGTTCTCTGAATTTATTAAGTTATAAGATTTATGGTAATGATATCTTAATTCATTATGGAATCAAGCATTAATCACAACTATTACCATATTTTTCTGCCCTTTCGTTGTTATGTAATATACCAAAACATAAATGTGTGTATGTGGCAGGGTCGGCATATTTTCCACTTCGGAGGCTTATTTCCCAGACGCCAGGAGATAAGCGGTATTTCCCGGTAAAAAGCAGTATATACCAGGAAATATATTTTTCCACTCACTTTTTCATAGGAACTGTCCGATTTTTAACATAATAAAAATGGTGGTGAGTATGGTTGCTCTGGTGTATACTATTTGTGTGTGTGTGTGTGTGTGTGTGTGTGTTTGTTTGTGTCTGTTATTATGAAATGCTGGAAAAAATACAGGAAAAAGGTCCCAAATATACTCCTAATCTAGAAATGATGTTCTTCTTTAAGTCAGTTGCTAATTACCATATTCATGATGAGTGTCGTGTTTGAGTGGTTTAAGGCGATTGACTGGAGATGCGAAGGTCGAGGGTTCGATTCCTTTGGCAAGACATTAACTTGCACTTGCTACCATCCACCCAGGTGTTAAATGGGTACCCGGTAGGATGCGAACGTCATTGTTGGTCAAATAGTTTTTGAGCGTCAAGATATTCAATTGGTTTTCGACATTTGGATGCTCTTTTGGAAAATGAAGAAAAATTGAGAAATTCTAAAATTAGATTTTTATGACGTCACAGTCTCGGTACTCTATAGCGCGTGCAAAACACTAGGCACAGTATAATGGGCATTAACAATAACTGCTATTACATACTGGTATGCGTGCAGACATGCAAGAAGCAGAGGAGCAGTAGCTTCCTGAGGTGTACATGGCACTATAACAATAGTGTGCATGCATCCTAATGGCAGGCTATGAGTTAAGCGCTTAGAGACATTTGTGATAAGCACTACCGGTATATAAAAGCTAAATATTATTATTATTATTATTTAAAAAAACATAATGTGAGCTTGTGTAATTATTTTGGCTATAAAAAAGTTTTTTTTTCTGTAAACATTAATCAAAAGTTCAAAACCAGCAACCACTAGTACACATGTATACATACAGTGTATAATCATTGATACACTATTGTTACAATAACCCCTTACATACAGTAGAAAATAATTTATATTCTGAGCTTTATTCACAATTGAAAACAAAAATCATATTTTAATGAGATACATGTAAAAAGTTTAACCCCTGGAGAAATGAATTTTAGTTTGTGTACCGGTATGTGTGTTGCACATGTACATGTATGTGTGTTTGGGACCTTGGGTGTGTACATGTACATGTATGCAGTGTGGATTTTATAAATCTGTTTGTGTGTTTCTACTATGAGTGTTGTGATGCTAATTATATCAGAACAATATTTTCAGTTGTTGAGGCTAAAAACAAGTAAAATTATTATAAAATAGAGAATCAAAATCATATTTCCTGTTTTTTACATATCTACCAGACGGTAGGCCTATTGACCAGTATTTACCGCCGGTAATTACCGCCACCGGTATTTACCGCCTAACCCTGATATGTGGCGTACGGGACAACTTTTCTCTATGGGAGAATGCATTGAAATGAAGAAATTTCATCAAAATTTATTAAATGTAAACAATTTTAACTTAAATCAGTGACAATTACATGTAGATCCTCTGACCATCACTTAATATCCTCTGTGTTAATTTATGAGGTAAATCAATACAAATTTTACTTTAATAAAATAACCTAATTGTATTACATTCATACACACTATAGTACCATTTTTATTCCATTTTACCATCTATCATGTGCAGTCGTGCTTCTTTTCTCATTTCTTTCATCCATTCCATTCAATATTGCTAAATTTAAAAAAATAATAATTAATGAATTAGATGTAATTGAACTTCAAAACTTTTATTAAAAGTTGCTTGAAACACAGGGGCACACTTGGCACATCATTTTTGTCAAAGAACATTTCTGCTCTAAGTGTTTGTGAACAAAGATACATTACAAATTCAAAGTCCTTTTCTTCATAGCTTCTTTGAATTACTTGATAGTTATATCATAGAATTTTGAAGGATTTCAAAGATAATGCGGTTTACAGTGTATGCTGTAATCCTTTACCATCATATATGACATTTAAATTTAAAAAAAACAACCTCACATAGAGAGCTTGATACCATGTGCTATTGTTGCTTGCAGCATCTATGAGTTGTTAATGCCAGCTTCTGGTGCATCTCCTACCATATCATTTCATTAGACTCATTCCAGGAACTAGTACACTATTATGATTGACATATTTAGAATGTTGGGGACATCAACTGGCAAAATACCAAAGTTGATAATACCAGGGGTCTAGCTTGAAGATCAAATTCAGTACAAGTAAATTTCTAGAAGGGAGTCAAGGGACCCTTTTGGAATGTTCATATACCGGTATCCCTGTATACAACAAGTTTCCTAACACAGTATATATTTTTCTTTTTCACATCTTGCATTGGTTTCATATGGGGTTGTCCTATGTTCCGCATGTCACATTTCTTAATTTGATTATGTAATCAACACAGAATTTTTGTTTAACCTTTTTTTGGTTAGGTATTCATCTAAATTACGGTAGAACTTCCAACAATATCTTTGAAAAAAAAAAAATTATTTTCATAATTAAAATTAAACAAATTGTTCAAAATCATGACGTACGAGACATCACACTTTGGAACCTACCTCATTTGCATAATTAATTAATTTGTAAAGTTTTTATATTTTTTCTTGTTTTCTAGCATAATGGTGTACATGTATATGTCCTGAGATGTTTAATTTTAAAAAAAAATTCAAATAAGATACAAAAATAAAAATGTAATGTCCCGTAAGTCACACTGATTAATAAAAATCAAAGTTCGTGACCTTGGCATTCTTTGTATTTTGATTATTATTATTTTTTAATCAGATTCATTAAATTCATAGTTTTAGCTTTAAAATGATGTATAGTTGAAATTTGACCCCCACAGAGACGCCAAAGTAAAAGATCGGCAATGCGTGACATTTTCATTTGTGCGAGGGTATAACACATGTATAGGTATGGCAGTTTTTTAAAATCTAGCACGTGCGCCGTGCATGTGAGCCATTTTCAGACCCTCAAAATGCGTGATGTCATGCCTAATTATGCATGACACTTGGTAGCTCTGCAGACCCCATAGGGGACAATAGCTTGGACCTGCCCTATGTCTATGGCAGAGATATGACTTCTTTTGCGTCATAACTACTTAGTAAGGATGTTGTTCTTGATCTTGGCAAAGAGGGCTTCTTGAAACATGTTGCGGACAAGTAGCTCACTAATGCTGATTTAGTCAAGAAGTTAGACTTAAGATGGTTTTGAGAAACGGGCGCCACGATACCTGTGTGTAGCATAGGAGAGTCTCCCTTTATTATAATTGCTATGCTATGCGGATCGGCCAATAGGAGTGCATAAATTCATGGTAAAGCAATGCACGTTATTAAGCACGTTATTAAACAGAAATAACGATCTGGTGTAGGTCATTCTTTAATAAAACTGACATTCATCAACATTCCCCCTACAGATGCATAGGGAATCTAGAGGCGGTCACAGAGGAGCCAGCTGAACCATCGATAAGAGTTTAAAGCCCCACTGTCCTACTTGTAGCTACTTGCTCCCTCACTATATATAAAACTTCCCAAATTGGTGCCTGTTGATCCCCTATGATCCTCTTTTTCTTATGTTAGTTGAGAGCTGAGTTAATGACATAGCCACCTGTCAGTGACCTCGCTGTGTGGTCTAATCCCTTCTTGCCCAGTAGTATTGACGGTCTTTAAGAGACTGAACTTCTGAATTTCTGAAGCTTTTCAATTTTAGTCTAGCAATTTGGCGCTAGTATAGTTCCGTATCCATTTTTGTTAGCAGTTTAATATCCATTCTTAACAAATTAATTTTAGCCCAATTTTTTTACTAATTTTAATCATAATCATATATTGCATTTTCCACCTGAATTTGGATCACATCCGACATTGGGAAACCTCCGTTTAGGGCTTCGATGTCGACATCGTCGCTCAGTACCGTCTCTACGCTGTAGTCCTGCACCTCAAACTGAAGCTAGCAGTCCAAAATTATGCAGACCTTTTGTAAGGTTTATGGTACTGCTAGCTTCAGTTTGAGGTTAAACGACTACCGTGTAGTGACAGTACTGAGCGACGACGTCGACATCGAAGCCCTTAACAGAGGTTTCCCGATGTCGGATGTGATCCAAATTCAGGTGGAAAATGCAATATATCATTATGATTAAAATTAGTAAAAAATTGGGCTAAAATTAATTTACTAAGAATGAATATTAAACTGCATTAGTTCCGTATCCATTTTTTAAAAGGAATTTTAGCCCAATTTTTTACTAATTGTAATTACATCCGACAACGGGAAACCTTTGTTAATGGCTTCGATGTCGACGTCGTCGCTCAGTACTGTCTCTACGCTACACTGTATAGCCTATAGTCCTGCACCTCAAACTCAAGCTAGCCGTACAAAATTATGCAGACTTCTCGTACAGTTTATGGTATTGCGCATACGAGAAGTCTGCATAATTTTGGACTGCTAGCTTCAGTTTGAGGTGTAGAACTACAGCGTAGAGACAGGTACTGAGCGACGACGTCCACATCGAAGCCCTAAACGGACGTTTTCCGATGTCAGATGTAATCCAAATTCAGGTGGAAAAGGCAATATATGATTATGATTAAAATTAGTAAAAAATTGGGCTAAAATTAATTTGTTAAGAATGGATATTAAACTGTTAAAAAAATGGATACGGAACTAGATCTAGTATCTACTCTATCGCCAGCAATTTTAGCATGTTTACTACTCGGCCACCCCC
>BEXV01000035.1:185697-199024 GCA_003118195.1 Hemicentrotus pulcherrimus | reverse complement strand
ATTGGAAACGCCCCGAAAATGAAATGGAAGCTCTCATTACCAATCATGTGAAAGAATCTATTTTGACTAATACATGATGATAAAATTTTTTGCTGGGAAACCGCCTACCAATTGATATATTTGGTAAATTAGTATATCTACTTGACTGTGAGAGATATAGGGTAGTCCCATATTCATCTTTCTGTGTATAGTGCTTGTAACCTTACGAAGAATGGGCCAAATTTCTTATCATTTTGATGATTCAAGAACCTTGCAGATGCTAGATGCTAGATGATCAATCTTTTCTGATCGATTTCACAACGTTTCTTTCACAATGCAATAGCTTGACCATAACTGGTCTTTACCGTAGAGGAAACCGTTTAAAAACCTTACGTAGCTAAATTTTCATCAGAATATTTTGATATATTCATTCGCTTTCCGTCTTTCGTTCTCTTGTCTGCCTGGGAATATAATTGATCTGCGGTCTTTTTTTGGTACCGATATACTTGGACCCAATTAACCTAAATCTTACCCCATACCTCTTAAGAATAAAGTTCACCAGAATAGCCGCCAGTCCAAATGTAGATCAGCCCCAGTCTCATCGGCATTACAACTTATCCCTCTCCCTCTCTCTTTCTCTGTGCAGCCCCTAAATCGTCAAAGTTCCAATATTCATTCGTTTACCTCTCTTGCTTTTTTTCCCCTCTCTCTATCTCTATTTCTCTCTCTGACTCCTGTCTCGTTCTTCGGTCAAACTATTATAGACACAATGAGTAACATTATTCAGACATCAGACAATAGCACAAAGCATAGAACTAGCTAGGACTCATGAAATATGAGTACAAATTATACAAAATGTTGATAGTTCAATCAGCAAAATCGAATAATTTATTGTTTCTTATGTTTCCATAAAGACAAAAAACTGTATACATAACTATAAGAAACGATGCACCTGATTATTTGTGGTAAAAACGTTAAATACTAGTACTACTAACAATACCATAATATACACAAATCATTGAATCAAGAGCTAAATCTGAGCTGTAACATCTTCACACAATCTTCCTGTGCAAATTAAAATAACCTTTTTACAATCTACAATGATTATAGGTTATTTCTGACCTCCGTACTTGACCTATACTAAATAGTATATCAAGCACAATCCTTACACACGTTACATCCATTAACATCACTACGAGCTTATTGTTGAAATTATACATATCAATATAACCAAGAAGTTATATAACTAATAGAGTAATCGTTTCATGTACTGTCACTTCTACCTTAACCCTTTCATTCTAAGATAAGTATCTTCTACCCTCTGGTCTTATGTACAACACTATGACCACTGTGACTTCTTTCCCGTCGTCATTAAGAATTTTATACATGCTTGATACAGTAGAATAGAGAGACCTCAATAATGCCAATTTGTTATCTACTCTCCTGTTTTTGTGCAATCACAAACATTTAAACGCACACAGACCTACCCTGTAAAGTGCGTCTAAGAAAAAACGAAACCGATAATTATCGATGTTCTATCATAACTTAATCAAACAGAACTTTGATATTTCTGGCAGAAATATGATATAAAACATGGATACATTTTACCGATGAGAAAAAAAAAATAGCCGTTACGTAAAAATGATTTTCGTTTGGTTATCTGGGTTCTTTAGTTTCTTTAAGCTACGGTCACAAAGGTTTGTACAAATGATTAGTTCGTACGAATCTCCCTGTTTTTCCATTGTCTTCCCGAATTTCCATTGTCTGAAAATCGTTCGTACGGCGTTCGTAGCAGTTCGTAATGGCGTTTGTGACCGAGGCTTTAGTTGTAATAAAGATTTTCGTTTGGTTATACGGGTTCTTTAGTTTCTTCTCCTTGTCTTTTTTAGTTTCGTAATTCAAGTGTCTTCATGCATCTCTACAAAAAAAGTATTTTCCACAAACCCACTATACATAGAAGATTAACCTTTCAAACTGAATTCAAACTGAATTTCCAATGTCTGCAAATCGTTCGTACGGTGTTCGTAGCCGCCCGTAACGGTATTTGTGACCGAGGCTGTAGTAAGTTCCATAAAGCTATACGGTCACAAAGGTTCGTACGAACGATTATTTCGTACGAATCTTCCTGTCTTTCCAATGTCTTCTCGTATTTCCATTGTCTGAAAATCGTTCGTACAGCGTTCGTAGCAGTTCGTAATGTCATTTGTGACCGAGGCTTAATTTAAGTGTCTTCATGCAACTTTATAAAAAAAAGTATTTACCACTAATCCACTTTACACGTTGAAAATTAAGCTCTTTAGCTGAATTGAAGTATATCGGAATAAATATGATAAATTGGTAATGTAAATGCTGATTTATATGGGAAAATACCGTACACACAGCTCCGCTGCATAATAATTTTTACTAAATTCCCAACGAAGCATAATATTTAAGAAAAAAGCAGAAAAGATGGTTACAAAACGAATTATATTTGGTTACATGCCCTGATGAGTGATGAGTAAGTGTACACATACAAAGTTGCAAAATAAGCAATAACTAGACATATAACATTTGTTTGGAACAAGTATAGTTGGGCTGGTCAACTAAAATTTGAGACAAAATAGAGAGAAAATAAGTGAGATACTGCTTAAAATGCTTAAAAAAACAATATCATGTAGATTCATGACGTTAACGAAATTCACCTTCTACAGGTATAACACGCAAATTATGAAATATCTGATATGAGTCCTTTTATAGAAATTTTCACTATGATGACGTCATTAAAATGAAAAATCGTGTGGACTGATCTTGTTGAGAATTGTCTAAGCTATAACATATCAAAATTTGGGAGAAAATTGATGAACATTTTCAAAGATACAATCGATTTCCCATAAATAAGCTGACGTCATAATATGCAAATTCGTATTTTGATTTCTAAGGCTATTATAACGACGTCATGATTTGTGTAATGGCCAAATGAGCCATGATTTCATATCTCCTACTCATACTCTATCCAAATATGATTTTTTTTTGAGGTTCCCTGTTTATCCAAAAGAGCTACAATGGATTTTGTATAGGCAAGTTTTTGCCCATATATGCTATATATGACAAGAGCTCGCGCACACGGACATCTTGAATGGACACTAATCTTATTATTATTGGTCACAAAGAGATAAACATGGTATCAAATTGTTTAAAAAAACATGAGAAATATCATGAAAGAAAAAAATGGCGATGCTATGTTGTGTAATGATGTTACGCTCGAAAACGCACGCGCATGGGCGTGTGCGCGATTTTTTAAAAATAAAATGCTTAAAATGGCCTGAAACGTATGCAAACAAACTTTGAGACGATTTTTAGCACTTTAATATTTCGCGCGCGCACTGAAGCGCGGACGTACGCGCGGGTTTTTTTTTACCTGAAATTGACCGGACGCATATTGACCTTGATCATGATAAATGTGAATGAGAAATGTTTTTTGGTTATGAAGATATGATCAAGAGTTAATTTTCACAAAATGGCGCCTAGATGACGTCATCATTCAAGGTCAAGGTTGAACAAATTTCTGTGCTTTGTTCATATGTCTATACAAAGTTGTGCCAAATTTTAAGATATTTAATTGATTGAGCCATTTTCAAATTATCTTGCACACAAAAAAGTGGGTCGAAATAAGAAAAATAAACTAGATTTGTAATACTTGTTTGGGACAAGTATAGGTGGGCTGATCCAACAAAAAATTGAGACAAAAAAGGGTACGTTTGAGATAGCTTTTTGTCTCGTCTACAACATACTCGAAGTTCAGCGTAAACGAAGCTAAAAAGACGTAGATATTGCTTGCGAAAGACAGGAATGTAGAATCGAGTTTTGAGAAAAAGTCATGTCCCATAGAGAATACACGCAAAATGTAAAAAAATTGACATGCCTCCTTTAATCGCAAAAATACGCAATGATGCCTTTGTCAAAATGAAAGATAATAATGACTAAATTTGTAAAGATCTCAGCTAAAACATATCAAAATTGGAAGAAAATCGATCATTATTTACAGAGATACAATCAATTTTTCATAAATATGCTGACGTCATAACATGCAAATTGGAATTTTGTGTTCGGAGGCCATTATGATGACGTCATGAGTTAATTAAGGGTCAAATGAGACATGAAACAATATCTCCAAATCATACTCTATTAAAATATGAAGAAAAAAAATTGGGATCACCTTGCATCCTAAAGAGCTACAATGGATTTTGTATAGGCATGTTTTTGCCCATATATGCTATGTATTACAAGAGCTCGCGCGCACGGAAATGTTTGTAAAACGGTCGATTATTCCGTTATTAATAGTCATAAAGAGACAAACATGGTATCAATTTGTTTGTAAAAATATGTGGAATATTATGAAAGAAAAGAAAATGGTGATTAAATGTTGGGTAATAGTTTTACGCGCGAAACCGGGCGCGCATGTGCGTTTGTGCGATTTTAAAAAAAATGCTTAGAATGGCCTAAAACATATGCAAAATGATTTTAAGACGATTTTGAGCATATCAAATTTTTGCGCGCGCACTGACGCGCAGACGAACGCGCACGCGTGCGTTATTTGACCTGAAGTTAACCAGACGTATATTGACCTTGATCATTGTAAATATGAATGAGAAATACCTTTTAGTTATGAAGATATGATCATGAGTTGATTTTCGTAAAATTTTACAAAATGGCGCCTAGATGACGTCATCAGTGAAGGTCAAGGTTGAAAACGTTATTGTGCTTTGTACATATGCCTATACATATGTGTGCCAAATTTTAAGGCATTTGATTGAGCCATTTTCAAGTTATCTTGTCCACAAAAAAGTGGTTAGAAATAAGAAAAATATTTAACTATATTTGTAATACTTGTTTGATTGTATCTCTGTAAATATTGAATCAATTTTCTTCCAAATTTTGATATGTTGTAGCTGAGACAATTATCTACAAATGCAGTAGAGACGAACTTTCATTTTGACAAAGGCATCATGGGGTATTTTTGCGATTAAAGGAGGTCAAGTATGGTATGTATTACAAGAGCTCGCGCGCACGGACATTTATGTTAAGCGAATGCTTATTCAGTTATTAATATTCATAAAGAGATAAACATGGTATCAAATTCCTCGAAAAAATATGAGAAATATCATGAAAGAAAAAAAAAATGGCGATTCTATGTTGTGCAATGGTGTTACGCGCGAAAACGCGCGCGCATGAGCGTGTGCGCGATTTTTTACAAAATGCTTAAAGTGGCCTTAAACGTATGCAAAAAAAATTTCAGATGATTTTGAGTAATTTTAAATTTTGCGCGCGCACCGACGCGCGGACGTACCCGCACGCGCGCATTTATTGATCTGAAATTGACCGAAAGGATATTGACCTTAATCATGATAAATATGATTGTGAAATGAGTTTGGGTTATGAAGATATGATCATGAGTTAATTTTCACAAAATGGCGCCTACATGACGTCATCAGTCAAGGTCAAGGTTGAAAATCTTATTTTGATTTCTATGTATGCCTATACATATGTGTGCCACATTTTAAGATATTTGATTGAGCCTTTTTTAAAATTATCTTGTCCACAAAAAAGTGGGTCGAAATAAGAAAAATAAATAATAAATAAATAATAATAATAAAGGCAATTTTAACAAAATTATAAGGTGGTCTGTATTAGATACAGCCCACCTGATAAATGAATAAGTAAATAAATATATAAAGGCAATTCTAACGAAATTATAAGGTGGTCTGTACGTTATACAGCCCACCTGATAATGAATAAATAAAGGCAATTCTAACGAAATTATAAGGTGGTCTGTGCTATATACAGCCCACCTGATAATAAATAAATAATAAATAAAGGCAATTTTAACAAAATTATAAGGTGGTCTGTATTAGATACAGCCCACCTGATAATAAATAAATAATAAAGGCAATTTTAACAAAATTATAAGGTGGTCTGTATTAGATACAGCTCACCTGATTTCAGTATTGGTAGCAGGCAAGTGTGAGCACATAGATGACTAGTGAGATGGGAGTAGATTGTACATAATTATGAACAACACTGTTGGTCATAAAGGTGGAATAATTATTTTTACCCCAATTTATGGAATGATTTTGACAATGATTTATTCCTAATAGATCTAGATAATAGTATACATTCTCAGATTTTATTAAATAGTAATTTGCGAGTGTTTGTTTTGCATGAATGCTAAAACACATGCATGATACCATGCTTATCAACTTGGGTACCTAGGACATTGAGTCATAACTGACAGTAATGAGGTTTAATGCCTCACTAAAAGGGCACTAATATAGTGCATCGACACGGTTTTGATACTGTGCCCTCACAGTTACGAGGCCATTACTTAGCCACTGAATCATGACTGTACGCAGCGGGGGTTATAGGGGGTACGCGGCCGCCCCCCAAAATACAAAAAATAAAGAAAATACAATAATCTTTCAATAATTCATTGCATTTTGCCCCGATCCCCAACAGAAAAAAAAGTGTGTGGCCGGGCCTTGAACCTTAATACATAGCCCTACAGAGGAATTTTTCCTGTTGGGCACCGGGGGAAAATGCAATGAATACTCCTTCTTACTCCTTGAATAATATCATGTTCTAACTTTTCAATTTCTTTTTCATGAAATTTTCTTTTCTCTCTTCGATCTAACGCTAATCTTTTTTAAAAGGCTCGTGTAAAGCTCCTTATTTTCATTTTCATATAGTCCCAGAGCACTCTCCTACCTTTAATTTCTAACTTCAGTTCCTCTTTCAATCGGATTATCTCTTCGTTCACCTGTTTAACATATTCTACATTTGCACGAAGACTGTTGTTAAATCTCCAATAAGATCAATTTTTCGTTTCTATATTCTTTTCTGTTTTATCGTAGAGAAACGGAAACATTGCTGAGTGGTCGGGTGCTAAAGAAATTATCATATCGCACTTAATAACCCGTCCTTCCAGATCTTCAGATATGAGCCAATGATCTTATCGACTCTGCATAAATGGATTATTTCTGGTAAAGGTAAACTGTTTTTTTTCAATGGGTTTCTTTCTCTCCATATATCTATTCAAAGTTAACTTTTACATAACATTGCCCATTTTCTTACTAAATCTGTTTTGAAGGTTTTGCTTTGCTTTGCTTTTCCATTATAATCTAACTATGTTGATCCAACTTTACAGGTTTTCGCAACCTTCATGGAATGCCCCGCACATAACATTTGTAAATATAATTAAAATTTACTGTTAACTTGTATACTTTGATATTTATATTGCGAAATTGAATTGAATTGAACTCGTAATGTCTAATCAAATTAAATCTCCCCCTATTATAACATAATTATCCCCCCTGTTTATCTTTTTCAAGCTTCTATGTAGTTTCTGTAACATTTGTATTTGTTTTTTCTCTTTATCCCTCCCATTCTAGACCCTTGAATTTCACAGTCTATTAATGTATAACGTCCACTTTCGTCTTGCTCTATGTTTATGAGTTTAAAATCAACAGAAGTCTTGATTAGAATAAGTACCCCACTGCCGTGAGTAGATCCGTGACTATGATAACATGCCACGTCCCACATAGAACTCCACATGTCATCAATGTCCTTAGAACTATAAGTTCCTGGTAGAAATATAACATCTCCCTTTTCCTTGTTCCAAGAAAAAATTCTCACTCGTTTGCCACTTTCTCTTCTAAGCCCTTTTACATTCAGAGAACCAAATTTACAATTAAGATACATGTTCACCATAGCCATCCTATAATTAGCACAATTGGAATACTTCCTCCATAATTATGTCGAAGCTTTTGTACCGCGCAATAATAAATGAGCCTCGGAATAGAATTATCTAGATACATGGCGCTATAGAAATGACTATTATTATTATTATTATTACATAATAGGGCAGGCGAGATATATGATTACTCACAGCTTTTAAAAAAAAATTTTTTTTTAGACATCTATTATTTCACTCTGTTGAATATCGATTGAGACTGAAAAATGACGCCTCGTGTGCAGTCGGCCTTATACGTCACTACACATACTCCAGTAACATAAGAGGCACCACTATACGTCGCCCTTACGTCACTACACATACTCCAGTAACAAAAGAGGCGCCACTTACGTAATGGCGTATGCCGATCAAGCCATAAAAGATTTATTTGCACTGTTCATTTTCATGATTTTGTCTTGGATGTCCCTCTTTACGCGGCTCGTCATTGACCACACGTACCAGGCGGTGACGACACACTCATTAATTTATTGTACAACAGACAAAGTTTTTAATAGACAAAACATGCCTCAACGTGTCCAATTAAAACGTTGAAGAAGTCGGATGATTTCCATTCTGTAATGGCGACTGGAAAAGGCGTATAGGAACGGGTTTACCATGCTATTCAATCCAAGTGAGATAGTAGCGTAACGGAAAGTAGCAACTGAGATGGAAGTAGGCCACAGTGCTCTCATCGTAGAGGTAACAGCATGGGGTGACCAAAATATCAGGTGACACAGGATAATGGCAGACAAGGCACGGCTAGAACGTTTTAAGCCTCGAAGACGCCGAGAACAGCATGTAACACAGGTGTATTCTCCTTTCCCCTCCTTGATCGCGCTTGATTCCAACCGAACCTTGGTATGATTGGGCCCTTTGTTTCGAGGTTGAAACGACGTTTCTGCTTCTCTTGAATTTTGCGCACCAGCTGATTCTCTAAATGCAGCATCGCAGTGGGTTTTTTTAGTGGCATTCGGCTGACATGCAATAGTGTTAGGACGATTGCTAACCCCTACCATGATCCATGACTGTTTCCAAACCGTAAAAAGTAAATTAATGGTCATCATAAAGAAACAAATTAAGGGTAAAATGAATTCAAATATGGTCAAAGCCAAGGCAAATGGTTTGTGGTAAACAATCTCCATCTCGCAGAAGAGCTCGTAGTCTACGTAATCGGATTGGCTTAATTCAGAGAAACCAAAAGAGATAATGAGATAAAAAAACAAAAGTATGGTCCAAATAAACGTCATGATAATATTGATATGTCTTCGCTTCAGAAAATTGCGAGTTTTCGCATTCCGCGATATACTGATTCTTCTATGGGCTATGAACATCAACATGATCACTACAGGGATAAAGGTATCGAGATAAATAACACCTAGTACTATCTTACACGAGATCTCACCAAAAACCCACTGTCCTTGGTAAAACTCTACGATGGCGACTATGGGGGTGTTAACGATCCCTACAAGTAAATCTGAGTATGACAGATTCACGATTAAGGTATTAGCCACATCTTTCTTGGCGCCGGAGAACCTCCAATAGGTAGCAATTACTATCACGTTGCACAAAGTTACTGTGAAACCGATCAATGTATATAACGAAATAAATAATACAGTTTTCCAGTCCATACTATTCAGTCTTGTCTGAAGTGTTGTCGAAGTAAAAAAGATTGTAGCATTCATCTTTTCATCTGCTCCGTTTTCCTGAAAAATTGATGAAAATAGATGATCATGAACCCGTTTAACTTTAATATTATACTACAATACTACATACATGTATGGAGGCCTCTTTTGATATATAACATTTGATTATCATTTTCTGTGCAAACATTCAAATGGAAAATTGAATATCCTGCATTTCGAGGTTGGAGGATGCCAATCACATAAAGTGCCTAAACTATATAAGACATGGAGATAAATTATCCTTCATGGCCATGACTTTGAACTTCCTGCCTTTGGATGCAATTTATGTTGTCTTTTTCAGTTTAAAGCAAATGAAAAGATGATGCTATTTCCTAGTATACTACACAATTTCCTCTTGATTTAGCCTCATTAGGTATTTGGCTAAGCAATTATGGCTCTGATATGAAAATGGGAAAATCTAATGAACAGTAATTCATTATGGGCGTGTGATCAGAAATAAAGGCCCAGATGTTTCTCTTTTCTCTTAATCAATAAGGCCTCATTATATGGCGTGATAGAATGCAAAGAGCAGCCAGCTAAAGGTCTTGTAAAATCTAAAGTCTGAAGATAAACATTTTTATCAATCTTTCCGTAGATAAAAATATACTATAAAATCCAGAAGCCGCCTGTTTATTAGATGCGATCGTAAAATTAATATTCCAAAGACATGCACTTATAAACGAATTCTATTATCAGAACCCTCTAACAGGTATTCTACGACTAGTAGGTCCATGGTCTTAAAAAAAAAAAAAAAACAGAGGAAAAACTCACTGAGCAAAAACTCTCAAAATCTTCAGATTCACTTTTGCAAAATAAACATTACACAGACTTAAAGCGAAATATAAGATGCCCATTGCGTTAAATGAAAAGTTTAATGCTAATGGCGTCTTTGACACTCCCCAGTGGAATTCCAGATTGTTAATCCGCGATCCTTATTAACTTTACAAATATCACATCATTCAAATAATCTGTCATCATGATTAGCATATTTTACAAGAATCATCAGCAATTAAAAATGTGTGTTTCTTTGCAGTATGTTTGTTACGACAAACACAACCATGACAACGTTAATCTGAATATTATACCCAGTTCCGGACATCATTTCATATTTTATAAATAAAAGACGTGTTCTTTTTTGGGACGTGATATTATCAACAAGAATTTTAATTGTACTTTTTTTATTTGTATAATTAAGGAATTCAAAACATAGTTTTAGAAACAGAAAAATGAAAAGGTTTGCAGAAGCTTGAATAGGCATAACTTTATTATTCCTATATTTTTTATTGTGGGTTACAAATTCTGGGGAGCTACAACCCCGCCATAGTAAGACAGGGACTGTAATACCAGCACCTACACTTCCTTTATGTATACACACATACATGTGTTCCACTATTGGTAATACTATATAAAATATATAAATGTCACAATCGAAACAGGGTAATAAAATGTAAAGTCAATCGTTTTTAGTAGAGCGAATGGAAAGCTTCAGGCTTAAAAGTATTTGCCTAAGAATAATTTTGTTCTTTTTGAAGGTATGTATCGACATATTGTATAAGAAACTTAAATCTTACCTTTGTTAGAAATCTAATCAATGGCGTGATCATTCCTCCGAGCCTTTAAGTACAATGATGACGAAGAGTCAATTCCTGATCGAACAAAAACAATTATTTTTTGCACATGGTTCATCCGCAACTATGGTAGCTATACATGCACGCGAGGAAGAAACCTAACTGAATCTGCATGATTGCTTATAAGAAACCAGGGAAAGCAGTTTCCATTGTTGACTTACAAAAGCTAGTTCATCATCTCTGCTTAATGAATGTGTGGGCATGGAGATAACTTCTTATATCTCCATGGTGTGGGTAAATATGGGCGTGTCTAGATGTATGCGAGTGAGTGCTTGAGATTGCTTGCGTTCACGCGTAAACAAAGTCCTCACAAAACATTGAGCAAGGTGTCAGTTATCAATTTTGATCAAGAAGAAGAGTATATGCCTATTTGTTTATATTTTTTTGCCGAACGCCACCCGCATTTTCTTCCAATCTTTAAACTAAATTAAGTTGAGTTTTCAAACTCAAAAAGGAAATTTCACTATCCTTTATTATACCATAATCATTTTTGTTCAAGGCCCTGATATATTGCTCTTGTTTGTTTAGGCTGGTGCCTTTACAGGCAAACCTTGTAAAATTATCCTTAACTGTCTTCTTTTTTAAATGGGGAAGACTCAATAGTTAGAATACATAAAGAATCCGTGTGAACCATGTGGAAACTGTATTTTTCATTAAATTCCGTTTCAAATG
Organism: Hemicentrotus pulcherrimus; assembly: GCA_003118195.1. Lineage (NCBI taxonomy): Eukaryota > Metazoa > Echinodermata > Echinoidea > Camarodonta > Strongylocentrotidae > Hemicentrotus > Hemicentrotus pulcherrimus. The sequence continues at coordinate 187,298 of BEXV01000035.1, read as the reverse complement.
GTAAACGTTGCTAAACATGACAATTGATTCAATACGAGTCTGGTAATGGAGGGAGAGTCGGAGGGGGGGGGGGGCGCAAATATCGGGATAACGGGGTATTACATTTTTTTGATAATTACATTCGTGTAAATCAGTTGCAGAAGAAGGTATTTTTCTTCTGAATCTGAATCTGTGCTGTTCATGGTTGTAGTCCTGCTCCTTGAATATTGCTGACCAAAAAGAACGCTTGCGTTCGTAGATAATTTATGAAATATTTAATAATTTTTTTAGTTAAAGTCCCATAACTTTGCAATTAAATTGAGGGACTCAGCATATATTGATTCTTTGGATTGTGTATAAGAGCCAGTCTTTGTAAGTGTAAACTGACTTGCATATTGCAACGTCGGGAGGAAGGGGATTCCAGCCCGGAATGGCTGTTGGAAAGGACATCAAACAATAGGCATCTGTGCCGCATCTCATGTTGAAGATGGAATGACTGTGATGTCCCTTTAGAAAATTCAGAGGTTGTTAGGTTTAGGCAGAGAGTGTTAGCACACTCTCTGGTTTAGGTATGAGACTTGGTCATGTATGGAATTGAAGAGGAGTGCTTAGTCATAAATCGTCCATTTTGGAAGGGTTTAATAATAATAAATCTTATTCAATAATCAAAGGGCATTTTATGAGAAAGAAAAAAAAAAATGTTTTCCTGTCTAAAAAAAATGAATGAATGAATTAAGGTCAAAACACATACACACACAAAATAACCTGTTTTTTTGCATTGTTTCGAATGATTACTTTTTTCTACTATAATATAGTGCGTTTATAGACGCTTTTATCACTCTTCCATTATTGTTCTTCCTTTACAATCTCTCTCCCTTTGCCTTTTTCCTCTCACTGCTCTGTATTCTTCTCTTGTTTTCGCCATACGATGGGGGAGGGGTAGAGGGGGTAGGGGCACATGCCATTAGCTGCATACGTTTTCATAATTACAGTGTCATATTTGTCAGTAACGACTACTAATTGTTTAAAGTGGAATTATCGTATTAATCATATCAACAAGTTCATGCAAGATTTGTGTGTAGGCACCAAAGAGCCTCATAAGAGCCTCATACAAGAAGGCATGTTGTTTTATTTTATCTTTTATTTATTTTATTTTTTTTTGTATTTTATCATTTTTGCTCGTCACAAAACCGTCAGGCTTCCACCCCCACCAACCACAACGGAATCAACGGAACAGTGCGTAAAAAAGCGTACCCAACTTTCGTATTAAACTTCTAATTGAAAAATTATAACCTATGTGACCTTGAATATTATTTCATTGTAAAGGGTAACTAATATCTTGTTTATAATGATACCATATTCAAATATGCTGCCACGGATGACTGTATATATATATATGTATGTATCAAGAAATAAAGGTGGTACTTTTATCAAAAGAAAACAAAACAAGAGGCAAAGTAATCTTGAGCTGGTTTTCCGGGTTAAGATGCATCTTTAGCAAATATTTTTGTACCCTCAGCATTGCCTCTCCATCGAGTTCCGACTTATGGGTGTGATGCAGCGGCGTACGCAGGACACTTTTTTGGGGGGGGTTAATTAACATTTTTCTTCGTTGGGGGGGG
>BEXV01000035.1:169503-182995 GCA_003118195.1 Hemicentrotus pulcherrimus | reverse complement strand
GGGGGGGAGAGAGCAGTGAGAATTGATAAATTTTGTTAGTTCACATTGTTTTGATTTGGTCTAATATAACGACAATAAATCGAACGTGATTCAATGGAATAATCTTGAGCAGGAAACCTTGTTTTGAAAATGAATTTGTAAAGCCGGATTTATGGAATTCATTAAAGCAATCAAACGTGTTTTTAATTTACATTCAATACTTGAATTTGATTATTACCGTGATGCAAAAAATAGGGTGTTATGAGATGTCTAAGACAAAATAATGCCCAGAATAATAAATGTATTGATCAAGGAAATACATAATCTCATCCACCAAGTCGAAATCAATTCAGGGAAGTTCGCTATTTTTATCAATGTTACACATATCTAAACGTCGTTTTGTGGTGATCTGTTATCGCCAAAAATACATAACTTTTACCGTAAAATTTTATGTTTAATATAGAACAGGTGACAGATATATTGGTAAGAGCAGGTCTGTCAAACAAATCCCTCTCCACATACTACAAAGAAAAACAAAAAGTGTCCAAGTCAGATAATATACAATATTTCACAGCCATAAATATTCAAATTTCTTGGTGTCATATTTTATATATATTACGTTTCACTATTGATTCCCTGATCTATTAAACGACATTGATTTTTTGCTTTGTACAAATTTCAACTAATAATGGCCAGTCGGGAGAAGAAAAAATACATTGCTTTAATTATAAGTTTGAGAAGACTACATAGTACATTATGTGGTCACCGTGACATGCAAATTGCATTGTCCAACTAACATTCCTTGCATAATAATTGAGGTGTCAAATCTACTCAACTCCAGCTCCAATATTTTATGATTTTTTTAAAACCATATTTCGTTTGAGACGTAAGCAAAAGATATGCGGGTCTATAACAAAACCAGGATAATTTATTAATCATAATTTCGTGTTACTCCTCCGTGGAGGATACAAAGTTGTCCAGTATAGCTAGTATAGTTATATTTTGCGATTACACTGAATGAGAATTGACATATGTTCTACGTGCATTTATATTACTTTCCTTTATTATATCTGACCCCTTTAAACAGCCCTTTAATGTGATTACAACTCTGTTTGGTAAGATGTATTTTATTCTGCACGAAGAAAGTTCTTTGGTAACGTTTAACGATAAACCTCTTTAAATTACCCTAAAAATTCTTAAATAATAATTTTAAATCGTATTGGCAAGATATAAAAGTGTATGCAAAAGGGAAAAGGGGGTATAAATATACTTTTCCAAGTATTACTTGCGAGTTGCTTTGAAATACTTAAACTTTACAAATCACATTTTCCCGAGGCATATTCAATTAGAATGTATAAATCTTTGTGCCGTTACGAAGAGAGCGATCTCGAATAAATGTTATTATAAATATCAACGTCATCCTTTTATACAACTATACTTCAATTATGTGCATATATACATAGAATACTACACAAAATATTAAATCTCTTGATAAATAGGTACACAACATTGCATCTCTCATAATCCTAATAAATTTAGTATCAAAGCGAGTATCTTTATAACAAAGATGAACATTCTTATTCTATTAAATGCATAGATTTACATCGTAAGTGAATGAAATTATCACAACAAATTTGTCTTGATATGGGACTCATCAATCAAAAGTAAATACACCCGGTCGCTATATACCAAGAGTTTCGTTAACACTCGTATTCTGTTCGACAACTAGACAATCTGTAAAACATCATGGGATGATAGCACATTTTTACTCACAAAATTGTCTTCGCTATCTTCTGATAAACAATATTTATGATGGGTCATTGCACAACGAGAGAATAATTTCTTCTTTTAACTTCTTTCAAGCTACAATCATAAGCGCTTGGCTATGAGAAATTAGGCAATACAAATTAACCAAGATCATAGTCCTGCAAAACCACGTGACCGATCATGTGATAGGCACATGAAATCACTGAGTCAAAATAACTTCTTACAAGTGCACTTTTCTTACTTTAAATTACTAGACGTGTATTGCCAGAAAACTCTTTAATCTAACATACTTCAAAATTTAGTTACTATACCAAGATTATCTTATTGCAACAAAATGTTAGGGGAGAAACAATACTTCAACTGTCCCTCAAAACAAAAAACTCTATTTAGGCCAATTCTTATTTAGATAAANAAAAAAAAAAAAAGAGTGCCACATGAGATATCTGAAAATTATTTTTAATCTTAACAGTACCTGTTTATCTAACGTGTCAAACATCACAAGGGAAATGATTATTTCTGTTATTCTTACTAATCACTTATTTTAATCAAACTTTCGTCAAGAACCGCCAAATTCAATAATCATCACGGTAGGTTACGTTTTCGCCTTCATCTATCTTTTCCTTCAATAAAGCAAGTAATTATCACATTCCAACTGCTATTCTGATCCAACAACTTCAAATCAAATACAATGGGCCTGCGTACCTCATTAATTCTCAAGCAAGTCAACACGCCAAACATTTTAAATCAGTATTCAACTTCAAAATAGCTTAAACCACTGCCTGGACTCCCTGCCAACAATTTGTTTTCACTTTCCCCTGGCGATAGACGGCATTAATGTTAATATTAAACACGCTAGAAATGTACAATCTCACTTTTCTAAGTCCATGACAAGATAATTTCGACTTTAAGACTGACCTTTGACACCTCTGACGGATGTCATTTGGGTTCAAATTAGACGTAGCACACGATAGCATGGGATTTATAAGACGATGTTGGCGAATAATGCTGGTTGTGATACTGATCATCTTGATTTATCCCATCATTTTATAAATTGGACAAGGCTATCCTGCTTAACTCCGCTCCATACATCGCGAGTAAAGGTCTAGGGATCACAAAAACGCCAATCTTATTAGATGAAACCATTATTCCCGTACATTTGACCAGTACTCTCCGGTAGTTGTCTTCATTTGTCTCCTGTAATTATCCAAGAAACGATCACATTTGTTATCTTCTGACCGATAGCTTCGTCCCTGGTCAGGCTTGAAATGTAGGTTATCAAATAGAGGGCTCCTTTCCAGAAGTTTCAAGAGAGGGTTAACACATGTCTTCTGCATCGATAAACGGAACGGGCGATGGTGTCAGATATTCCTAATTCTTGCATATTGGAGGGTTAACATAACCGAATACATTCATTTCAACCATGATTGAGAAGGAGAGGAAGACAACATAAAAACAAGTCAATAGCACTCCGAGTCGTTTGTCTAACCTCCACTTGTTGAAATGAATCGCCAGTATCTGCATTAAAAAGTACAACGGAAAAGAATTTTAGTTAGTTATCAGCCAAAATATCCAACACTAAGAAAATAACCATAATACAAGATTGATATCAGGTTAAAATCTATACGAATTCTGTAACCTATATACAGTTAAATTTGTATTGGAATCGGCATCTGCATAAATACACCATTTAAAGAAATAGATTCACAATTTTTTCTTCATATCTACGAATCATAAGCACATTACTAAAAACTATGCACATACCATCAAGGAACAGACAGTCTGCTACACGCATGACTTATATTGTAGCTATTAAACATTATATCCACTTTTGCAGGAGACTGTCGCTTGACTTGATGCTGGCAATACAGGTAACCCTGATTTGCGGAGAAATTGCTTGATAATCCCAAATAACTTCACATCATTAAAAAGATTACTCTCTCTTCTTTTATATGACACAACAAGCATGATCAATAAATCACGCATAAATTATTTCGCACAGCCTAAAGTGGTACTGTTAGAAACCAGTTGTCAAAAATAAGTGAATGGCTACTATGTTTGTTCCATTGAGGTTTAACAACTTTTAAAAAAAAATCCAATCAGTGATCATTGAATATATACACCCCTTAAAAGCTCATATTTTTTCGTTCAAATTGAACCATTGCCATAATCGAAGGATGAAGCATGACTGACCAGGCAGCATGATTTGCGAATTGGCACATTGACATTTTGTTTGAGGAAATCGGTAGACACAGCTGAATAAAGTTAAAGTAACCTTCCAATTAAAAAATTGTGCCAGGTCACTCTCTTCTATCATCATGATTACGGCATCAAATACAAGATAAGAATACAAACTTTTAGAAGTTGTGTGTTTTTAACAGTAAACAATGATCAGTTCATAATCCCAATCATTCTATTTATAAACACATTATAATGAACCAAACGTAGCAGAGATCCGCGTTTGGGGGCAATAGGGCTTCTGACACTGCCACTTTAAACTAGCTGAAACAGATTGTGTGTCATTTGACCATATCTGATGCCATATTAAAGAAAAGAAATTATCTTTCCAATGTTATATAACAAATGTAGGAATTATTTTGAATGATGAAGCAATTTACCAATAAACTTTAATAACCTGTATTTTTCATGTGAAGATGATACGTAAATTGCCTGTTCTGGTCGCCATGGTTACATTCGCCCTCTTATTCACTCGTTCAAATGACAATCAACAAGATTTTGAAGAACCATAAAAGTGTCGGATCTTTCGTTCGTGCCGGAAAAGAGATTCGTGATTGTGAAATTTTCAATCATTACAGATTATGAAACTGAAGAATATGAAGACTGATAACTTGAGTATGATAATCACACCATCAAGAGTTGTTGTTTTGTGTATAAGAAAATGGTAATTAAAAGCTATAATTCCATCAACACTATAATAGTCAAATGGTAGAATTTACAACCTCTCACAACTGATGCTGAAATGCGACGTACCTGCAATAATATTATTACACCAATTTGTGCCTAAAAGCCTAAACCGTTTGCTGAGAGCCAGAAGGGCGTTAATTCATATTATTTCATAGTGTAGCTGTCCATTTGACTCTCAGAAGCTGCCAATGAGCATATTTGGATAAAGTGGCATGTAAGTATGTCTTTGGGATGGTAATGGGGGAAATTGCAGTGATTATTGTGACTTACACACAACTTTTCGAAATGGTCATAAAATTGTGATAATTTTTCAGTGTAAAGTTTGATACATTTTGAACAAAGTGTTACCCCCTTACCACTAAATTATCTAATGTTCAAATGTTAAATACAGGAAGCCCTATGTTCCTGTAGGAAATGGATTAGAAACAAAGAATTTTCTTACCGTTGCAGTTACGGAAGCAAATAAGAGAAGAACCGAATAAAGAAGACCCTTACTGTTGATCTTGATCTGTTTCATGTAGACAAAGAATGAAAAATAAAGAATTAGAATAACATGAAATATGTCACGTTTTACAAGTATGTTAAGGTTTACCTTCAGTGGTACATTTAGGGTGTCAGATGAGCGAGAATAGTTTACAGTATAACAGTGATAACACATAACTTTCCATCCAATCTTCAGAACTATTCTGAAATTCATCATCTTTAATTAATACTATGAAAATTAAAATAGTTTTGCAACTTTTATGGCAACTTTCAGTAAATGTTCACAATGGGATAAATAGGATACTGCAGTATAAGACGTAGGCACATTGCGCACTAGGCGCCATGCTAATCAAGCCTGTACAGAAAATAATGTATGTGTGTCACGATGCCAGTATAGGCTCATTCAAAGTAATGCCCTGTTCATTCACTCTTTGAAAGATAACACCCTATCAAGGCATGCCAAAGGCCTTGCCAGTCACTGACGTAGCCCTACATCAATGATGCCTGAGTGCAACTGACATTAAAGATAAACTCCAGTTCTGGTAAAAAAAAGAAAATTAATTCTCACAGAATCAAACGAAACTTACACTGAATGTTCAAGATTACAAATAAATGACATGTGCCAAACAATTTTGGAAGAAAATGTATACTGGCTGAGTAATGAGCATAGAAAGACAAGGAAATCAAGGTAGTACTAGCCCCGACACCATGTGTGCTGTCCCATATATAGCTTTGTGTGTACAGTGCTTGTTACTTTACCAAGACTCGGTCAAATTTATTATGATTTTGATGACTACAGAACCTTGCAGTGCACACAATACTTAGATGCTACATGATCAACTGTTTCTGATCCTTTCCACACCTTTTCTTTCACAATGCAATCGCATTACCAGTACTACAGTTTATCTTTAAATGTATTAAGGTTTTTTGGGGGTGCATGCGCATGTGTGTGGGTGTGTTTGTGTGTGCGCGTGCGTGTATGTGTGTAGTAGTAGTAGTAGTAGTAGTAGTAGTAGTAGTTGTATTAGTACTTACTCTGGTACCGTAACTGACGAATGTTGTCTTAATAAACCAAGGAAGTGCCAGCCCAATTAGAATGTCAAAGACGTTACTGCCAATGCTGTTTGATACTGCCATGTCGCCCAAACCTGAACATGATAAAATAGAATTTACTTTAATCTTTTCTTCAACCCTGCTAAATATCATCACAATTTAGTGACAGCAGATTAAAAAGATCAAATTATGGCGCGTTGAGATTTTATTCTCAGATATCCTGACTAAGAAACTGCTGGCTGGTTATTTGAGTAAATTGTCCATATTCATGCAGTGGTTTGATCAATCTGGACTTGAGATTTACCACTCCATGCCAAGGAGTGAAATTGGGACCCTTGGGATAATTACGTAAGATGAATGAGTTTTGCAAGAGGTGTATATTCTTAGAGAAGGTATTCCATTTATACATTTATCTCTCTTGAACATAATACTGTTGCCGTAATGACACCAAACGACCTTGATAATTACGTAACGGGAAGAGAGCTGCAGAAGGCGTATATTCTTAGACAAAAAGATATTCCATGTTGAACGAGGTGTAGTTCAGAGGTATATATAGTTATACTTATCAATTGTAGTAGTAGTGTTATCATTACCTTACTGTTGATGAAAAGTTGCATAAAATTTCATTTATAATAATTATTATCATTCTTACAACAATCTTTAGTATCAAGATTTCGGTCATCATTGTTACTATTGATGATATTGTTGCTGTTATTGTGGCTGTTTATGTTGTTATTGTTGTTGTTTTATTATCTACAATTTAAACCTTATTACCTTCTCTCGCAACCAGTAAACTAGCGATGGCATCAGGAACACTGGTGCCAGCGGCCAGGAAGGTAATGCCCATGATGGTGTCGGGAATGTGTAGGGTGTGGCCGATATAAGCCACCATCCACACCATGACGTAAGAGAAGATAGCAATCCATGCTACTGATAGAAAGAATGTAACCATGTACCACCGATCGAAACGTTTTCTTCTACAGTCCGGGATTGTGAAGAACAGTAGAATACAGATAGGTAGGGTGACGATCCATTTGAGTATGTTTATTATACCACCTGTAAAGGGAAATAATACAAGAAGAAATCAAGAAAGAGGTCTTCAGGGTCGATATAGGGTGAATAGAATATAACTGTCCACTTATTTTCTGTCCGTAAATTAAATTGGTTTTCGGCCATGTTGGCTAATCGAAAGAATCAATGGCATTTCTGCCTCAATTCTTGTTGGGAATTTTTTGTTTTACCCCTGCATTTCTCAATAAATAACTCACCAGGACTAAACGGGTTGATTAACAGGACAGGCAAGTAATTATATTTTGTTATTCCAGTCAATATAAATAGATTTTAAGCAGCAGCAAACAATTAATAAAAAGCTGTTATGGTTAGTGCCTCATGATCATAGAATGAATATGTCTTACTTGGTAAACTAAAAGGAGACTCTATTTCCGGGAAGCTTCGCTCACTGATTACATCCTCTGTCCCTTCTTTATCAATTGACAAATCAACACTGAAATATGAAAAGAAGGAAAAGAATTGTGTGGAACGTTCAGTCTATCTGTCAGCACTAGACATTTCAGTTGTATGGGTTCATATCCCACCGCTGCCACCATACCAACAGAAACACATAGACTAACAAATAAACACGCACACAAACATGAAACTTACAACAGGGGTGCACCATTAATCAACATGAGTCCTTGCTATTGCATGCATAGGAAAGAGTGACCGTGGATAACGCAAGGTGGCTTACATTTGGTAAACCATCATTTGAACTTCAATGAAATTCCATAATTTATTTACACTGAAAAGAGATTATTTGAAATTGACGATAGCTAGCTATAGTCAATAGAAAATGATTTAAAACTACGTGATACATATCAGTCGTTGTAATCATGTTTGTATTAAGAAAGAGACAATAGTTATTTTCATCTTGTCAGTAGCGAATAAGATTTTGTTAAATCATAGAAATTGAACAAGTTAAGCACTGAGAGAAAAAAAGTGTTATAAATCTCTGTACTATGATCCTAGAGATGGAATATGGAACGTAACAGCCTAGAGTTCCTGTTTTGGATAAAGATTCAATTCGCCCAATGAATATGTGATTTGCCTAACGGAAAATTGGCTATGTCTGTCTTTAATTTGAATTTTTCTTCTGGATTTCTATACCTCGTTGACTTTTGTCTTTTGTGAGACAATCATGTCAGTGGCGAATAACGTGGCCTGAGAATCCAGCCTGAATGAAGTCACTTAATAACCGTTGAGGGCAGCAACCCTTACCTCTCATCTTTGATTATGGAGTCACTTCGAGGTGCATTGCCGTTCTTCTCTGTCTCCGGTAGGCTTGGCCGGTGGGTGTATGTCGTTGGAAACTTTCCGCCACTTTCAGCCTCCATTTGTTTTTGCTGTTATTATGAATTTACAAGTTATTTCTCTGAATTTAAAAAAGATAATTGCGCATGGTTTCTCATAAATTTGAATTCTTATGTCATTGAAATTTGACATTTTTATGGCAGCATCGAGTATTCCTCTTTCTTTTACCACCATTTTGTTTCTTTGGTACAGATTTGGTCTTTGGTACAGATCCTGCCAACTGTAATTCCAATGGAAAAAAAACCTACATGTGGAAACAAATTTCCCATGATTATAGCAAAAATAGGCTTCATAATTATTCTGATAAATATTTTGTCGTCTGCCTTCTTTTTCTGAGGAGATTGGTTAATTTCACATGATTCCAAATAATAGATACCTCAGTAATGATGAGCCAACATGCAGTCCTCAGTCTCGTGCGAGCAGGAAATTGTTTGGTTAACATCAACCTCAAACCAGCATCAGAAAATGTTAATCTGAAACAAAGACACAAACATATTAACTTCATAGAAATATCTTGATACACTGGTAGTGGAGATAAGATGATATGGACTGAGATGGTAATCAATATTGAATAAATACACTGCATGCGATGAAGCTATGGTTATTAAGGCAGGGGTTACGGCACCAATATCTATTCCTCTCCCAGTATAAAACCTCTGGGTGAACGGGTTACTACCCCTTTATTTATTCTACCCAGTGTTTGGCTTCATTTATCATGGGATAGTGCAGATAATTTCGTCAAATTTAGGTAACTATTTTGTCTAAAGCGTTGACTGTTCATAATACCATACAAGTATATAAGTGGAATAATGAAGGCAACTGGTTTAAATACCCTCCAATTGTAATGTAAAAACAAACATAAGTCCAAAAATAGTGAATTCAACTGGACCCTCAAGTTGGGCATGGCATATACTCTCCATCGCATATGCCACTCTCCAACTATTTTACTACAACACTAAGCATTCTATTTACACCTTTGCCAAAGAAAAGTAACGTTTACCTTTTAGGTGAATTGCTGTACTCTCCATCGACCTCTCCTACTTCTTTTTTTTCACCATTCGTCGTGATATCTTCTGTTGCATTGAGTGGTGTTACTATTTGATGTAAAACGGATGAATGTATAATAAATATAATATACCATCGAATATACCAAATGAAACAATATGTAGTCTCGTCTTCATGCAGCACCCTATCCATTTTATCCTGGTCAAGGGATATGTACTACTCTGAAATTACTATTTTAATACAAAAATGGCAGATCCCATGGGAGAATGGTTACTAAAAAGAACTGTAAACTTTGAGGAGATCGTTTTTCCTTGCTATGTTATCAAATAGGAGTAATTTTAAGACATTTTTAACTGGCTGACAGTTTTTAACCCGTTGAACACTGAATAATCTTGTTCCCATAGACTTAACACAGGGACCACCAGGTTCCAGTATGCAATAGGTTAATAAGATTATCAGCTAATGTTTGTTGGGTTTCATTTTCCGTTAATATCTATACAGCAAATATATTGTCGACCGCCATCTGGTGACTATTAATAGCGAACCCGCTCACTCAATTCCTGCGACAGTCTGCTATTAGCTGGTTTATGATAGATATATTTTGTATATGAATTAAAGAGGTCACAGTACAAAATGCTACTTACAGTACACCTAGTCTAATTCTTTTCTTAATGAAATTATTGATAAGCTGTTTTTTCTCTGTATTATGAGAAATAAACCGTTTGAAAGAGGAATAAACCGTTTGAAATAGCAATAGAAATCAAGTCAGAAGGAGAGAGGTAAGATAAGGTGGATGAGATTTGTTGACATCAAGTAAGATAATGTCTACATTTTAATTCATAATGATCTACTTACTTGTTGAAAAAAAAATTTCAACATGAACGGTCCATTTTGTGACGGTTTGAAATGCACGCAACGAGATTCGTCCGCAAATTAAATGATGCCCTATCTTCGGACGACCGCTTTCCCTCCTACCCTATCCAAACGTCCCATCCCAATCCCACGGCAAACAATCTGCTTATGACGTCATCGCGATCAAATATCTCTCTAGATGAGGTCCATAGAGCTGCAAAAACAAATACAATTACTCCTGGGATATCCAAAGCGGGCATGGACAAAATGTCCTTTAATTCTCCTCTCATTATTTCTTTTCCTTATATGATGTTAGAAAGATGTTAACTGTTGATGAGAGGGCCATGCCAAAATTTCCTTTTATTTGTGACTGATATTGCGCATTACAATTATACTACATAATTTGGTCGTGTTTTTTTGTTATAGATGAAATAATTTTTCAGATAAATCAATGATCTGCCTCACTGATTATCTAAAAGCGTTGCTAATGTCAAAAGTCACGTAGTTCAGTACAAACCTGCATTATTTTTTCGAAAAGACTTAATAACTGACCATTGCCTCAATTTCGTCCTACCTTGCTCGAGTTGAATTGCAGATTTGCCGTTATTGCACGTTTCCCTCTTCTTTCTTCTCCTTTCGTTTAACCTCTGAGCTTGTTTAAACAGGCGGGGATTGCACCTGGAAAGTAAAGTAAATATAGCATATTATATATTGATATCATGAGACTTGCAAGTAACAATGATTTCTACAAAAAAATATGCTAACATTAAAGCGATATGAATTTGTATAGATTTTGTTTTAAAGAAAGCAAGAAGATTGGGAATTGATAAGGTTATTGGAGTCATTAAAATGTGTGATGTAACATTATATTCTTCCTTCTTTCTTATCCCAAGGCATTAAAAAACTATCATGTTATTTTTAAACGAAGCCAGAGATAACTATATATATGTATGTATAAAACTTAAAGAAAACAGTATTTAATCTTAAAAAGTGTAATGCAAATTTTTAAAATAAATATATCTTTTGAATAATTTCTTAACCGTATGAGAACGGAGTTATTATTTCGAGACATCACATGTTTTGTTTTCTTTTAGTTTCAAGAATTTGATTTCAATCTGATAATCAGTCTAAGTCTGATAAATGGTACTCTTCACCCTCAATCATAGAAGTAATAAGCTGCCTTACTCACCACATAATGATCACGTAGCACAAATACATCAGTAGCATGACTAATGCTTCATACCTGAAAACAAATAAAAAGGAAAGATATAAGTTCAAGTCCTGTTAAGTTCAACTCAGCCAATTCCCTAAACTTCATTAAAGCCCTACATAGATTTTATTAGAAATGCTTAGAAGTACAATGTTATAATAAATAAAATGAATAATAAAACTATTCCGGTTTTATATAAAAAAAAGTTATACATGTATATTATTAACGTTTATGTGAATCATCATGTTTCAACAGTGTAATTGAATGATAGATATTTAATGGAAATAAACGAACGGGCAAAAATAGATATACGCGGCCTTTCAGTTTATTGTGTGTGTGTATGTGTGTGTGTGTGTTCTTGTGTGTTTTTTTTTTTTTGTGTGTGTGTGTGTGTGTGTGTTGTACGTGAATGTGAAATAGAATATAAGAGAGAGAGAGAGAGGAGGGAGGGGAGGCAGAAATAAGGAAAGATAGAACGAGATTAGGGGTAATTTATTTATTTACCACGATAGTAAAGTAGATAGGAACAAATGGATTTGCATGAAATAGCATGTAGATCTTACCAATTGATATATCCATCACGAATGACCAAGACGAGAGTTACTACTGAAATTGCGTAGACCAATGTATCTCTGAATAGGGGCCACCATGACAAATGGACTACCTGTCAAAACAAAAAATCACCATCATTTAAAGCAACAATGCAAGAAAACATATTCAGGAAGCGGAAGCATGGAAGCTAACAAAGACCAAATGACATAAGGAATGGGATCCTATTTTACAACCGAGAAATCAAATAAAATCTTATTCAAAAACGTTATTCTGGTATTGATCAAATTATATCTTGTTCTCGAAATTTATTTCAAAAAGTATCAAAAGAAGGGGTGAAAATGAATAAGAAGTATGGATCAAGAGCTCGCATAAACAGGAAGTGGTATTGATTAAACGTTATACCACACATGAACGTAACCTGTCAGAGGGACATTAACGTCTTCTTAAGAAGTGGGAGGTTCAAGTCAGGAATAATCCATACGACGAATCGGTAACAGAAACAAAGTAAAACAAATCTAATTGATTTTGAAATGGGCATATATTTAGTGGAGGTGTTCGAACTAGAACCATTAAAAGACCCTTGGTAAATTACCTAAGTTAAAGCTTACAACATTTACGAGGATTTAATGTCTTTCCCAGAACAAGATACATGAATAAGTTAATTTTTTTTCTCATTGTTCTTCTTTAGACATTAGAATTAGTTACAAAATACATCATGTTCGAAACTCCGTTATAGTAGCCGAAAATGCACTCCTCGTTTCGCATATTCTTTGTGATCTTACTGTTCTTACAGTCATAAAGGTCTCTACATTCTATGACTTTAGTCCCATTTCCATTACAAGAGAAAGCGACGCCATATTAAGTGGAAGCTTTGCTTGCCCGAGGACATTTAGCTACTGGGGATTAAACCACGACGCCATGCGCCTGGCTAGGACATCGTCACATTCAATTACTCAAAATAAACGTAGATCGGAGAGAAGGTTCGCCGAAACAAAAATCGTATGGATTTATTCTCCGACGAATAATCTTACAATTTTTAAAACAAATATCGACGAATTTTACTTTTGTAGGTAGTATAGATTTTTGTTCTGGTCTTTCAAACATAGGGCGTAAAACTGGTTTCATTATAATTATGCTGGATAGGCCACTAATAATCTGTCTATTTCCGGAAGTGGATGCGTTGAATTCTGTTTCTGTATTTGCTCTAAACCCACAATTATCATTCATATCTTCTACATGACCTTTACAACGTTCTTCAATACGGATCCTTGGAGCCAGTGGCGGATCCAGGGGGAGGGGGGG
>BEXV01000035.1:158149-168777 GCA_003118195.1 Hemicentrotus pulcherrimus | reverse complement strand
GTCTGGGAAGAATTCCACCCCTTTATAAACTCCTATTTGCAAATAAAAAATAAAAAATGCCTTTGGGGTCCATAGTAGACGTATCATCCGTTTCCTTTGCCCAACTTGTTCTACTCCTTGCATATCTGTGGGCATATTCGTTCAACTTTTGTCCGAACCCATCATAGATTATCCATGCTCATGTTGCATCACCTGAACTGAACTATCTCTGGCTAATTTTGTCTACAATATACGTTAATTACCTGACCGGCAAACAGCCCACACAATCCAATGATGATAAGAATGTTGAAAACAGCTGATCCCACGATCGTGCCCACTCCTACATCTCCTTTGGCAATGAACACACCTAGGAAGTAATGGACAGCACAATTACGATGAATCCTTGTTTATATATACGGTACATGTACTTCAAGAACTGGGGCAATTCAAATGGTCAGAATTGTCAAAGTATAGCAGTTTTAAATCATACAAAATGGAAGATTTGGTGTAGGTTATGAACTTATGATAATTATAATGCAAGATCATTTTGAGTCGAGCAGTGAATTTTAATATAACAGCTTGTAATGGAACATGATTATTGATCAACAAAATTATAAACATAGTGTATGCACAGTGTTCCATATATTGTGTAACAAATATTCATTCCTCAAATTCCTGTTCATTTTCGCTTATGTTTTGCTCGAATCTTTGGCTTATTATCCTGTTTTAGCTGAGTTCAAACACCAATACGGGAAAGGGAAAACTGGAGAACTCATCAACGCCATATTCTATGAAATATGGTTCTATGTTTCCAATTAATGCTCATGGCCTCATGTTATACTCTTATTACTTCCTTCCTCGTAAAGATGACAAGGCCATGAGACAGTTCTTCAACCTTCTCACCACGTGAGACATGTCTTGATTTTCTTCGGGACTCCTCTTGAGAGAGATTAAACTATGCCATCAATCAAATAACATCTGCTCATCATAATATTGGTCTCCCTATCACAAACTAACATACACTGTCAACGTTAACACATTAATCATTACAGTACTGTGGATTTATAAATTCATACTGATGAAATGATATACATACATGAGCTTGGGAATTATTGGAACAACGACAACAGCAGCTTAAAATTATAGTTTTAGGGGACAGTCAATATGTCATTTATATCACAGTCATCGGGGGAGGGGGGTGGTTGTCACAAAGACTAAGAACAACTTAAATTGGACTTGCCATAGTTCAAGTCCAAATTAATTAGATCTTGGTCTTTGTGAAACACCTCCCAGCACTGTAGAGTACGCATTATGAAATAATTTAACTGGTGTGCTGCTGTCCAAGCTCTCTATTGGGTATACGTACTAAGCTTTGCGTAAAGGCTGCAAATGATAACAGCAACATGGAGCATATAAACTTAGGTGCGTTAGAAATATTTCTCCTTATTATTATTCTCATTGATAATCATGCGTTTTGTAGGTTACTATGCACTGAACTCCGTTCAATAGCATTGATATAGTTCTCAGACGAAGTTTCCACGCGTAAGAAATACATTATTACGCACAACCCCTGAGACCCCTTGACTAAATCATTTTAAGTGCAACTGTACGTATGCGAAATACTTTTACGTCATTCCGATAATTATTGTCTCAAGACAAACTAAATCAAGCGTCTATTATTAGATACTATGAGCTTGCTTTCTCAACGATAAAATACACACATAAGCTAAAGCATAGAAACAGCGGCCAAAATGACACTTGGCCAATTCCAGTTGCGAGTTACAGAATTCCTTTAGGATATGGGTACTTGTAACAGACGATTTATTTTAAAACAGTACTATGTATTAAACTCAAAGTTATGTGATATCAATATCACAATGCGTATAGTGTTTATTTTGATGACATTTTCAGAGAATCTTCCGAAAAAACTTTAATGTGATGTAATCAACCTTTTAGTTCACAACCCTTTTTATGAATTTTATTAGTCATATTTCATATATTTAAACGGTTTTTGTAATGATTCAAGCTCTATCTGCTTATGTTTCATCACGTTTGTGTGTTCATTCTTTTAAACTAATAGTTGCAACTTGCCATTGATAAAACATTGTTATATTTTTTTTTATTTGAAGTAAATTCAAATGGGTTGTAAATTTGAAAATGATTTGTTATACAGCTGTATTATATTTTTTCATGTGATGTTAACTCCAATGAATTGTTAAATTGTGAACATGCATAAAAATGAAATAAACAAATAAATAGACAAAACAGCGGAGTATCGAATACACTTGCATAAACTCTCCCCTTTTTGTCAAAGTTTTATGATGTGTTTGACATCCACATCGTGACGTTACACCCTATCAGCCAAAATAACATTCACATGACGGCCTGAAAACAGGAACCAATGTAGAGTGAGCGTGGCCACTAAAGGAGCAATCTGAGAGCGCGCCGGAGAGCAATTTCGCCATGAGCATTATTATCTCATTCCCGTCCAAACAAGCTGGAATTTGCTCTCCCGCGAGATGGGTTTGTAGAGTCCCATCCTTTTATGTCGTGTGTGCCACTTCACCATAATCCACTTAATGTTTTCCTTGCTTCGCGCCTAACACCAATAAAATGCCAAATTGAACATTGAACATCACTGTGTAGGAATAATGAAGTCCCGGTAAGGTAGATTATCGCAAACGCCTCTCCTTCTTTTTCACATGCCACTTTTTTTTCTCTCTGTTTTTGTTTTGTCTTTCTGAGAGACTTCTGAGAACCTTTCAAACAGTCTGATAAGAGTTTCATAGATTGATTGGTAGACGATGCAAAGTAGAGTCAGCCTTCCTAGGGATCTGCTTTCCTTTTTTTTAAAGAGGAAATTAAAACTTCAACTTAAGAAAAAATCTTATTTTTCTTAGGAGAAAGCCATAGCAATAGGTAAAGTTCATTTTTATAAATCGAACAGAGAATATGTTAGTTATGACGAATTAAATATGTAAAAAGATACTGGGAACTTGCCATGAGCAATTCTAAATTACACATTAATATTTGTATTACCACCTCGTATTGAAACACAGGAGCTAACATTAAAAACGTAAGCAAAACTACCCATAATTACGCCTCCACATAAATTAGTGCCAGCAGAGCAACTTGAAATAGCATCAGTGAAAATGATCTTGAGCTTTCTTTATAATATATTATTTGCCACAACTCATTCTCTTTCTAGCATGGTAACAAATTGAATCTGATCATGTGTATATAATTATGATAGGAGATAAGAAGCATTGAGCTGGTACCTATTACTGAAGTGAAGAGTTCTGGCGCAGAACTTCCGGCCGCCATGAAAGTTGCCCCGGCAACGTCCTCCGTTAAGCTTAGGTTCTGAATAAAGATGATGAGAAAAGGTGATGTGAGGAAGAAGATCGTGTGGGAGATGTTTCCAATGGAAAGATAATGAAGAGACACAATGTTACTAGAATCGCCATAAATGTCAATTCTATCATTACGAAGTGCCTTTATTGAATTTACCTTTGATAATACAATGGGTAGAGACGCTACATTTGACATTCATATTCGGCACTGTGTATATATTATTCTCCTCATGTTTAACATGTGATTGTACAATGAATGCGTATTAACTTCCTTTAACAAGAATGGTCGATTAAAGTGTATAAATATCATTATAAAAGACCTCGCTTTAACAGTGAAAACCCTGGAAAATTTTGTTAATTTCTCATTGAGAGGATCATTATGAAAAGTAGTTGATTATGTTAGAACAAATACTAATTATTCATTTAAAAATATTCTAGTCTTAAAAGGGTTTTAATAAAAAAACGCCAAATTTTGAACTAAAATTGAAATATGCAAAATGTTTCACTAGTTCTTTCTCGAACATGCATATTATCTTCCCTTGCTACCCCACTGTTTGGATAATGATGGACATGTTTCGTTGCTACCTAACTAGATCAACCGAATGAAAAAAAACAAGATTGACTGTCGGATAAGCGAAAGATTTTCCTCCCACGCTGATGTTGTCTTATACATCCATAAGATGATAAAGACAACATCTTTCTCAGACGGGGATACGTTTGTAAATGCTAAATGTAATACGAAGATAGGGCTATGAATAAGAAGCATGATTTACGAAGTTATTATTTGATCACAATATTCTGCTTGCGGAGTTGTCGATACATTTCCAATTCTTTCTCTAAAAGTCATCAACATTCCACTGATGGGTTAGGATTATAGGATTAAGGATTAAGACTAATGTATGTGATGATACCTTCTTCATTTTACCAATTTATTACACAGAGTAATTCTTTATTTCCCCCAATAGAATCATTATGACTAATGCTGCAAACAGCACCATTGTGTTACAAAAATTGAATATATCAACATTGCTGCCATCACAACTATTTATATATGTTTTAATCATAACAATGAGAGGCGTATTGCATTCAAAACTAAATTCCATAATATTAAATAAAAAATCAATCTCGTCTAAAACGGACTGCTATCTCAATTACTGTTAGCACACAGCAACTTCTATTTGCATTTCGCTTATAAAAACGATTTTATAACAGTTTTTATCTGGAGCACAATTACATGACATGTATTCCCGACTCTTCGTAATGGATATGTGAAATCTATTCACCTGTGTTTAATGCAGAATATAAGGAATGTGGATGAAATGAGTTTTCAGCGGGATTAAACTTAATCATTTGTGCACTTAAACATCACATATACTCTTGAACAGGTAAATCATGAAATAAGAATAATCGCATATTAAAATGTAGAGGGGGCTCAAGTGATATACTACACATTAGATGAAATCTTTCGTATAAATATGAGTATGTGTCAATGATGAAGTTTAAAAGTAAGCTGATGGTTTGAATGGCATCATTATCAACATTTTGATGAGCCAAACATCTACCAAAACGGTTTATGATGCTGTGTATTTATCGCTTTATCCCACATCCCCATCAAACTTCCGAGGAAAAAAATTAACATGTTGAGAATGTACATGATCTCATCAAAGTTAATAGAATAACTTTCACAACATCTACCGACCACCCACAAACACATTCGTCATTAAATTCTTTTCTACGATAATTTTTTTTTCTTCGAAATGAAAGTCTAAGTTTTGCTTGCTGGCCAGGTGATCTGTTCGTTTCTTACCTCACATATTTTCTCCAGCGAAGACACAAAATAGTCATCACAGACAATGGCCAGGGCAATAAACATGTATACGGCCTGTAGGGAGAAAGACATATTTTGTTTAAAAAGGATGATGTTTTAAAATAATTGTCAAATAATTATGCACTGGTCATTATACTATTTGTTATTTCAAAAAAAGTCTGAATAAAACCTTTTATATATTTTCTACAAACTTGTAAGAGACATAGAAATAGGTAGTGAATATAAGACCATTCTGTTTGACCCAGACACCGAATTGATATAAAATGCATGCTCTCAAAAAGTCATCACCGGTTGAACTCTATGGTCATTTCGTATATCAACAAATGCAAAGCGGTTTATAAAACTAACATGTAAATTGTTTAAACAAATGAAAGTATTTATATAACAACATGCATAATTAATACAAATATTAGAGAATTAAAAATAGACTAACTCCACATCGTCCTTGAAATTAGTATTCAAAATTGTTGACGCTGTAATAACTGTGTGTTAATACAGGGATTTCGATGTGGTACATGGGAAGACGCAATCATTTTTGGGAATAGAACAACGATGGTATGATGTTCATAAAAGGTCATGACCTGAATTATGTACAAGGGCATAGGTAGGGAGATAGCAAAGCTCTTACCACAGTTCGGACTAGAATCTGATATTTTTAAGTGTTCGACGATCTAATACCAGCAAAGGCATTGTCTTATGTGACACCACAAAGTGCAGATGAACCTATTTGGTAATGCACGTCACACGAAACCCTGCGGCATGTCACATCATGGGCCAACACACTAAGGTCCACTTCATGAATGTTAACCATGCTCTTCTCAAGTCAAAGAAAGCATGCATTGGTACGTGTAAACACACAAAAATGTTCACTTAATGGTGCCAACGGATCAGGGATACCGATCATTAGTGGTTGATCATGTTTGCTGTGCCAATCTCAGAGTTTACACAACCCGGAACGGCTCAGAGTGAAAATGACAGCTGTGAAACCGGGTTGAGTCTATTTTTGGAGCAGCTATCTGTCTTGCACATGATATGTAATGGGCTTCAACCACCGTGCGGTACCCTGCTAATGAGCACCGACATCAAAGACTCCCTAAGTTAGAATCTCTGCTCGCCACTTCGTCATATTCCATCTTGAGACAAACGAAAATACCCTACTCTTATGAAAGCAAAAAAGGTCAGAATTTCGTCTTCTCTGTTCTAGTAATAGCAAGCATAACTGCAGCATGTTGGATATAGATTTCATTTTGTAAGTGTGTTTTTATAAAGTACGCCATTGTTCTTGCTCTGAAAATTATACAGGTATTGTACAAATAGATAGGATCAGACTTTTGATCAGACATAGCTTTCGAGGTTTGTAATCTTCAAAATAAGAGTCGATGCAGACTTCCCCCTGTTTATTTTTGAAACGTTCAGTAGGTCACAATCGCACATTTTTGAAGATCAGTGGTAGATATGAAACTCGTTTTCAGACATCTGTTATTGACAGATGTTCTAAGACTCAGAATCGTGAACAAAAATAGGACAGGGCATGTAATTAGGTTTTTAGGTGAAAGCTTTTTGAACTTGATAATGGCAATATCATTTATTTCCGACCGGTCCAACTATCCAGGCCTAATGGTAGTAAGTAATTTCCGTTCTACATTCTTCATTCAAAATGTAATCTCACTTTTTGTTCATTCAATTTAGGACACAGGAAGAAATTTGCACTTTGCACTCAGAGGTCATTTCAAGATAATACTATTTAATTCCATGACATAGATGCACCCTAGATAATTGGCAAATGATTGATGATTCATATAAGAAGAAAAAACACACAATCTATATCATATACATTTTATTGTCATATTTCATTTTTTGCAGTGACGAAACTCATATTATGTAAAGTAATGAAAAATGTAGCGTAATATTCTGGGAATCTATTAACATAAAAAGCATTTACACCCCCTCCCGAAGACTAGGCCTTA
Organism: Hemicentrotus pulcherrimus; assembly: GCA_003118195.1. Lineage (NCBI taxonomy): Eukaryota > Metazoa > Echinodermata > Echinoidea > Camarodonta > Strongylocentrotidae > Hemicentrotus > Hemicentrotus pulcherrimus. Next base: position 161,650 of record BEXV01000035.1, on the reverse strand, counting down.
TTGCAGATTTATCTTAAACTGTTAAAGTTGATGTCATTTGCTGGGTAATTCAATGCCCGCGGTCTTAATAATGCGAAAGCGTTCACCAATATTTTCCCCCCGTTGACCTGAAATATCAACATGGGAATTCATTCTTTAATACATGTACCATCTCGAGGGTCTCCGTTTTGCCCATAACATGTTTAGAATGTGTGATGGCTTAGTAGTTAGAGCAGTTAGCTTGGGAACGGAAGGTCCCGGATTCCCCCAGGCGGCAGTTCCCGATTTCCTCCGTGGAGTCGATTTGCTCCATTGTCATTGTTTTTGTAAAGGCTTTAAGGGACATTAATATTATTTGATTATTAATGTATGTGACAAACAAAACCATTGTATCTAAAAGACTCGACTCTGATTTGACTAAAGTTTTTTTTCAAGATTGATTTGAATTGGTAACATTGCACCAACTCCCTCTCCCTATTAACGCGCCTTGCTAATCTCTTGAAAGCTTACAAATGCCTTTTCACCAGTGTGGTAACTTCAACCTATCAATCAAGGTATTGGAATGCCAAATAAGCAATATGACATTTTCTGTGGATATCAGATAAAATTGTTTTTCATTCAGAGGTTCATTCGGTTCATAAAACGCATATAAACTCATGATGATACGCAAACAAATTCATCATCCATTACTGTCAAAGTTGAGGAAGAGCACAATTACAATAATATACATGAAGTTGGTGCTAATCTTATCAGACAATTTCGTGTGGAGTCGCACACGCAGCGGAATGATGAAGGCCACGTGATACTCCCTGACCTAACATTAGGTTGGCTATGAAATGTCACACGTGTTTGCGTCGTTAGAGTGTGACGCTACCAGTATGGCCTGCAGTCAATCAATTTCGATTTCTAGCGGGACAAGATTGGTACATCTAGTCATTTGGGTTCATTACGGTTTCTGGTGTCAATTGACTTTTGTCGTTTGATCCCTTACTTCATTAAACATCCAATCTGGAAGATCACTTGAACATGCTGTCGATGTCTTCTTGACATTCGAATGCGTCGGTAGCGGGTTCGGTAGATCTTAACAACCTAACCATGCTTCTACCAATGATTACATTGCAAACATACGATGATCGAATTTGGATAGGGAATCATCTCCGATTCTAAGAATGTCAAACGGAAGATGTAACATCCAAAGAATAGAAAAAAAGTCTTGTAGATAAATAAAACACTAATTACAACTCGATTTGTACCAAGTCTGGTCTACCTTTTTGTAATGCATTCGTGCAAAGAGACTCGACTGATATTGCTTTAAAATGTCAAAGGAATCTATCGTCTTGCTTCGGTTACATTATCTTTCTCTCTATAGCATTTACACTTGGGAAGTAATCTACACTAAAGAATCTCATTAATCACCTTGTCTTTATTTGTATTTTGTTTTCTAGGCAATATCAGAACAAATCGTAAGTCTGAATTATGGATGGAATAAGTAATATTTGCACTGGAAAATAATCTCAGTTTACAAGTCTTTCAGCAACTTAAATGCTCATAAGCTATCAATTAATTGATATGAATTGACACTGACAGGTTTTTCATAGTATTTTTAATTCAAATACCACTCGAATTCTACATTCATCTATTGAGAAGGCATATACACTGTTTGTAAAATAACAAAATGTATGAATTGTAAATCAGAAATGTTAGGATTCCAAATACTTTGTTAATGTAAGAAAATAAATCTAGTTAACAGAACAGAGAAACAGATGCACACTTACACATATGACATGTGTGATAAACGCTCCTTTCACTCGTTGCTCTTCTGTGAACAGATCTCCAGGGAATTCCTCGATGGCTGGAAAAAAGGAGAAAATTGACATAATATTATGCAATCTGTGTCGATAAACTTATACATGGAAACCTAATTTAAACCAAATAAAAAAGGTGAAACATGGAGAATTTGTTATTTCTTTTCTTTTCTTCAAATTTTCAACATTATAGAATATCATTTCATACAAATGCTTTTGTAATGTAATTTCACTACATCAACTTAATTTTTTTTTATCTGTTGAACTAGATATGAAAAACAGCGTATACAGTTTTGTCCTCTTATCCTCGAGCGAGGTTTTTATTTCCATAAATTCAATACAATTTTAATATTACTAACTCAATGATTGAGTGAAACATAACTAAGGATAACAATTAAAGTATATTCAACCATTTTTCCAGCTTAGTATTATTTTCTTTGCTTACACATTCATATCTTGAGAATAATCTTAGCAACGGCTTGAATAAAAATGAACGAAAAGTATGTGGGTAATGAACGGAACATTAACAATATTCTTAACGTAACATTTATAGATTGCATAATTAGCATAATTTAAAATAATATCCAGGAGAGAAAAATCCAGATTTCCAATGTCCTTACCTACAATTAATATCTTTTGGTATATTTGTATTTCTTTTTTGGAATAGGTTAAATATCAAATTACATATTATTATTCCAAAATAAAGTCCCATGTAAAGTGCATTCCATAATGATTTCATAAAATGTCGAATTTCAAATACAAAACGACATTCGTAAAATAGCAAAATGGTTGGGAAGTCCCTCATCATGATTATACAAATAGAAGTTACTAACACATTGCATTTTACCCTTTCTAAAGAGTTATATCCAAAGGCTGATGAATGTTAAAATAAAACAGATATGTAACTTCACTAGGCGTCAAAATGAACATATCTTGACTGTAGAAATTGCTTCAATACAATATACACCGTGCAGAGTGTATATTTATTTTGATAAATCCTGACCAATACTTATGCTATTACGTGTATCAAAGAAATAAGAAAACACTATGACGCACCTTAGAGTAGCATGGGGTCAAACATGACAGACCTGCTTCTAGCTATCTCATCTCTAGTACGTTATAGCCTGAATCACATACAAGTGATCATGCATTATAACGGTCCCTCTATAATCAGTTTGGCCACAATATACGTTTTGGATGACGCACACGTCCCATTTATAGAACTACAGGGATGTATCAAACAGAGAGTTCGGAAGCTATTGAGATGAAGTATTGCTTTATCATGTACCGAAAAACCTTAAACCTTACTTGAAATAAAAACACACACACAAAACAAAAAAAACGGATGCTATAGCTCGAGACAAAATGTCCCCGTTGTTTTGCCAAAAGAATCAAGATTTGTTTTCATTTTCCTTCCCAATTGCTCTCTTTTCTCTATAATGAATGGTCTATTTAGAGCCATTGAGGAGTTAATTCATGAACTATAAATCAGGGTTAGCGCACTTGTGGCTCCAAATCGACGACAATAATTGCTTCTATCTATTTAAAATTGTTTCCATGATACATGTTCGACTGTAAAACGTCCATGTGTTTATTATAAGTATAAGTCATACATTAATTATATATGCTTAGGGCGATCTTAATTAGATATAGAGGCACCATTTTCAATGGATCAAAGACTTTCTCAGTTTAATTTTTCTTCTCTCCCCCCCCCCCC
>BEXV01000035.1:116984-142358 GCA_003118195.1 Hemicentrotus pulcherrimus | reverse complement strand
TCATCTAAGAAGATGACACGAAATAAAATTAAATCCCTCCAAAATGTAAGATAGGAACGTATAAAATCATCAGGAACGCTGTTCCACTAAAGACATGCTACGGCACCATTGTTATTCATCAATCTTTAAACCACAAGAAAAAAGAAAAAAAAAAAAACGAAACAAGCATCCAATGGATTTGTATGGAACCTTACTAACGTTGATATAATGGTTTGAAACTCGAAGGCCTTTGAATGCAGTATCATTATCTAGACCTGTAGGTATACACAATTGAAGTGGAAGGCCCCATCCTATCTCTTAACCCCCTTCCATTACCTCCCTATCGACTAGGACACCCTTCATGATTGATGTGTATGTCAGAACTTGTCAGGAAGTGAAATGCCGAGAGTATAGGAGGGAGTTTAGAGTCACCGATCTGCTCAGCAAGATATCAATTTATTCAGAGTTAAATGGGCCATTACTCTACATCAACACACAAGACGAGAAACACACAAAATGGATCTTACACCAATACTCTGATACATGCAGCTTCTTTACCATAACTCTGCCGTCAATTCCGTCCTACTCGATCAACTTAGATACTTTAACTAAATCTGGTGAACATTTACCATCTTATTTTATCTATTCTTATACTCTATGTTATGTATTCTAACTACCCTCTTGTATGTCGACTAATTTTTCAATAGACTTCAAGTTACTACAATTGCAAATAAACTTTACAACATGACTTACTTTCATTGTGACTTACATCGCAAGATTATTTGATTAGCCTTTTAAAACGGGTTCCGTTAATTGGCTCTGATACTTAGATGTTTGTCACACTTTACCACAGCATATTTAAATTATTCGAATAATCTACACAAAATAGCGTAATTCACTCTCGACCTCCAATCACCACGCGACATACGTTTCCGTATCGTTCGATCGGACATGTCAGCAAGCTCGGTAGTATGCCGTCGGCTCTAACTGACTTCCCCATTGATCGAAAGGTTTCCGCCATTTTGGGTCTTAAAGATGCCTTCAGACACCGATCAGCATGTCGAACCCTACACGGGCCACAAACTGTCGGAGACATGCAGGTCAGTCGGAATGCCTTTCAAGAACAGTGAACTTATGTCACAGTATAGACATTAACATGAACAAACAGCGATAAATCGCGCCGCCATTTTGTTTTCTTTGTTTGTCAACGGACGCTAATCAACCATTTTGCTTGTTTCCGCTCCTTGGACTATAGGTCAGTTAGACCTGCGATGAAATGTATATTCATGATTTCACGCTGCACTCACAGGGGTATTTTCCAAGGATGAAAACAAGAATCCTTTTAATTGCAGATGACCGATCCAAACAGTTCATTGCAAGAGGGCATTTAACAAAGACTTCAGTCAGAAGCCATGTATTCATGTTTGCAAGACAAAAGTTTGACATTTAAAAGATATCAAGCTTTTCTTCATTCACATAATTTGATGAATCAATACTGGACGAATACCTTAATTGTGGAAAGTCCATTTCGTATCAAAATTGTCTATTAATTTATATATTTCAAAAACAAATATGCTGGATCGACTGCTGACTTTATGATCCACCAGAGAGATGGAGTTTACAGTCTATTTAAAAGTTGATCTCAATTTTCGTGACCATCAAACTTAGCCTACGTTCATATCTTATGAAGACGAGAGCACATTTTTTACAGAAAAAATACACAATAAAGAAGTCAGGCACGTGATTACTTTTGTCTTGTACTACCTTAACTTTAAGGGGCTCCCCGTAGATTGAAGCAGAAGAGTTAAGTAATGGATTTTCGCGCCTTTTTTCATGCGAATCGCTAATGGGTAGGTAGTGATGAAATCGTAGATTGTTGTTTTAACCTGAATTACACAAATCCACTCTGGGAATCTGTATAAACATAGAGAGCGCACACAGTTCCCCAATGGATTTGTTCACCTCGATGTAGAGTAAATGCCATAAGGTAGCTCAAATCTGGTTAATGCTCTTTTCGTTATCACCCCCTTTATCACTTCTTCAAGAAAAACGTTAAACCTTTTTTCTGGATTATCTCGAATTGCGGCGCTTGTTTGAATTTACAAATTTACTTTTTTTTTCACGAAAGTACGAACATGACTATGTAAAATAATCGAATAGATAATCTGTTTATTACAAATCGAATGTTGAAATACTATTGTATTGGATGGATACACAAGAAGTTAACAATCATCTGTGTTTTACACGGATTAGTATCGAGAGTTGTCCTAAATGAAAAAAGACTTTGTACTTTCAGTTAAGGCTATTCTGACATAATTGATTTCTAAATGTAAAATGGCAGTATTTTACCAGCTTATCTTATCCGTAATCTAGAGTTGTAGAATCCCCATACTGTTTTTTTTTTAAAATAAATTTTATGTTGTTACATTGGATGAATTCGTATTCCTTTTTTTGTGGTAGGTACTAAGCATAGTAACACTAATTATACAGGTTCTTTTTTTTCAAGTAGAATAAATAGTTCGCGATCTTTAGCGTGTGTAAATAATATGACCTAATAGATGTACTTGGTGTCTAATATGATTACACAAAAAGCGGGTTGATATAGGAGCTTGAAGAAGAAAAAAAAAGAGGAAAATAAAAACTAGCGTAAAGCGGAGGAGGAAGATGAAGAGGTAGACAAACACATATATAGCTCTTGATCTTTGAATCGTATTCTGTCCCTTACAAAGTGATCTCATCCACATAGTGAACTCATCACATATATCTCATGCATGCTAGCGTCATGTTACTGAGACACTGTTTAAAGAGCTCGTTGAGTTATGGGGAAAGGTGAAAAATAATTTGTGAGCGTTATCAGTGTTAGTATGCGAGTGTGAAAACGATTAAAGAAAAAAATGTTACCTGAAAAGCATGGCTCTTCAAATGCCTTTATATTCTAAATATGACAAGTAACAGCTTAAAGGGATAGTAATTAAATAATAGGATAGTAATAACAATACATGGGCCGGCTGTTTGAGCGTAATAACCAACACGAAAATGCCAACAAAATAGCCAATATCGGCATTAGCTGAAATATGACGTAAAAGGTGTTATTTCGATTTTTCCAACGGCTTTTTTGAATTATGTAATATTTTTGGTGAAAATGTGACAATTATTATTCTTTATTCATTTACGTTAACTCTATAATTTCATCAGTTTACGTTGGTAATCTATTAATCCTATCATTATGTTGCAATTAATCTGTTAAGTAAATTTGAAGACAAACAAAATCATAAATAAAATAAATCTAAATCAAAATCAAAATCCAATAAAAAATGTCATCGCCCTCATCTTTTTGAGTATTTACAAATAAACAAAATTCTATTCGAAATTCATCCAGCCTCTTAAATAATTGTCAAGCCAATTGATAATTCTGGTCCAGAAAATAAAGCAAACGAAACGCACAAAAAAACTATAGCGCCCACATATTACAGAGAAATTATGTTGAAGAAATGATGGACGCGGCAATGATGTTAACCTTATTTATCTGTTTTTTAGGCAGGCCCCTCTTAATGTGTTGCATTCAAGCTTGATCAGAGAAAGAGAAATGAGGAGAGGGAGAGGGAGAGAGAGAGAGAGAGAGAGAGGGGGGGAAAGAGATATATATCAAGAATGAGAAAACCTACACGAGAAAGGTAAATACAAGGACTCAATAGGACATTCTGATATTGCAAACTCCAGTTTGTATTTCGGACACCATTCCGCGTGTTTAAATGAATAAATTATCCTAATTTCATGATTAAATTGTTGTTCTCAGTTCTTATATGACGAGTTTCATATCTTCTGTGAAAATAATAGACATAGTAGGCAATAATATTCTCGTTGATATGAATATAATATGAATCTATTTTAAACGTTAGTCCGTAAAGTCTAATAAAAAAAGGTGAATATCCCATACCAAACAAATAATAGCTTACATTATTGAAGTGATAGATGACATAAATATTATTCACTTCTCTTACATACAGTAAATATCTATTCCAAGTCATTCGCCTACCATGATAAAGTGATATCAAGTCACCATCCCTGACATTTATCATATCACCTAACCTCGAAGTGTTCGAAGTCGATGTCATTTCTTCACGTCAACCAAGTCCCAATCCACAAGAATCCCATGACGAATAGGCTTACCACTCTCTTTTTAAAATGAAACATGCATAATTTGTGTTTGGGTAGGGATGAAGTCCCTAGACCTGATTTCCAATTTGTTGGCAGCGGGCGCGTCCATGTGATGCGGGAGTATGATACGACAAGCGACGCTAATCGCCTCAATATTTCATCATTCACGACCTTTTGGGATCCCCTGCTGGTATGTGGTGAGCATGACCAAGATGGCGTGGCCGTCACACTCTGGTTTGGCTTTTACGCGCCATTCTCTCGATGATATCAAGCAGTGAGAAGTGAAATGTAAAGGTAAACAAGAAAAACTGTACAACGGTAGGTTCTACCAGTGCAGAAAGCGGGTATTAATGTATATTATGGTTGGTATNGAATAAGCGGGGGGGGGTGGGGGAACATGTAAATCAAAATGTATATATTAGCTGTATGAATTGAATTGAAATTGAAATTAAATAGAATTGTTTTGTGTCTTCATTGTGGAATAATTTGGCATAACTTACTTTTAAAAATACTCAAGATGCACATCATGCCTGAACTATCGCACAATATAATTAATTGTTCACTAACTGGGAAGCTGCACCCCCTATCTAATATAAACAGATCCTTTTTGGTTTAATGGCAGAATTTAATAAACTTGACTTGTCAACATCTCACTGCAGTCTGCAGTTGAGCCTTTTCTGCGCCAACTTGCTCACATACGCCTATCTCACAGAGTTAGATTTACATCCCAACGATTGCTCCCTACATTATTGGAAAGGAACTGCCCCTTTGGTTCAGGATAAATTACATCTTGGATAGCACAGCTCGCCATGCCAGCGTAGGCCTACAATCCCACAGTGATTGCAACCCAATTACGTTTCTTGTAAAGGTAACGAATGAAAATAATGTTTGTTGACAAGCCAGAGGTAGACCAATGATTTATATCGTAGAGTGAACGGTATGAATTTTTTTGATCGTTTCTATTGTGACGTCATCCCTGGCGGGTGAATCCCCAAAGTCATAACTTGCAGATAAAACACATTTCATTTGACCTCTACGTTTCTAGATACAGCAGTATATTATGTTCCTCATCTTCATTACACATATTAGCTTTGGAACGGAGAAGACAATTTGTTTCAGGGGAATAGAATGTGTGTTTAAATCTCCAATAAAATGAGAGTCCATCAAAAAAGGTCTATTCTTCAATACAATAATAATAATAATAATATTAATTTTTATATAGCGCTTAATACAAATGTCTCTAAGCGCTTTACAAATTTACTATTACCCCGGTCATTGGATTCAGTGCTTGCCCGCACACGCTGTGTGCACAATCTCCACTCCCTGGGGAGCATTCCAGAGAATTCAGTTGTAACAAACATAAGACAGGAATTATCCGTAGCCATCTAAGAAATAACACATGATCATGAATTTCATGCAAGCACCCGTTTGATGCCCTTCCAAGCATTTCTTTCCAAGATCATTTCTTAACCTCTGCATATAAAGTGTATTAGAGACAAGCTTTTAAAGACTGTTTTAACCTAACATGAGGCTTATTTCCACGACGACATTTTCTTCTCGTTAGCCATTTTGCAGAGAGCCTCCCCATACGTAACAAGCCCTTGTCTTGCATAGCCAGTGCTGGTCTGCCTGCTAGCCATCAAACGGATAATGGAATTTCAATGATGAATTAAGCCATCTATCTAGCGTGTTTAGGTTTGAATGATGGACCAGAGTTCCTTCATGACATTTTCCTGCTGTGCCCCTTACACATGACGCCGGGCGACCACATTTCCTAAAATACCCGGTCGTAAAATGTTCATCCTTCTTGTTTTATATTCCAATGGGTCGTGGTAATTTCCAGACTTCCCAAGCACAGTCATTTGGCAACGATTAGCACGATTCCAATTTGAACTTAATATTGAATACTGATGGTTCTGCATGTTTGAAAGTAATTCTAAATTTTTAATCATGGGTTGTTTGGATCACCAACATATAAACAAAATGAGAATATACTAGCAACTAAATATACAGAAAAGTGCAACTCACTTTTTTGGTGAATACGTCGGTGGTCGGACCTTAGTTTCCTTATTTATTTTCCTCATTGACCAGCGCTTTTTCTTAAAGTTCCTATCGTAATCGTTAAAGAGATGTGACTTTTCTTTAACTTGTATTTTTCATGATACAGTGTAGTTTGCGTCATTACGTAAACTCAATATTTCTTACATAATTATTCAACATTAGTACGTAAAAATGAAAGAGTCTGAATATCACCTTAACCGTCAAATAATTTTTAAAATGTTTATAAGTGAATCTAAAGCAAAATTTCAATAGGTTGGTTGCTTCGAAAGATAAATGTAAACAAAAATTAACAACATTTTTTTCTTTCAGAAATCATATTTACTGAAACAACATGAATGTTACTGCACAAAATGCGGTTGGGACGACACGCTCATTTCCGCCACTATTACTCAGTTATTACACATTTCAATTAATATCTTTTGGCAGGAATCATTTATTTGTAGTCCTGAACAGTTAGTGAATTATGCATACATCTGGGTGATGTTTTCTTTTCCATCATTTCCTGAACTTTTGATTGCCTTTAGCCTGTAAAAGATACCCAGCCATCCCTGAAATTGTATTGTGATATATGAGCGTAGAATTAAACGACCAGTGCGGCCAATGCGCCGGGCTCACAGCTTTACAAGAAAACCGACACTTTCCGGATACGGGCACTTTAGTAATCACCAATCCTCCTACTCCCTGCTTCATCATCCAGGGTCTAACTTAACACCTTACATGCTACACAAATAATTTTCCTCTACCACATGTATTTATCAAGGCTTATATTTATGTAAAAGCGACCTTCGAGAATATTTCATTGTTTCTAGCGCAAAAGTAATCTATACCCTTGTTAAAAGGGCTGACATGGAGCTAATCGAGACCGGATATTGGATAATTATTTGGCAAATCCATTGTGTTGAGCAAACTAATACTTCTGTCAAGAGATGCCTATTCTTTTGTGCCAAACTAGCGACCTTGCAGGGAGGCGAAGCAAGCACCATTAGTCTTAATCTAATGAAAAGTTCTTCTCACAAGGCACAACAGAGAAAGATCTGGCAATGACGACGAAAGGCTCTCTCATGCTTTCAGAGCGATAAGCAAGAGTCAATATTGGACAATGATCGATGGTCACCATTTGTACCATAGTGCATCGGAGAGATCCTTGTTCTTTTTCGTTCGTTTCAAAGACATACGGTTAATCACAAGGGTTCTATAGAGTCTCAAGGATAACAACATTTCCTAGATGTACATATACCCCTTGTGGTGGTCCAGTCATTTATATTAATAATTCTTAGTGACTATTCTGCGGGGAAGCCCTGAATATTAAGTTAAGGTTCTGTTTTAAAGAGTGAGCAAATTTTAAAGAATTCAAAATTTGCCCCTATTGTGTAAAGAACGACTCAATCAGGTAAAAACAGCTATATCAATGTTTTCAAGTAATCATGGCTCTTTCATAACCTGGTAATCAAAATGCGTCTATACATGCTGTACAGATTGTATAAAAGCTCATATGGCTAAACCGCTCCCCCCTAAAAAATACAACAACAACAACACGAATTCCTATAGCTAACCATTAACCCAACTCTTTACGTACACAGAACTTTAGACTAAATAAAATATCAACCCCATTGCAACCCAAGCAATAATCATGAACCAATTTATGAAAATGGTAAGGAAATAATCCTAGGACCAATTTTGAAAGGCCGATACATCGGATCACCTTATTGTATGTCATCCAATTGTATGTCTACTAATATGTTTCCAAATCTGTGTTTCTCATTCTGTGGTTTTAATTTTGAAAAATATAACATATTTTTCTATGCATATAATTGATGGGCCTAGGCCCAGATAGTAATTATATTGCAAAGGAGAAAGAAGGATTAGCGTCGATTATGCCCTTACAATGCATCCTCTGCATTTTATGATTTTGATTAATCATCAACACAGGCCTAGAATGGATCGACGCCCTATATAAAGTTATTTAATCACATCAAGTTTTATTCTTCACGGAAAATTGAGCAGTGATTGATAACAACGTTTCTGTTGTATATAAAGGCAGCATTTATAGTGTAAAGAAATACAAATGCCATCTGTCGAATATGTAGTATTTATATATCATATATATCTGATACGGGTTTCCCGTTCTACTCTTCAGGTAAACCTATAGTTATTGACAATCATTGCTTCATAATACAAGGTGCTTAACACAATTGGAGCGTGCACCCATTTTCATTAAAAATCACTGAGCCAAAAAATACAAATAAACCCCTGCATACTGGTGCAGTGGAATTGGAAAAAAACACCACCCACAAAAACCGTGAATATATCAGTATAGGCCAATAGCTGGCACTTTCTTTTCTTCGACTACTGAACAGAACAGAATGTTCCATGGTGAGAAATTCAACTATTCAATCGCCCAGGTAACCGGAAATGTATTTCTGCAACTGTTAGATGAAGGGATAAAAATAGCCTGTCGTTTGTAAATGATATTAGTGAGCGAGACTAGCAGAAAGCGGCCTTGTTTAAAGCACTTTGACGTTATCAATCAAGATCTGTAAAACCCATTTTCAGTCATGATGTGACCGCCAAAGTGTTAAGGCGCCATACATTTTGCGAACGATAAAAACGCATCTCGCTTTGGTACATGGCTATCCAAAAGAGTGATGAAGTTCAGGTAACAACATCGTTTATGCACTGAGTTCTCTCGTCATTAAAGGAAATATCTAGGAATAATCCGTAAAAATATGCTCCTAATCAAAAGTCTAAAATTGGAGAATTCATTTCTATTCGTTCCTTCATTATCATCATCGCAGAATCGGGTCTCAAAATTTCGGATTTCCAATTGTACATGCAAACAATAATATTTACCAGCAATTTGCCAAAGTAGAAGCCTTTTCCTCATTTTAATTAGAATGTTTCAAGCCTTTTAGAAAGAAACTAGCTTTCTCAATAAGGTAGATCGAGAAGTTAATGTCAGATATCGAACTAGCATTTAAAAGAACGGTCAACTATTATTAAAGAAGCTTATAATTCCTTAAATATCGCTTCCCTACATGATAATCTCACTTGAAAAATTAATTCACTGTAGAGTACCCTATGTGGATATAGATTGCAGTATATGACATCTTGTGAAGTGAGAGAAAATCGTTTTCCAATCATTCACTAGATTGCAACATTCCAGAAACCAATACAACCAGGCATCTCCATTCTAAAATCCTCACAGTGATTTAATCTGCTTGATTGCCCATTGCCAATCAATAACGCCTCTCAAAACATCATCAGGTCGCTTCATCGATCTCGAACTACCTAGAATTTGTATTCTTAAAAATTCTCAATAATACCATACACCGGAAACAAATGTAATCGAATCACGAAGTAGAGTTGAGATTAAAGACAGTGCTATTCTCGCCCTCCCCCTTTCCCTCTCCTTTCCTGTAAGTCTCCCTGCCTGACTCTTTCTTTTCTTTCTCTCTCTACTCTCTAGATAGGTTTTCATATGCCCTTCGTTAGTCCTTCTCTTTTTACCTCCCCCTTTCATTCTCATTACACTCACCTACCCTCTCCCTGCCTGTCAACATAATTTTCAGTTTGACCTTTTGCCCTTATCTAATTACTATTATATCATCCTCTCTTCCGCATGCCCTCTCTCAATCTCCATGGATTACTAAGTAAATACATATCATATAATTGAATATATGATTGCCCAATGCTGCATCGATCTGTAATACAAACACATTACCGGTATTAACATTAATCAACAAGATTAACGAAGTTCTCCTCACAAAATTACTCCCTCATTCATTCTTTTTTTCACATGCAAGGTATAGATGTACCATATATTTTTGAAAAACAAAAACAATTTCAGTTAAGGACCTATTTTCTTTTTGGTCATAAACCAATCAATGTATAAAAGGATAAAAGCATAAAATCAACATTTTTCTAAATATATTTCTTTCATGAACAATGAGACGGTATCTGCATCTTTATTGTATTAATTATGAATCTTTTTTAATATGCTGCGATAGTTCCTTCAAAATTACATCGTAAGTATCTTTATTTCGATTCCTTACAATCCGAAAATGGCATCTACTCTTGTTATTTTGATGACTGTTTGATGACATGTATATACAATTCATGTTTCAGTAAAACTTCTGTTGACGTGAACAGTGTCTCTAGTTTGTGATGTAAACTTTTTTAACGTATTGAGATATTTTGCTCTTTTGACTGAGTACAGATGATGGCTCTGTGAAATCAAATAGCTAGCTTCTTGGAATGCAGATATAGTCAGTCACTCATATTTCCTGTCATCAACATTACGACATTGATATGCATGCTCGAATGCTTTGAGTATTGAAGAGTCATGTCAGCACAATCCCATGGTAATTTTTTTACATCATCTACCTTACTCGAGCATTATTTGGAGATAGATTTTATTCAATGGCTTTCACATCCCTTCCCCTATCCCTGTAACGTAAACAAAAAATCTATGTACAAGCTGTGATAAAGATAAGTTGAATAGTAGTTAAGTGATTGCATTTGGTAATAAAAATGTCTCAAAGCTGTTCATGATTTTATTTGTTGACGAAAAATTGACTCAATCTTGTTGAAAAAATTCATGCATGGGGCGCAGAAACGCTAATAGGGGACTAAATAAATATCTGGCATGTACGTTTGGTCCAACCCTTTCTGGTCTTTCTCGTTATAACTCGTATATGAGAGCATTGGGGAAAAATACTTTCGGGGGACATTTCTACGATAATATTCGTCCGAACTAATATGAAAATGTATTAGAGTGCTAAAAATCATTTATTCTCGTGTATTTTTTTTTCACCTTTTCCATAACTAAGCCTTCGAAACGAGAAGCGTTTGTAAAAATATCTGTAACGAAAAAGAATAAACCACCATCTCTACAGGTCAATTTACTCTACATACATAACTTTTTTTTGTACTAGACAAAAATGTTACATTTTCAGTTGATAACATTTAAGGATTGTATTGTAAAAAAAATTGATATTCTGTACTTCAGGTCATTAAATATATTATTTAATATTCATGGCTAAGATCAAGCCACTTGATAGTCGCTCAAATCCCTTTGCTTTGACTCGAGAGCTATTGTTTTGAGATAGATAGCGGGAGCAACAAATAAACAAAACAAAATGAGATAGAAAGGAATAAGAATAGAAAAAAATATGTTGAGAGAAACAAAGGTAGACAAAAAAAGGTGTTATCAAGAGAAATCAGGAAACAAAATTTACATGTCCGAATGGAGATCGACCTAGCAAGTGATATAAAAAAATAATCCCATCAAACAAACTATACTTCTTTGGATATGTGTATGCAACCGTGGTACACTTTCAGGTTGTTGTATAGGGAATTTCAAAAAGTATGTGTGTGCTCGCGCGGGCGTGTGTGGGTGTGTGTGTGTGTGTGTGAGGGGGGGGGGGGAATACAACCTCATACCTTTCATGTATAGCTGGCTACGCTTTCAAACTGGCGATTTATCAAGAAACACACAAACGCACCCTCACGCACACACATCTAGGCGGTACGCACTCTAAGGCGGCACTAGGTTGTTATTAATCCATATTAAGAACAAACAACCAAATCAATTAGGTGTCATTAAATCACGGCGCGAGGTTAGACTATTATTCCACTAAAAAATAAAAAGGACACCCAAGGGAGACGACCTTTCTAATAAAACCTGATCAACGTGTTCAGCTTATAAAAACGCTAATAAAAAGGATGCAATTTGAGAAATAATTGGATCAAGTTCTCGTCAAGCAAGGGAATGTGAAATTGGTAATTGGTGAAAAGAAATCCGCCAAACATGGAGCGCAAGCAAAACTAGGTCAGAAATCATATGACAAAGCTATCAATTTTTATTACCAAAGTATCAATAATAATTAATGGCCAGTTTTGTTTTCTAACTAAATAAAATATTCAGTCATGGCGTCGAATCGAATGTTTGTGAAATAAGTTCATATCTACGACTGATAAGAAACCCTAATTGAAACCGGGGCTCGTAAAGCATCACACATTTGGATTTTTTTTTTTTAATTAGGCACCCCCTGAGTTTTAGCTAAGATTGGTTATTACCATATGTCTCCTTGCAGTTTGATTTGAAAATGCTCATTTTTAATCCTTAACACTTAGATATATACGTTCATTTAATGATGTACATTTTTTACATGATTTTGAAGACGGATCTTAAAGCAATCTTGTACTCTGCTCTCCTCAAGCATCTCCGTACGCCCCTGCGAAATCTACCCGATTTTTTCGTCCCAATATGCTCGTATGCCTCCTCGTATAACACTGACCGTGTAAATAAGAACGCTTAGATGCATATTCATTGATACTGTAGTATTATTTTAGTGAGAAATAGTCACGGTCACAATCCCCCAAAACAAAATCTTATTTACGATATCAAAAATGCCTTGAAAAAAAAAACAATAAGAAACCTATTGCTGCTTTTATTAAAATGAAGAGTTTTTTTTCTGAAGTGTCCTCTCATACGAGTAATCTAAACTGTTTGTTCTGGAAAGAGATTTCCACACCCTACGTTTTTCCTCTCATAATTTATGAGGATGCAATTTAGACAGCTGTCGAGTAAACAAGCTACCGAAAAGCATGTAAAACAAAAGGCGGGAACTGATTTAAGAAAACTAGATCACGTGATGAGAAAGTTAGTGATTTCGTCTGCTCTGTCATTGCTAGTCACACTGATGGTATTATCCTATTCAGTTGGTATGCAGTAAAGCAATTTTTGTCAGGTGGGTCGCACGTTGCAAGGCTGCTTTATATACCTTTCCTGACTCATAATCATCAACATTCTCTCTCCCTTTCCATCATGACCGAGTTCACACTGAAATAAGTAAAATCGTCCATTTGGGACTATTCCGTCGAAATGATATATTTCTATTCTCACTGTGTCTCTTCCACTCATTTTACGTGTGACTATCTTATAAATTAAAGATCCTGATATCGCGCGACTCAGACAAAGGACAAAAGGAGATTAAACAATAATTGAGGCAGCGATAAGACGTACGTTCATAATGGCAGACAAACAAAGGTGGCAAACAACAACTCGTTCATACTACCAGTATAACACAGATGGGCCTACATTAATAAATCACAAGACTTGAAAACGAGATTTTCATTATAAATCCAATGGCCCTTAGTAACCTATGCCTTTGTACACAATGAAACAACACAATACGGGCGTTCAGAGGAAAACGAGGTTAAGCGATTCTGGGAAATGCAAAGTCTCCATAACAACCAGTTGAAGAACGTGTATTTACCTATTGTACCAAAATAAAGGTGGTCAACACGGAAGATGAAATGGTTACGTACGACGAGAGAAGGTCATAGGTGACGGTCCTGTCTTCTTGTTAAATGTCACCATAACATATTGGTCACGTACTACCTGCAGTTTTTAGCAGCCGTTTTTGTTCTTAGTCTTATCCTTTCATTCTGTAGCGTGGGATCCCTTTGTACTTTCAAACATCACTTCAATATATGCCCACCTGCAGCATTTCCTATTCGTGCACTAGAATAAAAATACATTAGGACTCACTTTCCGTTTGAAACCATAAAGGTTTTGAAACATCTAGGTTAGAGATAAAAAATAAAAAATAAAAAAATGTAACGGGCACGGTATTTTCTGTTTTGCTAAGAATGTAGAACATGTTAGGAGCATCGATTGTTTGTGTAAACGTCCTCCCGTCTCTTGCCACGCTTACATCATGGGTCTGGTAAAGTATTTTCAAATATGGTAACATCGTTTAAAGATGTCTGGCAAATGATTTTCACTTTCCTATCATCAGTGACATCTTATCTTCCTCCATTTTATATCTCATTTGTTTGATGAATCTCTCTAATCACAATCCATACCTCCCTCACACCCACTGTCTTGAGCTTTATCTCTCTCTCTCTCTCTGTCCATGTTTCTCTTCGTGTAGGGCCCATAGAGAAATGCCTCCCTTTTAAAACCTATCTCTCTTCAAATATAGTAACTACTTAAAAACAACGATTATTCAAAATACGGTTTATTTCATACTTATACTAAAGTATACGTTAGAAAATATTTATTGTTCTCAATTCACAAGTACATGTTTGAAGAAAATAAAACATAGTATAAAACTATGTCAAAGTGTTGAATATTCATCAGTTTTTCATAGCGGGCAATATTCAATTCAATTTTGCAATGCTTTATATTTAATAGTATTAGTCAATTACTCTTACACGCTGATAGATATGATAATTCCTTTGAAAATTTCCTATACATTTCCAAGTAATCATTTGAACACTAACTTGAAAATGGTAAATGCTACATTAATAGCCTAAAACACACCTCCTCAAACCTTCTAATGGAGTAATATGGTTTGATGGTATATAATGGAGTATCTTGAATAATGAGGAAGATCTGATGTGATAGGTGACCACATGCCCACCTGAATCAGAACTGCCATTTACATAAATAAGGACTATAAAACTGAATTAATAACAAAATCAAGATCTATGTACAACTTTCTGATTCATTCAAATTAAATCCACACCAATGAATTTGTCTTTCCAATGTCCGAAATATCAACATGCTACATATCTTTCTGTTCATCTACTGGAGTTTCTTCAAAAAAAATTCCTCCCCTTTCTTTCTTTCTTTTCTAAAAGATATAACCATACATTATAACCACAGTCCGGACTGAACGATTTATTATAACAAACCATGCAGACACTCACAATTCGGATGTGTTGTAATATACTTCAAGTCGTTCATTTTTAATTGACTGTAATTTTCTGTCCATTCCCTTTAAGTCTTGGTTAGACGAACGCTGTGGCTTAGGCCTTGTCTGATCGCGAAACGTCAGTGATGATATGTGAAAAATGTAACGCCTGGCCATATGCATCAAAACCTCGGCAAATAGATCGGCGGTTTATCATCACCCGGAGCTGTGAAATGGGTACATTCAAGCGTATAAAAACGAAGTAATATAATATGACTTCTTTACTTTCAGTGGATATTGTACTTATTTCTAAATATTTTGCTTTAATGCCATTCGAAGCCACATACGTAGTTTAAGAATATTATGTAATGTATTGACATAATTATGGTTACTTACGCAAATTTAACATTTAACATTTAACACGTACTCAATATAATTCGTAATATTGTTGTTCAATGTAAATATATTTTCGAGTTGCACGATTCAGCTCGCGTGAAAATTGCTGACCTTATTGCTTAAGAGTAAAATCATTTGGGAATTTGTAATGACTCACGAGACACTATTGAGAACAAAAATGGTATAGATGCCTTCAAAAATCACCATAAAAATATTTCAATTTATTTGGAGAGAACAAGATTTTNACCGGTCATAACACTGAACCCAAGAAACTTGTTCACTGAAGACGAATCGCCGAGTATTTATTTTTCTGTTTTCTCGCAGAAACAAAAACCTCGGGGCCAGTCAAAGAAAAGGAGAAAGGAGAAGAGGAGAGAATAGGAAAAAATGCGCATACCGAATTTCATTTGAGCTCGGTTGTCATAGGAACGCCTTCATTTTATTTCTCCGCAAGCTTTCTGCCACTCATTACGGCGAGATACCTACTGTGAAACACTATACCGTAGAGCATTTAAACTGTATCATGTAGGCGTTTATTGAGAATAAATTTAATGAAATGGAATGATACTGAAATACACATTGCTTTGGCTTAACATAATATATTTTTTTTGCTGCAGGGTATAATTCAAACTTGAATTACCCTCTCATTAAAATTCGCAATAAAAAAAATATGTATTTAATACAATGTAAAAAGGAAACCGGCATTACGTGATCTTTAAACGACGTTTAACTTTCAATATTGAATATAAATATACCACTCTTATCATTCCTGATAATTTATTCTTTTATCAAAAGTTTAATTGAGGTGCACGTGACATACGCCCCTTTCCTATGTTTTAGGTGCCTTGTTAAGATATTGTGCTTTGAAATGGCGGAAAAACTAGATTCACAAATGGAGACGTGGTGCATTCCTTTTTATTTCATAACTTCATGAATCCCTTTGATTCTCCACACGCACCAATGACTTGTAATGAATTTTCACCAAAAAGCATATTGTACACACTTTGTCAGTCTCTCAGAACAAAATCAGGATCTTAAAATTATGTTATAAGGTTTATGCGATGCCGTCTTATTTTCTTCATGCCAATAATGCACGTGTATACTTTTACCACGCTTCAGCTCAAACATGCACATTATACAGTCAAGGTGGCCAAACGCGCATGCATGATGCATAATGCCATTGTTCACATTGTGATTGTGTATGCACAACTGTCAGTGTGTAAAAGTATTTTCCTCCAAAAAGTATACAACGCATAAATCGCCCAGATGGTAATTGCTTCTCCGGCGTATTTTTATCTGCTCTACGCTGACCATCTTGGATACGACATTTCTAAATCAACATTTACATCTGTGAGGGGCGGATTTAACTTGATTTCCGCGTTGAAGTCAAACTCAATTTTCCTACTAATGATGATCTGTGAGGGTTTGTGAGAGTATAGCTAGCTGTTCAGAAAGCTTACACGCCATGAGTAAAAATCAATTCATTTAAGGAAACACCTATTACTAATGAATGTTATCCGATGAATGGAGTTATTACTATCAGATGGATCCGCGTGATTTCTCTGCGAGTATTTTAGCAATGCAATGAATTGTCTTCAAAGACTTTGTGAGAATTATTATTGTGTAACATGGGAAAAATCTCAATGAAATGTTAGTTAATTTGTGAAGCAGTCACGTGAAATTGTTGTCCCATAATAATCTTTATTATATAACATCCTTGTCATTTGATTGGAGGAATGTTGGTCGCATGATATTCAATGAATAATTTATTGGACGACTACGTCATTGAGCGTGCATTTTTGGTTAAATTTGCCATGCATTTTGTTCTATTAAGCGTGCATTTTTGGTTATTATAATGCATTACAACCTTTGACACTTACATTCACAAGCGGACGACCTGGGTCATCATGGCGGCCGGTATGAACAGCAAATTTAGAGGTTATGTAATGAATAATGAATGTTTTTAATTCGTTGAACGATTAACGTTTTTTAAAACTCATAAACATGCACTATTTTTATACTAATACCGATGTACCAGCATCCTCTTATCCATCCTCCTATATTATCCATCAAACTCTATGGTTATTCGTAATCAGTAGACTAGCCTCTCAGTAAAATATAAAGGCTATTTTATTCATTTCATTTTGAACAAGAGTATAATTGTATGATCTTTGCCGTAAGCAAATATTGTGTAGAAATGGAAGGGGAAAACAATATTTGAAACCTGTTTCAAATAAACGGCAATATCAAGGTGCGCCATGTATCAGATGTAGAAATACTAAGGATGCTTAAAGCGGTTTTCTCGAAAGATGTTTTGTCTTATTCTGCGACAAACGTCCAAAAATGGGGGATAATTCGCGAATATTGAGCGCCTAAAGACTTAATCAGATCGACTAATCCACCTGATATTGTGTTCTATAGCATTCGTTACACTGGGCGAGAGTATATTAGGGCTATTGCTCATGTTTAGTTCTATATTTACTCAGCGTGGGATGAAAACTATATGACATAACATTTGCAAAAAGGTTCAGTGCCGCTACAAGAGCAAGATCCAACAGCAGCCATGAAAGAGCCCAGTATATACACCATTATTTTGATGTAGCGCAAAACATCCCATTTAGAATATTATATAGTATAAAAAATTCAACGTTTATGTTTTCTTTTTTGTCGCAGCGTTTTCTTCCATTGAGCTTGGAATCCCCATCTAGTTTTTGTTGTTCATTAATCTCACTTATAGATAAATGTAATTTGTGTAAACCGCATATTGCAATGAATATAAATACCACGTAATCTACGGTAGATGTTAACTAAGCGTACTTGAATTTTTCTTTAATGATGGAGATATAATAACCGCATATCTTTTCACACATAAAATCCGTCAACAAACATAAGCAAACAGAAGATGAATTCTAAAACGGAACAAATATTTAAACAGCTAAGGTTTATTACTAGGCTTTGTTAAGAAATAATTATGAATAATAAAGTAGCCTATATTAACTCGGAAAGTTATGTTTTTGGCGCGATTAATACCACTCAAATTTTTTCAAAGGCAACAAGTGAATTCAAATTTAAGTTAGTCTTTATTCAAAGCATAGAAGTCCTTGAAATCTAAATAATCGATAGACTTCCGATCCAGGTGTTTCGCTTCTATTAATTATATTTCCAACTGCGAAATAAAAGGAGGATTACCATAGTTTCGCGAGTAGTCTATTGATTTGACATTTACGACTGCTAGCTGATGGGACTAGATCCATGCAACATTTTCACTTCATTACGAAAACCCCGGAAGTAAAGATTCATATTGTTTACGTTTTAAATCTACCGTAGCACCTGCCTTAAGCTGGGCGACAAGCAGGATTTTAGAATTAGACACTAATATCGGCCGGCAGGTTCAACATACTTCTGAGATTATGACAATGATTTGATTTGTGGTTACTTTCTCTTACGACACGAGAGAGAGAGAGAGAGAGAGAGAGAGAAGGAGCGTTATAAAACAATATACATTGTTTCCCCAATATGAAATATAATCCTAAGTACATGATAGGAAATAAAGGACAATATTATTAACCTCAAAAGTAAAAAAAAACTATTGACCACCATGATATATTAATGAAAGCCGCGTGGAAAAAAGTTCCCCCTTGAAATTATTTATTCTTTAAGTCGTGTGAGCTTTTACAGCGATCTAGGTGATATGGAACCGTCTTCAAAATCGATTTGTATGAAAACAAATTTCTTATTTAAAAGCAAGAAGTGTAAAGACAAGGTTAAATGGTTACGCACCAAGAGAAAGAGCAATCTTGAACAAGTTCGTTGTGTGCCTTTTGTATAACTCATGGATGCTAATTCTAATTCTCTTATCTTTATTATCAAACCATGTGAAGATTCAATTCAGGCTCTAACATGAATCCCTCTCTATCTTTTACTCTCCCCCCTCTCTCTCTCTCCCATCTCCCTCTCTCCCATTCCTCTATCAGATCTCTCCCTTTACATCTCTCTGTCTCTCTCTCTCCTTTTGTCTCTATATTATAATTTCTTTCCTACCATCTCTTTCTCAGTCTCTTTTGACTAAACCCTCTAACCACTTCCTTCTACAACTTTTTTGTCTCTCTATCCCTCGTTCTAACATTCATTAATTCAAATGCTTGAACACCAGTACCTTCTGCATGAATGATATTGTCTATAATAAAATAGCCGGTAAAAGCGATTCTAAAACCAATCACTACATTTCCTCTTGAATATGGGAGCGTTGTCTTGAATCTGTATTCCCTCTTTTAAATTAGTTTTTGGATTGATTGAAAACACTTCGTATGTATCGACTCTTTCATTGATTTGTCAGCTTTGTCTATCTTTTTAAACTCCATTGTATGTAAATTGTACCTCACTTTCCCTGTCACATATTTCCTTCTCGCTCTTCTGTCTCTCGCAATGTCTTTAAATACACCCATTTCATTTTGTCGCTCTTTTCCTTGCTTGCTTGCTTCCATCCCTTCTTCTTTCTTTTTATCTCCCTCATCAGGGATATAGTTTCTGGTTGTGTGTACCTAACGTGCAGGCAGGCAGCTGGTAGCTGATCTCAGACAATCTTCAATTGATGAGCGAGGCAGAGCCAACATTGCCCACAAAAGTACACAGCAAACATGTCGAGGACAGCACGCTCGCATTGGACTACCGTGCTAATCGATGCTAGTGACTTCGCTCTCAAGTTTGCCCGATCTATATCAGCCCATTCAACAACAACAACAAAAATCAAACCACTTTCCATGTACGTCTCGTATGTTTCAATATGCTTGAAAATAAGGTTAATCATGATTTCTTTCATAATAAGATTTTTATCATGGCCAGAAGGGCTTATCTCATGTAAACGAAAGGTAATGCTATGATTGCTGCAATGCAAATCTATGCATCCATTGTGTACATAGTCGATTTAAAATGCATCAAATTTTTTTAAAGATGCAGTTACAGCAGATAAATTGCTGAGTATTTCCCCCAATCCTATTTATTAATTATAGCATATGGTTCCGATGATTAAATGATCTCCAATAACGAATAGGTGGGAGTGAAGGGTGACTATCCGTTGATAAGTACTGAATACTGAATATTGAAGATTAACTACATTTCCCGAAATATGGTTCTTTTAACTTATATTCATTTTTTATAATAGTTGATATTAAACATTTACAATGAACTCTGAATTTTCATTTTTATTATGGAAATGCATTTTTTTGTTGTTGACGTGCTGCAGCAGCTGTTGCTACATTTTTCTGGACTCCGTCTTCAAACTTAACGAAGCTTTTTCAACAACCAAATCCCTTTATGTTGCTTGTATCATCACTCCTGCAGCGGATGCATTGTATTCGCATTAATGTGAGCTTGTACTGACACTCACGCAATTTCTAACATCTCTCTCACAAAATCTTTCAAAATCTTTCTAATAACCATGTTTCCGCTTTCCCCCTCCCCTTCGCTTTAATCTCTATCTCTCTCTCTCTCTCTCCCCCCCTCTCTCTCTCTCTCTCTCTCTATGAGGTCCTCTATCTGTAAAGTCACTGCATCCACTCTTACAATTACCGTTGCTTGGGAGATGAAAGCCTATCCTTTAACCCTTTAATGACGTGGGGCTAGGCTCAGGATTCGGTTACTTCACAATCACCATCTTGATTGTATTGCAGATTAAGCCCGGGATGGGTTTAATACGAAGAGGATTAATGCCGCCTTACATCAAGGCCTTTATCTGATATTCATCCTACCGTAATGAAGAAGAGGAGTTGCCCTAGGAACGAGCCAGAGACACATAACAAGTGAAGCGGAAGAAGGGGGAGGGGGAGGGCCGGGAGGGGGCAGAGGCTGAAAGGGTACATGACTTTGTGAAAAGCACAAACCGTCAAGGAAATATATCAATTATAATTATAATGGTTAATTCGCTGACGGTAAAAAAGTAGAAATAGCATTATTCCTTCTGTTTCTTTATGCAGAATTCAGTGTGTATGATCTTCCACATGCCTCACGAAAATTCGCAACAATTCTGTTAGGATAATTGGTATGGTCGGCAATATTTTGGATTCAATACTATACCTCTGTACATTAGGATATTTCGTCCGTATTAAAGAAAACAAATCTTGAAATGCCAAATGAAGTGATTACCGCAGTTATCTGGGAGAGAAGGAATATAGAAGCGCGTGTCTTTGTTGATTTGTGGCTTGTATTGAATCATCAAGCAACGCTGTGGTCATACGATTATTAATAGATATATCAAAAATTAATGAGAAAACCGTCATCACACAAAAAAGAGACATATGAACTGATGTTCTTTATTTAGCAAACATGAGCATTTTTAGGTCATGCGTGGACGTACGGTCTTGTGCAGATAGATGAATGAATACATGTATTTCGATTTATATATCTGAATCATTTTCTCATATTCATATTGAAGGTAAAAACATATTTATTTGAACAATATTATACAAAATAGTAATTGCAATGATAGCATTGTGAATTACTTGATATTTGCATACACTGACACATACTGGAGGGGAAGGATTCATGTAGGATTTCTGTTTTAAAAGGGCCCACGGGACCAGTTGAGCCCCTATTATTTCGATGATTGGAGCTCATTATGAACGATACTCCTCTCATGGGAATAATTTCAATGTATACTTCTGAAAGTCCACGAGACGACGGTATCTAATATAGATATGTTTATCAGTCAACGACGGAGAAAGTATATCGAGAGAACTATAGATAGAAGGGAGGGAAAAGCAAGCATAAAGGAAATGATACGACCCCTTCATTATCTCACATTGCAACCACCAAGTCCTGTGCCCCCTCCCTCGATATCAGTGCCCCTTCCAATGGCTGAATTCACTCTATGCCACTTAAATCGTATGTGTGTGTTTGTGTGCGTGTGCGTATGTGCGTGAGGGTGTAAGAATGAGTGTATACAGGTATAAAGTAAAAAAAAATACATTTCCCAGTGTTGTACTTTGGTGAGGTAAGAAAAATTTACTCTGTTACATTTCCCTGGCTGAGGCCTTTACAAACACGCTATTCATGTGGTTTGTACTGCAAGGCCCCTGTGCTTAAAGGTAAAGACCAGTATGGCCATGCGATTGCATTGTGAAAGAAACATTGTGGAATCTATCAGAAAAGGTTGATCATCTTGCATCTAGCATATGCAAGGTTCTGGAATCATCAAAATGTTAAGAAATTTGGCCCATTTTTCGTAAAGTTACAAGCACTATATTCAGAAAGATGTATATGGGACTACCCTCTATCTCTCACAGTCAAATAGTTATATAATAAACTACCAAATATACCAAATATATCAATTAGTAGGCGGTTTCCCGGCATATTCTTTCACATGATTAGTAATGAGAGCTTCCATTTCATTTTTTGAGATTGGGACGTTTCCAATACTGGTCTTTACCTTTAATACTAGCATGTCCCTGATACAATCATAATGAAATTAAGAGCGTGATTTTGAATCGGTGAATGCTTGAGTCTGACATATATGGGTCGCGTAACTCGAATCAATAGCACACTAGAAGTAGCTGTAACCACGTTTAGTTGAGCCAAAATCGACAGTTGGATCAATTACGTCGGTTAAATGCGAATGGCCCGACGATGAATCTAGCTATGTGCAGAACAGATTGAAAAGAAATAGACTTACAGAAGTCATAATATATCTGAAAGAAAATCAGCAAGAGACCTAAGTGAGATAGCTACTAATATCATTATATTTTTGACGGCAGAGGAAAAAATAGGTCATGGCTTAGATAAACCGTCAGATTATCAGTTTGTGTTTAACGAAGCCGTGATTATAATAAAATGGCGGTGTCGCAACCAATCATCGTCTGAAAATTACAGACGGGAAATTTAGCTGCTACAAAATGACATCTCCTGCCATTTTTGTGATGGTGGCGCCAACGAAGACACCTCATCGTCTATTTTTTCATGCCAGCCAAGATATTTTTTTTGTATGAGTCAAAACCGTTTATCTCTAAGATACATCCACTTAGAGCGAAAAGTAGGTTACGAACTATAGAGGCTGCATGTTTAGTCTTACCCCAGATATAGGTGGAATTAGGAACAAGGCATACGTCTGGATTTTGTTCGTGCTTTATAGTTGTGGGCTTATCAATCTCAATGATATTTTGTTAACATTTTGCATTTATTATCATCTAATTTCGGGTATGTTGTATAGCTAGAGTAATTTATATAATTTGAATTCTATATTTCTTTTTCTCTTTACACCATAACATACAATTGGATACTTCAAAATCCCAATCATAAAAATAAGAGGGATTAGAAGATTCGTAGCCTCTGTGACCTTGAGAAGAAGAAGAAGAAGAAGAAGAAGAAGAAGAAGAAGAAGAAGAAGAAGAAATATTTCTACAACGCGTTCATGCCAATTATCAAGACAACTCAGGTACTGTGGGAATATAATCATGCACTGTACGTAATATAAATAATACACTAATGACACTAGTGGCTCTATAATATCCTCGGCGAAGCAAGTTGAAACGCCTCATTAGCCTCCTAAGTCATTTACGATTTAGTCAAGCACCTTTCATTTTCTTGATTGATAACCATGAGGTCTATCACTTAGTTTAAATAGCATCAAGGGAGTGTACTCAGATCATTATATTGTCATGGTCACGTGGTCTTGAACTCGGATTTACAAGATTCCTTTGAAAGTGATTATCATCCTAATTTTTCCATTGGAATTTTGATGAATTCTTGGTAGACTTCTTGAGCAAATGTATATTCAAAAGTAGTAAGATTATTGTGTAAGCTTTACCATATAAATGTATTTTATCTATATAATGTCAAAAAGTGAATTCATACCCTTTTAGTTCAAGACTCGATCTAAGTTTTAATGCTAATCTCACAAGAATAATAGCAGACTAATGGACAATCAGGAATACAAAGACGGAATTTTAAATCTCACGTGAACACACTCCTAGTGAGTTATCAATAACATACATGTATGTTCAAACAAATGTGCAATTTGTCATGGGCATTGGGACACACTTGAGACGTCGTCAAATTATAATTTCATGCCATTAGCATGCATAAATCCGGCATGCATAGCTCATTCATGACTACAACCTTGTCTGAGTATTAACCCAATAAATCCCTAATCTGATTAAGTAAACAACAACCAAGGATTTATGATCGGGATATAGACAAACAGTTTTCGAGTAAAAGCCACTCAATATGAAATAAAAAATATCATTTTGAATCTTTCCGATGGGATTTATATTATGGAAAGCCGTTACCAATTAACATTCACTGTCAGCTATGAAACAGAAACAATAATAAAACAGATTTTGTCAGTTCGTGGATTTTCTTCACACTTCTTCGAATGCTTGGATTATCCCAAGATTTAAGAGATTTGTACGGTCGGCATAAAACCGGAAATTATTAATTTTTATTGTGAAAGTCTAACGCACTGTATCCGAAGACAGCGACCTTTCTAACTACATTCTATACCGTAAAGGTTAGACAAACTGATACGCTTCTACGAGGAGAGAATACTAGCGTCTATATAATGTTGAAAGCGCTTTTAAAATCCAATTTCAAAATTTTCAACATAAGCAGAAAGTGCATATACTAAGAAAGTCACCAGCCGCGTTATAATAAGAATCAGTGAATACAAATCATCTGTGATATTGGTAGACTAATAAATCAGGTAATTGAGCATTAAATGCGATTGAAGAAAGAAAGTAAATCATTAACAGAACAGCCTTCAATTCTATTTGAGTTTTACCCACTAGAGATAACAAAGCGATACAAATTTATGGTTATGTATGTCAAAACATAAATAATTCTGCAAACATGTTAGATTTTCTTGATTTATTAAACCTTATTTTATGCTTGCAATAACTTGAAATTGGCCTTATTGGTTGGTATTCCCGACATTTTTCGTTAGTACATAATCTCCATCACCGGAGTGTTGGCTCAGTCAGTAGAGCGTCCGCCTCACAACCGGGAGGTCGTGGGTTCGAACCCCGCCCGCGTCATACCAAAAGACGTTAAAAGATGGGAGTTGTTGCTACCTTGTTTGGCGTTCAAC
>BEXV01000035.1:99123-109914 GCA_003118195.1 Hemicentrotus pulcherrimus | reverse complement strand
GGGGGGGGGGGTTCAAAACCAGAGAAGGGTGTCTGCTTCAGCATACGAAAATGATCGTGCCCCCAATTCTAGAAAACCTGAAGTTTCTGGACAAGATGTTCATGGTGTCGAATAATGACGTGACATCTTGTCTTTTCCCACCAGTGCAATTCAATTCAACCTTCTCAATTCTTATAACCGAATTCTCTTTGTCCATGACAAAATATATTAACAGGTTTGTATTAATAGGTATCGCTTGCCCGACGATTTGAATGTAGAACGAGACAAACAACATTTACCTCCTACACAAATGCACGCAGGTAAATTTGTCAAGTCGATTTCGGACTGGCTTGTGAAACAAAACATAAGAGATAAAATTAGAATTATTGATTAATTTTCATTCTCTCAACAAACTTTACACGCATAAAGATCGTTTCAAAATAGACTAGTTGTCTTTACTGGGGTCATGTCATCCATTGATGTCCAGTGCAGTCCAGTCTATTGTCCAGCTAATGTTCAAAAGTCGATAGCTTTTATTTAGTCTCGTCGACAAAGATTTGTTATAAAGGAAGGCCCTCTTTGTGTTACTGTGCAGCAATTATATATAACCAAAATAGATCTAACCTCCATACACTAGATGCACATCAATATGTATATATATTTGGGATAGGTTAATTTTGTGGACAAAGATAACAATGGATTATGTCAATATTAGTACCAATGACAGAAAGAGAGAAAGAAAAAGAGAGAAAGAGAGAGAGAGAGAGAGAGAGAGGGAGAGAGAGAGAAGAGGGAGGGATAAACATGAGTGATAAAGTGAAGTCCCATTACGCAATCGGTACAAAGATCAGATTCTATCAATCTGATGTATTTAATTAACCAAAGGTGTTAATGCAAGTGGGAGCATTATACTTGATCTTTTGACTAAAAGTCACTATGTTGTTTTTCATTTCAGTCAATAAACTTTGTTTCAATTGGCTGCATCATAAACAAGTTTCGTTTAGTTTATTTGTGCTTATCAAATTAATTTCAAAAAATGCCTATAAAAAGTTCTGTAACACCAAAAGAGAAGTATCTCTTTAACCACTATCATAAAACGATCTTTCAAGTAGGCCTACACCCATTCATGTCACTTTATAATTCCCCCCTGTAAATCAAATTTAAATTTAAAGACCACATATTTATTATAAGTTATGCATTCCGGAATGCTATAAATATTGCCCGAGGCTTGACCTACATTGCAACAGCTATTTCAAGTCAAGACAACTGACAGAAAAGATTAAAAGCCTCTGAGATTGACCATTCTCTTTTTGGCACTCCGAGACAAAAATTACTGCATCGGTTGATTGCGAAAGAAGTCAAATTAAAGTACATCACTATTCCTGAAACGGTTTGACCGGTGCTCCCTGGGAGGGGAAAAGTATAATTTGCATTAGTAGCAATATTGCATTAATACATTTTCTTCGAATTTGAGAAATATAAATACTCCGTGTATATTTTTCTTCAACTTTTGTGAGTATTAATACAATCAGTGCCCCGTCTTATGAAAAGTTGCGATTTATCCGAATCAATCGCAAGTTTGCAGAACCCTATATCTTATGTACATATTTGAGAATAAGTAGAAGGGGCCCTGAGCCGAAGTTATGAGCCAAAATAAGACGACTACTTGACCTAAATTGTCACGAAGTTAAGAGTACTTTTGACGTTCAATCGTTGGCTTGGCTTGTGACGCTTGTCCGTTTTCATCGTCTTAGCCTGTGGTGTCTTCGATTATTTCGATTAGCCTCGACTAGACACCTTTCTGGCAATGATTTCATCCAAGTTCTCAACTCAAAAGAATTGTGAATGAACGATTCATGGGCATAAACCCAAAACGCTTCAATCTCCACTATTGTGTTGTGTATAAGTCATGGAAGTAGAGTTTATATTCATCATTTCACAACACGTGTAAGTTTGGACAAAGAAGTGGAACGACTTGGATATTGCATAATTGAATACTTACTAAAATTCTAAATTCAAATTAACTTTCGATTGATTTTAGTATCGCATATCATTACATTCGATAATATATATCTGAAACATTCATGACATGTGAAAAGACTTCATTAGACCAGAAGAGTAATGAGGTCGCTCACAATTTCCTTCCAGAATTTTAAAAAATTATTTCTTTAGACATCATGCAGTTTTGAAATGAAATAGTTTGAAAACTTGAACATTTCGATTGTCTTTAATGATCCAATAGTATAGGAGACTTCCGTAGTCTTCTCGATGACGCAGATTTTCGCTGAAACATCGATCTCAAGTGACTCATAGTTCTTACAGGCTCATAGCTTGAAAGTCGACCATTGAACGTTCTGTGTAAACCCAACTTTGAAAGTCAAAGATAAAATGAAACGAATCACAGCTCATGTTGGAATGTTTCCAATGTAAATAATAAAGGATTACTATATCATAAGATTATGGCAGTATATTCTAGTATTCAATAATACTGACAAGTTGACATGAACGTTTTCCTTCACGTCAATCACAGCCATCCAGGATCCCTTGATATGTGATCTTTTCCACATGCATTTTTCATTGAATGGAATCACATAATGCTTTGTAAGAAGAGATGGTAAATCACATCTTCCGTCCGTCTATCCTAAGTAAAACATTTGGTTTGAAATAGGTGCAACGTATCGAACTTGTACCATCAGAAATACGGGTCTAAAATGCACCATAATGGAAATGTTATGAGAGGTTAAAGGAGAATGTCATCGATGTTAAACTGTCATAATAGTGAGTTCGAGTAACTGTCAAAGAAGATTAGAGACCGGTTTTGTTAGAGGTGAAACGAGAACACGACAGATATCGTTAAGAATGGACAATTGCAAGTTTGGCAATCTCAAGTCATTGCATGTGACTATCAGAAAGCAATGTGTCATCATCAAGCGATTCATCGCACCCAATAAATGACCCTGAAGGGAGCGACAAGATTTAATTGTAATTATGTAGATGAAATAAAATAACAAGAATGACACCTAACCACCCACCCCCACTCCCCTAAAAGAAGAAGAAACAAAGAAAAAAAAACCTCAACAAACAAGTTGATGTGCTCAGGTTAATGAAAGACCATGACCCCTTTTCTTTCTTTCTTTCTTTCTACCCTCTCTCTCATTAAGAGGTAACCAAAATGGTAATACTATTGATGGACAGAAAAGATCGTGGAAATGTGTAACTTTTGGGGCGGGTGGGGTTTTAATTTTTAGAGTTTTTTTTTTTAGCATTCTCTTTAAACAATACATTTTCTATAAACAAAATCATGAACTTAAATAATAATGCACAATAGGTGCGTTAAACTTCGTTTTCCATTCATAAGAATATAATTAAACAAACAAACTAATAATGTTCATCTCAGAACACAAGTCATTCTTTCGATGAAATGTGGTACAATATGATTGGCAGAATTTACGTGCAACCCCACGTCAACATGACTAATGAGAAAACAAGAACGAGGAGTAGGAGGAGGAGGAGAAGGAGGAGGAGAAGCAAAAGAAGAAAAAGAAGAAGAAGAATAAAGAGAGTTTTCAAAGAGAAAAGGAAGACAGAGGGGGAGGGGCTGGATATACCCACCTTATTTTCACTTCATTATTTTGGTTAAAAATATGGTATCACGTGAAATGCCGTTGTTGTGATTTCCTGTACAAACACAAAAGTTATTTTTTATACTGACCCCATCAGGTCAATTGGTATGATAACAACCTTCATCTGTACGTGAGATCCTATGACCGAGAATAATATATTATTCTTCTTTGTTGAAAGAAATGTAACATTGAACGAAATTCTCAAGGCCTCCTTAGCATCCATTGTTTTTAAACGCGTGTAATTTAATGCATATTGTATCGTGTGCCTGCAACTCGACAGGCTAACGGCGGTAAACCAGTCTTTTGTCGATGTTGAGAGAAATGCAGGGCAGTCATAAAATGTCATCTTGAAATAGGAGCTTATGTTTGAAGTCTTTGAGGCTGTGGTAATAATTATGTCAATGTGTTTATAATTACCCCTAATCATCTTTGGAAATAGCAATGCAATCATGTTTGAACCTAAATGGTACACCTTGAAGAGTTAAACTTGATCCAATTTACTGAGTCTAATTTACGGTGTAGTTAGGAAGCTCTGGATTTATTCATTATATTGTTTCCTTAGTTTGTTAAAGTACATGCACGAGCAACTGAACAAGCATTAAGCCCAAAACTACACATACTAATCATTGGTTCGTGTTTCGGTCAACAACAGTCTCCAGATGTGAATGAAAGCCTGATTGATTCAAGAAAACTGCACAAACTCCATTTCTAATATTGATAGTGATGGTAATATCGCACGTTTCGATTTTCGAACAGTAAGTGAGTGAGCATTAACGGCCTAATATCTCCAACAAAACGACATGCACATAGTCTTTGGTGTTTATGTTACTCTTTGCTTCTGGAAAGAGAGGTACAAAGTTCGCTATGATATCTCAATTAGACCGCCAAACCAACCGACTCCAAATCAACCGGTTCTTGCCCTATATAATAGGGAGAGATATGTAATGTCTCATTCTGTCTGTGTTAGTCCATAGCATCGGCCTCGTTGGTGTGACTGAGGAATAAAGTGTCTGTTCTTTCCAAACAACCCAAATAGAAAGACCTTTCTGCCTAATACAATACCGATCTAGTCAACCATCTTACATAAATGTTCACCCCTTTCTTCCCTATTTCGTTCAAGAGGCTCAAGAGATAATTATGTGTATCGTGAAGAAATGCGATAAAGAGGGCACGCAAGGGCGAACAAACCGCTGATTCAGAATAATATATCGAGAAAATATCTGAATAAACCTTAAAAGTGCTAATTGTATCGGCTTCTGAAGAAATGTCTGCATGGATAGGGTTGATGAATATACCGAGGCTGTGTCTATGACCATACCAGTCAGACCATTGACTCTATGCCACACCCCCTTACGGTATCATCCAGGGTCGATCCCCAGGAGCCGTGATATTATCAAAATCACAGGGATAAGTAACGCACCCCCACCTCCAATACAAGTATTACTCGCGTGTGTTTGGTTTTACAGAGCAAGGTTTACTTTCAAGAGAAACTAATTCACAAGTAACGCAAATAGGAAATCGAGTTGGATATTAATTTCTGGTATATTTACATCATTGTACAGAGACCAGAGACATGTTTGCACCTTACAAGCTCATTTTTTTATTTATTTATTTATTTTTTTTGGTGTACATATTTTTGTCTTCATGGGACTGTCTGTGTGTAAGGAAGCCATGCATAACTAATCGCCAAAAGCAATGACCTCCAGGTTTTTCTGTGTTAACATAATTATGAACAACCTTGGTCCACTATGTAAGATTGTAAGTATAGGCATTTAACATGTACAATAGAGAAGAATGTGGGTATAGGTGATCCTTCTCACAGCAAACAAACACGCAAAACCTTTGGAGGATGATTCTCAATTGCCGCATTGCGTGTTTTAACAAACAAAAAGGCTTCTGATTTGGTAAGCGGCATAACATGTAAAGCCATCTGATTTTTAAAGCTGAAGACAGCTGAAATTGAAACCTGGTAAAGTCGTGTTATTTAATACACGGATTTCACGACAATGCTGGTACGAACATTGAGTTAAACGAGAATCTCTAGGCTTGTTATTGATGTCATGCTTCATCAAACATCTTAATGATTATCTGCAATAGCTGCGCGACATATTAATAATGAGTGAGAAAAATCGTGATTGAGTAGGGGGTTATAAAAAGTAAGAGACATACCTGTGCTGTGACGTCTTGCTACGTGTGTCAGTGCAGTCGAGAGGACAAAGATGAGGGCTATAAAGAAGATTTTCTTCCAGACATAGAGGCTCCGGGTCCTCCTACCTCGTAGTGCCATCCCCATCACTTTAGCAGGGAGAAGTCACGGCGCTGCACAGAATGGCAACACTGTAACAGTAGCTTTGACTTGCTTCAGTAAGCTATGCACACTCTCAAATTAATGAGACCCGGTGGACTTCTCCAGGCTCGTTAATTGAGTTTAACACCACTGGAAAACTGATCGCAATCACAAAATGTGGGTCCGTGGTGTAATAAGGAGGAAATATCCAACAGTACGTCAAAAAGACTGCAGAAAGGTCTACAGAATGATCAATAAATAAAATGACGTCTGCATTAGTACGTTGTAGGGATCCCCCCTTGCGGCGAATCGTCAAGTTACTTGATGGTAGCTCCTAAGAATGTGAAGCGCGTAGTTTGAGAGGTAAACAAGCATCTCCGATGAACATGCATCAAATGATGTCGTGTATCTTGTGCTATGCTGACCTAGCTGCAGTTCAAGCCAGCCGCATTCAACTCACAACTTTTTTTTTTACAGATACTGAATCAGAGTTAAACACGAACGTTTGGTAACAAAATGAAGAAGCGGCATAACAATACAAGCCACAGAGAAAGAGAGAGAGAGGCAGAAAGAGAAAGAGAGAGCATTCAAAACATTGCAGTCACGCTCTCGGTCGTTCCCCACCAATAATCGTACAACAGTCCAATGAGTGAGCCGACTACGTTGCCATTGGTTACCGGAGAACCCCCGTATGACGTCAATGCGGGCAGGCATGTGAAACTGTCATAGCAGACGTTACAGACACTGCAGACACCCATCAGGAATGAAACACATCGGTGTCGCGTTCATAATCCTACAAACGTATATATCCAGGTATAAGCTAGCCTAAAATACAATGTTTTTGTATCATTCCCCATGTTTCGGAATGAATACACAGACGCTTTGCTTAAAAAGTATGCTAACACCAAATTGACAGACAATTACTCGTGCCGTTAGAAATTGATTCTGCTTTTGTCGCGCTAATGCGGCTCCACTACTCGCAACAATCGAGGTATATTAATTTCCGGATGCGACCCTGGGACGTGGGATGTTTTTACTTCTGACCGAATATCCCGATTTGTTGAACTTTCCCGGTTTCCTTTCGAATCTATTTTGGATACAATAGCCATTTATGAAAACAACCGTTTTCTTCGAGAAGAGAGGTTCGAACAAAATCATTTTTGTTTCATGTTAAACTGATCAAGGCTTCTCTTGAGTTTATAACTAGACTCTCTCCTCCCATTCTCTCCTTGTCTTCTGTCTCATCTCTATCATGACTGTGACCTCTCTCCACCCAAATTCATTTGCTCACCTGTAAATACTTTTGCAAGGTATTTCTTTCTAACAAAAGAGTCATATCGAATATTATTTTTATACGATTGTCAAAAGCCTATATAAAATTAATCGTTTATTGTCCCGAGTTCTAAGAAGATTTGATTTAATCCATTGGCAATAACGCATACAATGTTCTCTTTATCTCCTTCTTCTTCTTCTTAACTGTTTTCATTTTACACCAATCATTGGACATTAACCGATATATATATATATAATTATGTAAAGTATATCATGCAACTTCTAACTCTCTCTCTCTCTCTCTCTCTCTCTCTCTCTTTCTCTCTTATTTATTATTTAAGAAGTTTTTCAGTACACCAATGTAATTATAAAGTATGAAACTTGTAAGGATTCTTCTTGTTAATATCCCATGTATACCTCCCAATTTGTGAATGTTATATACATCTAGCTTACACATTTTAACGTTAATTGTGATTATTTTTTTCTTCATCAACTTGTAATGCATTGTCGGTTTCTCCTTTCTCCTGACAAAGAATGTTCGCTGACATAGTTAGCGAGCGGGTAATTGATTAATTAGATTTCAATGGTAAGAAAAGACAGATGAATGTATATGAATGAAAGGAAGGATAAAGACAGTACTGGCGATGTGCCACTTGAAGAAGGCGGCTGTAATCCCTCAGTTGGCTTGCAGCTCGTCTTGAAGGACGCCATCTTGGCCAACCAATCCCGCATGTTTTCTGTCATCATCTGTCTTGGATTGTCATTTCTGTAGACAGTAACACACACCCTCTCTTTAGCTCTCTCTTCGACTCTCTCCTTTCTCGCGTCGTTCTTTCGCCACTCATACTTTTTAATGACATACGAAATTGAAACCGAATCTGGGCTGAGCCTTTTCCGATGAGGGAATCATGATATACCCAGGGGCAACAGGGGCCATTGTTACCCCAAACCCTGTGATAACGGGCACATTGGAAAAGATAAGTGTAAAAGAGTTGAATGATAATAATCGTTTTATGGATTATTATATCCTAAATCACTTTTCACTGTAAGATACACTCAGCTGTTGATTAGCTACCAACCCTATATAGGACTCCACATATTACATGTCGAGTTGATTCGTCATGCCTTTTTTTATCATTGTCAGCACAGCTCATAATCATGATTAACATACTAAATCTTTGACGATCGTGATCGCAATAAAAGTAGGTCAAGTCTTTTTGTTTTGTTTTAAGTTTTAGAAATGACAGGAAAATACGCATACTTCCATAATCTATGTACCCTCGATGAAGAAGGTTTTTTTTTCTGGGCAATTGATTATTAGTAATCACGTTTCATCCACAATACGGAAGTAATGTTATTAAGATTCAAAATTATCGATATGCCTGGATATTCCTATCTATTCATGACTCATACACAACAAGGCATACATGAAGAATGTGATTGGAATGATTTAGTGAACAAAAATGAATTGAATTGTGCTGACAAATGAAGCAACAGTAAACATAACAAATAAATTGTTAAAAATCAGTTAATGAAATTGCAAACAAATTAATAAAAGAATAAGCGAACAAGCCAACGAAGGAATACATGAATGAATGATGAATAGATGGAAAATGTATAAACAGATTAATTAATCAATATTGATTGAGTAATTTTAGAAAAGAGGGATAACGTACAATACGACGGGCCTGCATATAATGTCGGACACGGCAAAACCATAAGACCCAACAAAACGTAAGAAAAATATCTTATGGTACTACAATACACCTCTTGCAAAAAAGAGCAATGAGAATAATTTTTAACAAAAGATATCGTGCTTACACCAAACTGTTATTCCATCAAAGCAAATCCCTGAAAATAAATGATCTATACTCCTACAACCTTGGTAATTTTATGTATCAACTTGAAATAAACGATCTTCCAGTAAGATTAACTGAAATGTTTATTAAAAACCAGGAAATTCATAACTACCCAACTAGGCAGTCGAATTATTTTCACCCCCCTCGCACAAGAACAGTTACTTTACAAAAAACATTCATCTATACTGGACCCATACTTTGGAACTCACTCAACCCGGCTCTCAAATCAACCCCCACACTTAACACGTTTAAACGTAAACTCAAGCATTTCTTTTTAAATACCTACAACAACCATGATACATAAACTCTCTCCCCTTTTTCTTTTCCTCCCCCTTGTTCACAACGTTCTCATTTGTCCCTTGTATATTTCTTTTTGTATTGCTTTTTTTTTCTTCTTCTTCTTCTTTCTTTCTTCATCTTTTTTTTTTTCTTTTTTTTTCGTTATTCATCTTTCCTTACGTACCTGTTCTCTTTTCTGAATTGTTTTCCTTGCAGTTATTCTGTCTCTCTACACAAGTTGTGATAATTTTATTTAATGTATATATACATTTGTGAACCGGGATCTACATAATACAAGCATTGCTTTTTAGTAGATCCCCACTTTATTGATTGATTTATATGAATGTATTATCTGTTATACCTATTATCATGTATATTATGTTTTCTATATTGTATGTTTAGTTATGATAATTACCTTTGTTTATTATGTTCAAATTTGTAATTTTTTTGATAAAGTGAAATAAACTTGAAACTTGAAACTTGAAACAACAAAAGATGAAGCGCGAGTTAAGTATTATGATACAATTGCAATTCCTCAATAAGAATGTGGCAAAATTGTTACTCACTTGCTCGACTCGTTCGGGAAAATAGCTGGACAGGAAGTATGATACATGTATTTGAACAATATACAACCCTTGCAATGTTTTCATTACCCGGTACACAAAAGCACAGACTAAACAAAAAATCAACCTCAGACAATTAATAGCCTTGCGCATCACTAATACTGATTATTATGTTCGAACATGACCTAAATCTGAACACGATTTCTTCAGGCAAATATCATGATAACAAAATGATATGGAAATGGCCCTTAAATTGAGTTTACAAAAGTCTTACAGATCATGTTGCCTGTATGCTTGTACAAACTTCATAATTTTCACTAAGGAAAGACTCACTATCGCACTCTCCCTTGAAATTATATCATGAACACAAATGTTATCGAGTATTTTTGTTATGAAGTAACAATTAACACGATCTCAACTACTTTCGAAAGATCAATAATATGGAATAATTTCCATATCCTCGGCGGCACTGATCGAAATGTGCGGACATTACAAAGACATATTACGTAATTCTAACATGATTATTATGGGACATACAATGGGATGTTGAAAATTATGGGAGTTGATATTTTAAAGTAGTTATTTCCTTTTTTAAAACACAAAGCTATACAAATGGAAGCTCAGCATACAAAAGGTAGATTTAAAAAAAGGTACCCTCTAGATAAAGAAGACTAGTGGTTCATAACCCCGACCTGAACCTCGGGTTAAGTATGAGCAGTAAGTGTTGATCTAGCCTACATATAAAATACTAACTTTTTAAATTAGGACCATTTCAAAAATTTTCACATGCATGGGGTCTACATTCTTAGAAAGGAGGAGTGTTATAAATTGTTGAAAATCCATGAAAAGCCCACGTTTCCTCGGATGCTACTGAATTTCAAATTTTTGTTGTTGTTGGTTGTTGTTGTGTTTTTTATGGGGGGGGGGGG
>BEXV01000035.1:71810-93003 GCA_003118195.1 Hemicentrotus pulcherrimus | reverse complement strand
CCCCCCCCCCCCCCCCCCCCCCCCAATGAGCGAATTATCGGCCGGCGTGATTTTCAAATTTTCGGGAGCAAAACAAAAAAAATTGCCACTGATAGACAGGAAAGGGCTTTGAATACAAAAGCAAATATCAGATAGCTCTTACAGAAACAAAATTGTGATTGGCCTGCAGCTTGTCACTTAATATCGATTGAGGATCATAATTAGCATATTTCACTCCTGGGCAATATTTGTATAATATGCCTAAATGTACCTCAAGTAATATTTAATAATACACCTAAATGTTAAAACAATACAGCTAACTTCACACTCACCCTAATTGAGTCCACGAACTGTGTCAACTCCTGCCTGTTCAGAGCTGACCTCTGACCTGGTATGCGTACAATGACCTGTGTAGGGTCATTGTTCTGGATGCCAATAGTATGACCAGGAGGAAGGAATCCAGTAAGACTACACAACAGCTCTCTTTGACCTGACAGTAGAACGGTGACTGATAGCATCATCTCCGCCACACTGATGCTAGGAGGGAGAGGTGATGAAAAAAAGGTCAGCTACTAGTCATTAAATATAGCCATGTACTTGTCCTCACATATTTATATCACTCTCAAATGAATCAAGAGAATGTCAGACATTTGTCTGCAATATCCCATTATTTTGTTCATTGATGACTATTGGCATAAGCAGCTTCATTAGAAATAGTAATTAAGTCACTGGCTGCAGGTATAACAATCTTCTTTAAAACTCATAATAACAAATCTGACAAAAAGTAAATGTTAAAAAAGTGGAGAACATTAACAAAATGATTTTAAAAGTGATCAATGTGAGAATTGTGTTTAAGATGGGCTGGGTGGGAAGGATAATGTACTATTTATGTTCTCAAAGTCAAAGGAAAATGAATTTGATGTTCATTTTTTGTATTTTATTCAGTAACAACTTCATGTCACTGGTTATTCATTATGATTTACTGTCCTCCAGTGAAATAAACAATAGGTTTGTTATGTATGTCTTTGATTGACTTATTAATTATAGGTTTTATAATTGTTCTTTAATCGTTTTATTCTTACAAATGGAACATAACAATAGCTACAAACCATTTAAGAACGATACAAACAACATTCCTAACAAGGTATTCCCATAGATTTTTCATGGATAGTCCTATTATGTCACCAGGGCCCTGTCTTACAAAAAGTTGATATCAATCGGGACTATGTTCATAAGAGATAGGAGACTGCAAACTTGCGATTGATTGGAGGACTTGTGATTGATTTGGATCGATCGCAACTCTTTGCAAGACTGGCCCCAGGACAAGACCTTGATTAGCAATACATTTGTTCCTTTTTCCCAAAATGTCTTTATTGTATATCATTGCATGAATGCATGAGAAACAAGTTTTGCTGAGGCAAACAAAGCCCTTACAAACTTTTAGCATAACTAGATGAAGAACAAAAAAAAAGGTGTAAACAATAGAAGAGTACCAAACTTTGAGCTTATTTTCTGGTTGTCTTCAAGAACATGTTCAAATACATGCACCTGTTTGGTACATTCAGGCTGTGTCTTTTGGAATACATCATCGTAAAATTGAAAAAAAGAAAAAATGTTTGACCTACAAAAAATGGAAATGTGTATTAAAGTAGTGGTATTGCATATCAATAAATGCAGCTGGGTATATGACTGTTTTACCTGCCCTGAGTCCCTTTGTTGATTGAATCAATGAACTGTATTTGAGTATCAGGCTGATCTTGGAAAGCCTCGATGAAGCTAGACACATACTTGGTTGCCTTCTCTGCCTTCTTGTCCTTGGGTTGTGCTTTGACGACAGCAACGGGCGTCTTGGTTCCAGACTGCCAAACAAGAAAAGGATGGTTCCATTCTTAAGATAAATGATCATGGGAAAGAGTAGCATGATACAGAGGATGTCTGAGATGGATGATTAGGCAAATGGGAAATAATAATGTAATAACTTAAGTGGCTCCACAAAAAATATTGGTTTAACAGATATGTAGCATCCTTGGCTCAAAT
The DNA here is from genome assembly GCA_003118195.1 of Hemicentrotus pulcherrimus. Classification (NCBI taxonomy): domain Eukaryota; kingdom Metazoa; phylum Echinodermata; class Echinoidea; order Camarodonta; family Strongylocentrotidae; genus Hemicentrotus; species Hemicentrotus pulcherrimus. The sequence goes on along the minus strand of BEXV01000035.1, from coordinate 90,987 downwards.
ATGCTAAACCATTGTTATTCTGCATATGTAATACATGTTGCACTGTAATGACAACTGTTTTGCAAATGATCCTGTATTAGTAAATGACTACTACATATATCCTTCTTTCCCTCTTCCCTCCCTCCCTCCCTCCCCCATTATCCTCGTCATCCTCTCTCTCTCTCTCTCTAACATATTTCCCTTCTCTCTCAATCCCTCTCTCTTTCTATATGTATCAAACATAATTCCTTTGGAACAAGGTCAAGACTCAAAAAGAGGCTCCACGTTCTTGTCAAGAGATAAGGATAATTATTATCATCAAGCTTTTTTCCCTTTCTTTTAACACAGATTTAACAGACAATAAGTAGTAATTTAAATTGTGAATCACAATCACTATTGAAAAAAACTACACAAACTTGTTTGGATGTAAAAAATATCACATAATTGTGATGTTTTATTTCAAAATGTATACACATGTTTTCTTGATATCAATAATTCTCTGTTTCTAATTTCAATAATACATTATCTGTTTATTAACATGTCTCTTCATACTCAAATGTACTTGCAATGCAGAATTATGTGAGTGATACATATAGCCATGGTAGCTGTTTATTTAAAATCATTTTATTACATTGATTCATTTCCAGTCACACAAATCATGTAAAGTCATGGACCTTGAACATTCCCAGATATGAAAACTCCTCAGATAAATCCATTTCACTTGTTGCCTATTAGTGAATGAACACAAAGTAGTCTGTTTAGAGTCAGGAGAGCATTAACTCACATACTTTACAAGAGTTAATATCCTTCTAGTTCTGTACAGATACACGTGTATAGCTACTTGCACTTTGAAATGTAAAACAAACAGACACACACACACACAAAAAAAACAAAACAAAAAATCAGTTTTGAACCATTTCATCTACCGGTAAGCCAGGATTGCAAACAAGTATCTCCAACAAACTTCAAAGATTCAAAGGTGGGGTATTGACTACACTGTATATTGTTTAATTTGGTTTCAGATGTCTTTCATGGGAAGAAATTTTCCATGACATGTACACATTTGTACTTCAATACAAAACAAATAGCAAGAGAACATCAACTTATCCTTGGTCAAGAGGTCCCCGCTCCCCCTCCCCTCCCTTTCATCTGGCTATGACAAGTTATATATCCCACATTTGAAACGTCATGTTAATCAACAACATTAAATACAAAGTGAAATGTGCAAGGTAACTAGCCCCCCCCCCCNACCCCCCCCCCCCCCCCCCCCGAAAAAAAAGAACATAGTAACACGTAAGTAGAATAAAGACACTCTTTCTCTGTTAATTTGTTAACCTTGACCTTTGTATTTTCACCTGAACCTTTCCAAGATGTATTTCAAGGCAATTCAATATTGATAGACGCACAATTTAACAAATACAAGGTTTTACTGAAAATATTAAAAAAGTACATTTTAAATAAGTAGTAGTTACATATTATTATGTATTAACAGCTAACAAACCATGGGGCAAGGCAAGAGGACGAACTAGCAAACTCATATTGGCAATTTATCTCATTAATCAGAGAGATTCAGATGAAGCATACCGGTAAGAAAGGTAATGATCAGTGGAAAATGTATCAACACTGAATATTAAAAGTCAGTCAGAATTGTTGTCTTCTGTGGACATTTGCAAGGGCATTATAAAACTCGATATCATTGTTCATGTAATATGAATGTACCTATAACAACTTAGAAATGTCTTGTATCTTTAAGAATGAGTTAGTGACAATCATATGACATAAACATGATCTTCTAGGCTGATATTGCACATACAATCTGAGAAAAATATGAGGTGGGATTATTGAGTGTCAAAATGCATTTAAAAAGACCCTTTTACATCAAGGTTAGGATGCAAATTACTGAATAACCACCAAGTTTCATGCACAAATGTACAGCCTACATATGGAAATGTGTTGTGTTCTGAACAAAAGATAAACATAATTATTCACACTTGAATATTCATATACATGTAAAGATATAAATTATTTGCTTTTCAAGACAACATAGTATATCAAGGACTAAAAAAACATCACATGACTTAAATAAAACCTCAACAGGCCAAAAAGAACCATGAAATCTGAATATAAATTATATAGCACCATGAAAAAAGAAGCATGAATAAATACATTGGTTGAATTGATAAACTGAACATAAAATGCTAAAAACGTTTACAATATAATTTAAAAAAAGTCTTGGTCAACAAACAGAAATGTTGACCAGCATTGATGACATGTTATGGGTATCTTTAAAATCTGCAAAAGTTTACACTGAAGTATAACAAATTAAATAAAACAGAATGATACACTGAATGAAATTTTACATTGTAAAATGATCCTAGAGTATTCAAGACATACATGTACATTCGAGTAAAATGATAACAGTGAACTGAGATTCAAGAAAAGGCAAGCACTTTGTAAAGCTTAGTTTACAAGGATTTCAAGCTTAATTTATCGAACAATGATGAATAAAATGTAAAATTATAAAATCTTTCTCCTTTACAACATAGGTCTCTTTAACATTTACATCACAATCTAAAATTGGTATCAAATATCTGGTTACTATAATATGACAAGCATGCAAAACATAAGATATAATACATATAGTGGACATAATCGAATGAAGAAATAAAGAGGTACTAAGGTATAACATGCCTAGAAATTGAGAAACTACACACGTTCTGAAACGTTGAATGACAAGGGCACCAACGTGAAATGGCAAACATAAGACATAAACTTTTACGTCACTTCTGTACATTTAGCACTTTACATTTTCAGTGAGCTTGCTAACAATTTTTAAATATTGAAATTTGCTACAAATATAAGTTCAGATACTGGTCAAAATGACATTTTCTTCTTATCTGACCAGTACATGTTATTGTAATAATATTGTGACTTTTAATAATACCATAATGATTATAGTATATGGCTGATCTCAAACTTCATTTTTTTATTTAGACTTATATACTTGCGGTCAATGTGATGCACACAATGTAAGTTTGAGGTATGCTCTATTTCATATCAATGATAAATAGCACACAAGTTGATACACCAAAATCCTTGCTCGACAGTGACTCTCATTAAAAGAAATGCTGGTCATAAATTTGTGACAAAAAGAGACACATTTTGTTGGTGAAATAAATAAAAGTGTTTTTTTTTCCCCATTGAGATTTCTACACGCTATCAATGGCAAGAACTTCCCCCTCAATTTGACGAAGGTCAATGATTTGATCTTCCACCCCCACCACCTGACTCAACTCTTCCCTGATATGAGCTACAATATCTTCCAGGTCTTGGGTTGATCCCTCAGTACGTATCGGGTTGGCAGGGCTCATATCATCTAGGGTGCTAAAGCAGCCAATCTGCATGTCCTCTGGACTATTGCTACATTCTAAGATGAGCTCTGTGTGTGTAAGGGCTGGATGTACTGTCTCAACTGAGCTACAAGTATCATGTGTTTTTGAATTCATATCATTTAGCTCATTTCCCTTGTTAAGAGGGTATTCAGAGTTATTTGTTAACTCAGATTGCTGCTGATGGAAACCTTCGCCTTCAGTAGGTTCTGCTTTGAAACCATCTATCTTGTGTTTCCTCTCGGCCACTTTCTGCCCCACCTCCTCTGCTTTCTTCCTCATTGATGTATCCTCTTCATCAGGGTCTTCAGTTGAATTCTCCTCTTCAGCTTGGGAGAATTCATCCGAACTGTCATCGGTCACAAGTAGGTACTTTTTGCGCTCACCAGATCTATCCTTTCTCTCGTCAAGTAATTTTACAGATGTTACGCCTGTATCAAATCCTTTGACAGATGTTTGAGAAACTTGACTTGTTTGCTTAGGATCACCATTGGATGCAAGGCCCTGGACCATATCTTCGTATTCATCATCAATATCTTCATGAATGCTATTCTCCTGGTGATTGGAAGCCTCTTCTTTGTCAACGAGAGCAGTAATAGAGCGAACTTTCTCCACATCTTGAGTGACATTGTCCCCACATGTGGTTCGTTTCTGATACGTTTCTGGAACTTGCAATCTCCTTGGGACCATACTGTGACAGTTGTGTAGCAGAACACACTGTGGATGAAGGCCTCGATCACACGATGAACATGCTGTACGGGTGATCTGTGACTTTCTTGATGTGGAACAAACACAACAGTAACGGGTTATACCATCGTTGATCTCCACATATCCCATGTCATCATCATCATCTTCAAATGGTTCTTGGTTATCTGAAGTATCCTTTAAAAGAAAATAAAATTTAATAGTTTAAAAATTGACTTAATAGTAGACTGATATGGCCAAATAAAACAATTCTAGTTAAAAACTTTTTTAGACTGAGAAGGCCAAATCATCATTAGCCATATGAACAATGTAACAAGTTTTGTCAAGAATAAGAGTCTTAGAGAACATCATTACTGATAGCATATGAAATCCATAATCCAATTCACATTCTATCATTTGCAACTTTCCAAGAAAAAGGAAAACAAATAATATGACCTCTAAAATAAGAGATGTTCAATTCTTATAATGAAACTAGATGAAATTTTGACTGCGCGCAGTCAAAAATAATGCCTCCGCCATAGAGCAACTTTACAAACCAAAACGAAAGCATTTTTTTTAAATTCAAGTTTGATTGTAATCCATCTGTGGGTTTTAATGATAATGCATTCACAAGCTATTTATAGTCATACATAATGAGCCCCATGACATTTGACCTGATAACCCTAAAATCTAATCAGTTAATTGGCTCTACAAGATACATATATACATGTCTTGAGTTAGATAGTAATCTGTCTATTGTTTGGCAGGAATCCATTGATTAGTTCTTGAGATAACGCGATCATGAGCTATTTTTGTATACATAATGAGCCCTGTGACCTTTGACCTTGTGACCCCCAAATCTAATCAGTTTATTGGCTCTGTTAGATACATACAAGATCCAAGTTTGGAGGGATTCCACCATTGGTTCTTGAGATAACGCGATCACGAGAACGGGATGTACGGACCAACGGACGGATGGACAACCAGAAAACATAATGCCTCCGGCTACTTTGTAGCAGAGGCATACAAAATCACTCCACTGAAAGCAGCTCAGACAAGGCTGCACTGAGACTCTAAGGACTCACCATCTCAGTGAATTCTTGTGGCAGGTTGATCATAGGACATATATGTTGTGGAGCACAGATCCTATGCAGTCCTTTCTTACAATGGGGACACATTGTACTGGAGCGACTTCGCCTCCCTGCCTTACGATTGGAACACACTGCACAGTCTTTCTTCCTTGTCTTAACATCGCTCACAAGGATCGGAACCACATCTCCAGTGAAACGTCCACCTGTAATAGCCTTCAAAATGAGAGCAAACTGATGACTGAAAAGGATTCTCATTTCTACACTATGCAGGAATAATCATAATAATGAGGAGTACTTGTAAAGTGCTGAGTGTTCAAAAATAATATAGACTATAATTAAACAAAAATTGCAATACAGAATACATGAACAATTTAATTAAGAGTAAAACATAGTACATCAGAAAAAATAAATCTATATGAATATATACTGAGCAAATATACATGAAGGACAGAGATGAAATATTGAATAAATCAATAGAGGTTTTGGACAGATGAGTATTAAGAGTAGACTTGAGTTTACAGTTGCTATTTCCTTACGAGGCTGTGATAATTATTTCCATAGAACTGATCAAGCATGTGAAAAAGATTGACCCCCCCCCCCATAATTTTGTTGTTTCGGGGACTAGAGGAAGAGAAGAGCCAGAAGATCTGAGTTGTCTACAGGGACTATGAAAAGTGAACTAATAAAGTAGACTTGTGCTTTATAGGGGAAGTACCATGCAAACAATGGAGAGATTTCAAAACGGGATTTATGTGAGTTGACCTCTTAGACAAAGTAACAATATGGGCAGCAGTATTTTGTAATCTCTGCAAACAAGAGAGTGGTGTTTAATGCAAGTGGTACAAAAGAGAATTACAAAAGTCTAAACCTAAGTGTAGCTGAAGTGACATTTTAAAGTGATAAAACTGAAAGACTTGCTCAGAAATAGGAAGGTCTATATAAACCTATACCCCATATCTTACCCCTAGACCATCAATGGGGTTCAAATGAAAGTGAAGATTCAGGACTACAAGTACACTGCTCAACAATTGTGATTATGTGATTAGGAAAAATCAAGCTGTTTAGATCTTAAACTTTGAATTTAATATTGAAACCAACCTTTTAAAAATTCTAATTTTGAAATATTAGGTAGGCCAGCTCTGCCATCATTAAAGAAAACATCTCATTCTTACCACTGTGTTTCCTTTGGAAGTATCATTGAACTTGCAGTAATGGCGCCACTCACATCTTATGTGAACGTTTTCTTTACAGACGAGGCAAGCCATCCTGGTTTTCTGACCAGAATGGCATACCGTGCAGAATTTATCTTGGCCTGTCTTTAGAAGGTTGGAGTCCTTATTTTTTTGGTCTTTCATAGGCACTGCAGAATGATCCTATTGACAGGAAAGATATAAAAAATTTATAAAATGATATTCAAGTAGCATTCACTAATTTTTATAAAAAGCGCTATATTGTTAACAGTTGGGAGCGAAAAAACAAATGATCATCATTTAGAGAAAGAAAAAGCCGTTTGGAATAAAGATTTCCAGACCTATATAAAGTACCTCAATATGAATACCAGAAAATTCAGATATAAACTTGAAGTAGTAATTTCAATCACATTCCACATTTGTATTGCTATCCTTTTATATTTTACTTCATAATAACTGAGATATAGACAATGTCTCATCTTATTTCAACTTACAGCATCAATGAAGTTTGCATTGGATGTAGAGGGTGTTGAGAGATGCTGCTGATCAGGTTCTAGTGATGGTTCTACTTCATTCATCTCTTCATCGTTTGGAATGGTCATTGGCATGGTGGCTTCGCTTAAAGTAGTGAAGGATGAATCCTGCATTAAGAAACAAAGAAATATTTTACAATCAAACATCCATTTTTCAATCTTGCCGTTTGCAGTAAGAATGCCTGTGTAGATCATATTAATTCAGTTTGATTATATTCCTTCAATTGTTAGTTTTAATATACAGGAGAGGTTGTCTTAACAAAATAAACAAAACTGGAAGAAAAAAAAAATGCAAAAAAACTTACTAGTGAGAGTTTGCTTCAGAAACAGATTATTTTGAGAACCACATTGGTTACAGGTCAAGGAGGAAGAATTGATACATTAAGTTCTTCTATACATATGCTGCCCGTCAGGATGGAGTATGCATATTAGGTTAGGATTTGATGTTTTAGTATCCATTCATAAATGGTGTTTCATTAAAATATAAGAAAAAAAGTTAGTGAACACAATCAAGAACCCACTTGTGGATTGCTAACGTTGCTCCCAGGGCAGATATGTTGGGCAAGGCACCTGACATGTAGACCTCTCCTACAGACAGCACACTGTGTTCTTGATCTATTTCTCTTCCCATCCCGTCTTTTTCCTGAACAAACATCACATGCTTTTCTTCCATCTTTCACCTCACAGCTCTCTATCCGTACCACTAATGGTCTCTCCCCAACAAACGTGCCTGTGTTCTGTGCAGTTTCAAAACAGAATATACACTCACTACATTTGATATACTTCACACTATTCATTAATAACAACCCATCTTTATAGAGGGGATTGATATGAAATTAGGAACAAAATGAAATACATGATTTCTTTAAATATTTTCATAGGTTACCATAAAAATTCTAACATAAATTGCTCGAAAAATGATGCCTGATTCCAATTTGAACGTTCAAACTGAACACTATGCTACCCATATCGTTGTCTGAGATCGATCACATTTGGAGTGATTTAAAACAAAATCTCTCCATCTTTATTTATCTCTCTCTGTTACATTATTTTCCTGCATTTCCACAAAGTAATGCTAAAATTTAACACTGCAGTTACAATATTCTGACCCAAAGAATGAATGATTACATTATTTCAAACATTACGCTATTACCCATTGAGTAAACACTGTGACAACCTTAGATAACATACCAAATTAGGCACATGCTTTTCTTTGTTCTCCTCATCCCTGAAGCATTGATGGCGATAGAAGCATTTCCTGTGGACACCTTTACCACATACATTGCACATGAGATGAGTCATCTTCTTATTTCCATCATGGTAGGCACATTCATTACAGTCTACTAAGCTTTGTGGTCCACACTTGACCAACATTGCTACCACCTCTGGGTTATCTTCCTGTGAAAAGGCATCACTCAACTTGTTGGCTTCCTCTACCATATCATCAGCCTGAAACACAAAATGATTGCAAGAAATGTTGTGATGCCCGTGACTCGCATTGATTTGATCTACAGTTATTATTTGACAAAAACTTTGCCACAATTTTATCCTCACATGATTTCATTTCTAGATACCTGGTAGATAATATGAACTGAATAACAGAAAGGTGCTAGTTACTGAATATTACAAAGATACAACAAAACTTAGGATTAAAAAAATTAATAAAGACACATAAAATGGTACATATAAAGGGAAGCAGAAATTTTGTTGGGGCATATATAATTGATTGTCATAAATTAACATATTTAAAATGAACAGTAATCATATAATTCTACAAAGAATTGAATTTTCACATTGCATAAAGTATATTATGTCCATCAACATTATTATCGTTTCATTTAACATTCTAGCCAAATTTTGAAAATGCTGCAAAGGAAATCAAACATTTCATCGCTCTGTAAAGAGATGTAGCAGCCTAGAAGATCGGCTTGATACTTTGACATGAAATGAAGGCTCCGAAAGCCCTCATGAATTGCTTCATTCAGTGCACATTCTGTGTGAAAAACATGACAAATATGTCTTTCACCATGGAGAATTTGCATGGTGAAAAACCAGTCATGAATTCATAGATGATATTTTACAGGTAGTCATTTTACTCTACATCCATATCTATGATGTATATGAGGAAATCAGATTGCAAGCTATATTGGCAGATAATTCCTACTCCATTAGATGTTTTAGCAGAGGCTAATGTTGCACAGGGAGCAGAATCTAATCCCATTTGTGTAATACCTCTGTTCATGATACCTTTATTGTCTATGAGATTTAATACGTTTATGGTTTGGACTTTGGACCTCACCTTATCACCCCAGGTGAACACTGTTGTTTTATCCACAGCAGAGCTCACATATGGGACATCATACTAGCACAGACAAATGATAAAATTTTACAATGAATTAAATCATTAAATAGGAACAATCCAATGAACCTTGATATGATACACATGTCTGCATACAAGGAAAGTTGCCATTGCAAATAAACAATGGCCACAAAAATGGATTGGGAGAATTCACAAATATACAACATAAAGGTATTCATTTAGAAAAAAAGTATTTCAGTAATTTCAGAAATTCTTTTTTCATCTTCAACCATCTCAAGTATAGGGTTAGTCAAAATATACCTGGGAAGGGCCATATGAAGCTTGTCAGTCTATACAAAATAAAAACAACTTTTTGGAAATGTCAATTATTGATTTCAAGGGTTGATAACAAAAAAATTATTAAAAAAAAAAAAAAAATCATCATTACTTGCTTTACTACAATAGGGCAGCCAATTTCTTTACACAATCTAGGGGCTTTAAAGGTACTGGTCCCTTTTGCAGGCCAACAAAATGAAAAGGTTAAATTCCAATGGCATTTTAAAGATAATACTAATTTAGTACTCCCCTTAGAAAAATGGGGCTTGAAAATGTCTTTTAGTGGGAAAATAATGACTATAAGATGTCAAATCGACTTAGGAGCTATAGAGCCAATAAGTAATAGTCTTGATTTTTAGACCATAGTACCGCACGCTCGTACGTTTTATGCTGCGCAAAGATTCAATCAGTTTAATTTTGGCCATTACAAGAAGTGGGTTATTGATGTAGACAACTCCTTTACAGCTCATTTTATGTATTCTGGCTCTCAGCTGAAAATTTCTTACATTTGGTAATAGTGTCATTGATAAGGTTGAAAACTGGTCAGGCTTCTTGACAGTTCACCATGGCCATTGCAGTAGACAGAGAAGGAAAAGATTTCTCAAGTTTATTCTTCTGAATAATCTTTAAAGTAAATGATTTGAAAGCAAAACAAATTTTATGGAACAGGGCCCTGGTTCTCTTCAAATTTTTAGTGTGAACAATTATTAATATGTTTGTGACTTGCAACCATCTATCAAAACACCTTTCGCATATGCTACTTAAAAAAGAAAAGAAAAGAAGGTCACTTTGATTGAATGAATGGAGCAAAAAAACTGGAGTACCGGTACATGTAAATACCTTTGGATGTTGTTTGCTGAGACCACAGACATGGAACTGAAGACACCTATAATGTAGACCCTTCTTGCACAGACTACACTGAGTGTAGGCCCTCTTACGTCTGCCAAAGCAGGTACGACTAGAGCATACAATGCAGTCCTTCCTACAATCTCTAACATCATCACCAAGGATCTTCACAACTGTTGGTTTCCTATCACTCTCTATGTCTTCCTGTTGGTTTTTATTCAAAGAAAGGAATTGAAATATCCTTACTCCTTATGTCTTGTTCAATGAAAACTGTTAGCTTGAAATGGGTATTCACAATGATATCTTTACACTCATATATTTCAAGACTAGTATAAAAAAAAATGTTTTAACCCTTGTTTCTACCATTTAAAAGTTGTTTACATGCACCATTTATCTGTACCTAAATATCTGTGTCACTGGGAAAAAGAATTAAATTATGAGCTGTTCTTCCATATCTTGGTCCAAAATTAACTTTTAATCCTACTGAGACTCAGAGAGTGCCACATGATACTGTGATGTAATGTGTGTCTAAGGCTGTGTTCATTCTGTCATTAAGTACATCTCTGGAGAGTAAGTATCTGTCTAGTGAGAGAGAGAGAAATTTCAATAACAAGGCAAAAAGTTGCTTTTCTTTCTTTAGCTGACATCTCCCTTGTGTGCTCATTTAGAGAAAAGGAAGAAATGATTCTTCCTTCAACTCACCTGTAAGAAATGATGTCCTTGAGTGGAGTCTACTTCTGTATGGTTGACTGCATTTGAAATAAACTCACAGTTCTCTTCAATTTCAACTTTAATATTACATGTCTCGGCAAGAGCAGTGGATGTCTGGGCAAGAGTATTCCGGTGAGCATGTGTTTGAGTTTCATGTGGTCTCAGCTTAAGTTGAGACAATAGTCTTTCTTGAGTATTGAGTCGCATGTGAGAGTTGAGTTGTGTGTGAGAGTTGTGTTGAGTGTGAGAGTTGTGTTGAGTGTGAGAGTTGAGTTGTGTGTGAGAGTTGAGCTGTGGTTGAGCACTGAGTTGGAGATTTGCATTGGAGCTGCTCCTGCCAATGCTATGCGTTGATATTTCATTTGCCATGAGCAGTTGGCTGCTACTGTTATCTAGCAAAGTGCTGCAGACCTTGGAGTCTGTCTTTCTCTTCTTTTTTTGACTGCCAGAAGAACTTCTATGCAACTCCTGCAAGAAAAGATATATATATATGCACTGTTACATCACAAATTTAAAAGCAGTAAAAAGAAAAAACAAGAACAAAAAACTTACCACAAGGGGTCTTGAAGAAGAAAAAAATAAAAACAGCACAACCAAGCAACACACAGCTTTGCAACTCTATATAGGAATGCTGTTTGTGGTATCAGTCAAAATTATTTTCAGCTGGGACAATAAGATAGCAATTTTGTATTCACGATTTTTTTTGTCAGAGGATCCAGCATGACCTAATGGATCTGCAATTTCTACTATTCCAAGATTTATATGTAAGTATATTATTTGCTAAACAAGATTATATTCTGAAACGTATGGCTTCCTAAAAATGGTATGAAAATCTATGCTACTGTTTTATTAATGTCTTACATTTTCATTGACTTCTTCCTCATTCTTCATCCAGGCACACATGTGTTTATGTTCACATTTTCGATGCAGGCCTTTCTTGCAAAACTTGCATATAGTCCTTGACCTGTGTCTCTTTCCTAGCCTGCGTTGTGAGCAGACAATGCAATCTCTCCTCTTTCTGTTACCACCCGTCAAAAACACCACATTAGTTCCTCCATCAGCGAGCTAAAAGATATAAGACAAATACTAATTGTCAGTGATTCAAACAATCATAATACAAACCTTACATGTTTCAAACATTTACAGTCTACATCAAGAATCAATAACTGAAATGTATCATTCACACTTTGATCACATATGTGCATTCATAGATTTGTTAAAAGGCTTGTCTGAAATGTTACCATCGAAGCCATCAATGTTTGATCATAAACTGAAATACAATACAGAAGTTCATGCACTTTTACTGAGTGAATTGAGAGACATAAGAAGGAAAAAAAAAAGGAGAGTCTGCAACACCCCAATGTACAAAGCCAATTCATATCACTAAGGTATATTTTTTTGTAATTTGATCAATCATGAACTTATGGGGATGGTGGTTGGTTGATGGTCTGATGGTCTCCCCAAGGGATACGGTAAAATGATTCATGCCTCACTAAAAGGCACTAGCTAATTGACTTGGTTCGGACCAACAACCTCCCAGTTACAAGACAAGTACTCTACCACTACAAACTAACTTTCCACTATAGTCCAATAATTGGTTTTTAAAATATCAGGTGTATATTTTTGCAATTCAGTTAAGCCCAATTTTGGGTCTAAGATCAGGTTTAACAAAAGGAAACTTTAACCTCGGACAAACTTCCTTTGTTAAACCCTACTTTGAACAATAGCTCATAAGCCTAGTTAAAGAACAAAATTTCAATATAATACAGGCCATTGAGTTCATGATTAGCCTACAAATTAAATTTTAATCAGACATTTTTTAACAGCTTTACCTGTTCAGGGTCTGTTGTCATCAGCTCACATTTGTGCCTGAATCTGCACTCCCAATGCAGCCCTCTCTTACAGTAATAGCACACAGTTTGTGACCTGCGCCGTATGTGAACGCCTGCACCTCTATTGGAACAGATGCAGCAATCCTTCTTTGTCTTGCATCTCTCCAATCGGAATGATTTCTTAGGCTGCTGTGCCTAAAAAAAAAAAAAAACAGTATATGGACCTAAATAATAAGTAGGCCTGAGTCATGTCGGGATTTTCATAAACCGGGTCCTGACGGCCTTGCACCGGTCAGGACCCGGTGTCCCAAAATCAGCTCCCAGGATTTGTCACTTGCCTCTCTAAAAAGCGCATATCATCAGTATGTCCCTTAAAAGTGACCTTTTTTTAAAAGTCCATTTGACATTATTTTCATCCATGATTGTTTAGTGCCATTATCGTGCCTCTAAAAGTATAAAAACTGGAGCAAAAATAGAAAGACAACATTCAAGCCGCCATTTTGATTCATGCAGGTTGAATAAATCGGGTAAAAAATATGAATGTTTAAATAATAAGACGGCTTTCTTAAAAATTCTTCTTTACAACATACCGATCAAATATCTCTTATTTTAAAAATTGCATGCTTTTTTAAAAAGCTGAAAATTATAGCTGTTGCAAAGGCAAGTTCAGACTAGTCACAGAAAAATGGGCAGTGCATCTCGTTAGCTGTAATGCGTGCCAGACCAAACCCAAACAAATATACTTGATCGTAACAAGAAATCATTCAAAACTACGAGAGCACAATTGGAAAGACAACTACTGCTCAAAACTACCATAATCAGATACATTACTTGGACAAAGAATGCAATAATCGCCCAAGAAATGCCACAGAAATTGTGATAATCGATGAGTAACTGGGTACATGTTTATCGCAAGGGGCCTGCTGCAAATACCCAAATAATTTTTTATACTGCTTTCACCGTAGAGGGCGGTATTTTGTTTCTAGCTTCGTGTTCAATTTAAACACGTGTAATTCGGAGCAGGTCCATTCCGATCATAATTGTACCTATAGTAACTCCTTAAATATAACTATTTCTGTGGCTTTTCTTGGACAACTATTGTATTCTTCCTCCAAGTTATGTATCTGATAGTTTTGAATACAGTGTAGCTGTCTTTCCAATTGTGCTCTCGTAGTTTTCAATGATTTTTTTTTTCTCGTTACGATCATGTATTTGTTTGGGTTCGTTTTGCACCATTACAATGAAGTGCAGTGCACTGCGCATTCTTTCTATGACTAGTCTGATCCAACAGCTATCAGTATCAAAACGTAATTTTAAGCTTTTAAAAGAAACATGCGGTGTTCAAAATAAAAGAAAATTATTTGATCAGTATGCTGTAAAGAAGTATTTTTTAGAAAGCTGTTTTATTATTTTAACATTCATATTTTTTTCAACCTGACTTATTCATCCTGCCAATAGACCCGGCCAGTACAGTAGATAGCTAGCTGTGCTGGCAACACCAACCCCATGCAGCAAACTGCTTTGCAACCCATATTCATATCGGCAGTTCGGATCAATTCAGGATGAGCTAGAATATGATGGGTAAAAATTAAATACTTAAGTTTTTAAGTGGATTATTTTTAGTGTTGTGCAAAACTGCAATTTCTTACATATTTCATTTTTTTTTCTTCGGAGCGTCGGTTTACAAAAAAAAATGAAACTGGGACCGACCGTACCGACTCAGGCCTCATAATAAGGATTCCAAGTTTAACATACGAGGAATGAACTAAATGGACTTCGAATCCACTCTTGTTCAAGTACAAATAGAAGATGCTATTCCCCTCAACATGAGATGTTTACACAATGTNTTTGAAGAGGAAATTTGTTGTAATTGATCAGTAAGGCTTTCCCTTCGCAATGATATGAATTTTGCATCAATTCAAAACACTTTTGCTTCTTGGTGTGACTCCTTTAAAGACAAAATAAATATATCTCTTATTTTAAAAATCGCATGCTTTTTTAAATAGCTGAAAATTACTTGGTAGTCACAAGAATTTTCGATACGGATAGCTGTTGCAAAGGCAAGTTCAAACTAGTAACAGAAAAATGGGCAGTGCATCTCCTTAGCTGTAATGCGTGCCAGACCAGACCCAAACAAATATACTTAATCGTAAAAAGAAATCATTCAAAACTAGGAGAGCACAATTGGAAAGACAACTACTGCTCAAAATTACCATAATCAGATACATTACTTGGACAAAAAATTCAATAATTGCCCGAGAAATGCCACAGAAATTGTGATAATTGATGAGTAACTGGGTACATTTTTATCGCAAGGGGCCTGCTGCAAATACCCAAATAATTTTTTATACTGCTTTTACCGTAGAGGGGGGTATTTGGTTTCTAGCTTCGTGTTCAATTCAAACACGTGTAATTCGGAAATCGCAGCAGGGCCATTTCGATAATGATTGTACCTATAGTAACTCCTTAAATATAACTATTTCTTTGGCTTTTCTAGGACAAATATTGTATTCTTCCTCCAAGTTATGTATCTGCTTACGATAATTTTGAGTAGTTGTCTTTCCAATTGTGCTCTCGTAGTTTTTAATGATTTTTTTTTCTTGTTACGATCACGTATTTGTTTGGGTTCGTTTGGCACCATTACAGCCAATGAAGTGCAGTGCACTGCGCATTCTTTCTGTGACTAGTCTGATCCAACAGCTATCAGTATCAAAACGTAATTTTAAGCTTTTAAAAAAAACATGCGGTGTTCAAAATAAAATAAAATATTTATTTTGTCTTGTAAAAATTATTCGATCGGTATGTTGTAAAGAAGTATTTTTTAGAAAGCCGTTTTATTATTTTAACATTCATATTTCTTTCAACCCGACTTATTCATCCTGCCGATAGACCTGGCCAGTACAGTAGCTAGCTAGCTGTGCTGGAAACACCAACCCCATGCAGCAAACTGCTTTGCAACCCATATTCATATCGGCAGTTCGGATCGATTCAGGATGAGCTAGAATATGATTGGTACAAATTCAAGTGGATTAATTTTAGTGTTGTGAAAAACTGCAATTTCTTACATATTTCATTTTTTTTCTTCGGAGCGTTGGTTTACAAAAAAACAAAACTGGGACCGACCATACCGACTCAGGCCTAATAATAAGGATTCCAAGTTTTAACATATGAGGAATGAAATAAATGGACTTCGAATCCACTCTTGTTCAAGTACAAACAGAAGATGCTATTCCCCTCAACATGAGATGTTTACACAATGTGGCTTAGTTCATATGNCTGCTTTGCAACCCATATTCATATCGGCAGTTCGGATCAATTCAGGATGAGCTAGAATATGATGGGTAAAAATTAAATACTTAAGTTTTTAAGTGGATTATTTTTAGTGTTGTGCAAAACTGCAATTTCTTACATATTTCATTTTTTTTTCTTCGGAGCGTCGGTTTACAAAAAAAAATGAAACTGGGACCGACCGTACCGACTCAGGCCTCATAATAAGGATTCCAAGTTTAACATACGAGGAATGAACTAAATGGACTTCGAATCCACTCTTGTTCAAGTACAAATAGAAGATGCTATTCCCCTCAACATGAGATGTTTACACAATGTAACTTAGTTCATATGCACTTTGTCTCCTGCTTAACAATAATCTGGGAATTGGCCAGCTACATTCACAACATTCTATGATTTCATGAATTACATATTTGTTAATTAAGGGGGAATTGGCACTTTTAATGACTTGCTTCCATCTTGTTTGTCAAAGAATTGTAGTTTATTTTAAGACTTCATCTGTTTTGGTGAAATTGATATGGAATTACTGATACTAAAAAATTGACGATATAAAGATATAATATTAACACAAACAAATTCACAACCCAACATAAAGTCTCCTTTGCAGTATCAATTGAATTAAATTGACACCTTAAATTTGCATTCCATGCCCTAGGGGCTAGGAGGTGAATTTCAATATAACTACAAGAATCAAAGCATGCATAATGATTCCAATTAAAAACTTTTCCATACCTCTGGTGGTTTTGAACGGTGGCCATACTTTGAATACTTCTTGTGTAATAGCTGACTGAGGGTGGGATGTTTGTGTTGAGCTAAGGCGGGGCATTCATGTTGAGCTCTACACATCTCATGGAGGTTATGGTCACACCCAGCACACATAGCCATCACACCACCTTGCTGGCATTCAACGCACACTCTGGCTGGGGCATGTATCATGATGCCGTCTACATCAGTATTCTAAAAGGGGAAAATGGGTTGAAAGCTGATAAGTAACAAGGATGCATCAAAGCACGCAAGTCTTCTCATTGTGAATGTGATAGTTTTAATAACTGGTTGTGCATGAACTCTCTGCATGCTTTACCAATCACCTTAACAATCTTGCATTCTACAGGCCAACTGATGAGGAGTATAGAGAAAATAAAGATTATATAAAACTGGGCACACTGAACCAGAAGCAGGTAGGTCGTATCGTCTACTCATAAGTCACTTTTATGTTAATTAGAGTTGATTCAAACTTGCAATATATCTTTTCAGAACTAATATTAGAAGCTCATGTTTGAAATATAGTATTACCACTTTATGGAAAAGAAATTACAAATAAAACAAAATATTTTTTGTGGTATTGAATGGTGGGCATTTCATTGTATACAGGGCAACTATGTATTGTATGTCTTGACTTGCATGCTGAAATCACAAGTTCAGCTTCAATTAGAGATATTGTATGTTTGAATACTAACACTAACACAACACTCAAAATAAAAGTAAAGGTTAATTAAGAATAGACTAACCAATGCACTCTTTTATCATTTGGAGCACTTAGTATAAAAGGCAATCCTACCCTTGTAATAAGTTGATTTGTATGATAGCAGAAAATTAAAGCAACAGAATGGCAAGAGTTTGAAATGAATCGGCCCAATAGTAAGAAAGTTATGAATGTTTGAAATATGAGATCACTGCCGTATCAAAGTCTATGCAAATTTTAAATTAGTAGTTTGGTTAGTGGATTGTGACGCAGGCTTGGTTAACTCTACCATTTGCTGTGTACAAAAATATCACTTATTTCTGTTTTTCTTCTAAGTTCCTTCTCTCTTGAGGCTCTACCCAAAATATATTATAAATAGCATATTATTATTGGTCCTCTAAAAAGAAATGCCCCTCTGAGCCACTATTTTTTGTTAACATTTGAATTTTAGTCATTTTATATGTTGGGACAGATGGGAAAGTAGTCCGGCACAACATCAAATTGACATTACTGCTTCAGCCAATTTGAAGTACCCATGTATAGTGATTACAACTCTAAAAAACTCCTAACTTTCCCATATATAGTCAGATTTAATTTCATCAGTTTGTTTCTCTTGATTTTTCTGCTTTCTTTTAGAGTAGATGTCTATTTGGGTTGTATTTCTCTTTAATCTTATATATTTTTCTATATCTCTTTATGCTCTTTGGATTTCATCATTTGAATTCCTCATATAGCATGGGGGGCTAATAGATAAACCTATACAATGAATAGTAACTTGTTTTGTAACTATGTTACAAAAAGATAATATTAGATTGGAGATATAATTTTGTGATTGATTAAAATCTAGGAAATCCATTCATTAAAGTATGACCATGGTCAAATACTATGGATTAGCATTCATACAGTACACAAGCGAAGATTTGATCCGTAAGCTGTTTTATGGGCCTTTCCTGTAAGCATGCATTCTGTAGTGTAGGCAGTTTAAAAAAAAAAACTTTTTATTCAATTTCCTGGCACCCAAAGACTCTGTATTGGGGCCCCTATGCAGGGCCTCAGGGTAATAACAGGAAGTCATGTCAGACCTGATAATTAGCAAAGGAACTCTAACATGAACACAATTTGGAACACAACAGAAGGGAGAGAAAATAAATCAACAAGCCTGTAGAGCATGGAACTTTATGAATTGCCTGTATTATAGTGCTGTAAGCTGTGTTTTCTCTCCATATATTATATCTATATGTTTCTCTGTCTCTGTCCACCCTCTGTATTTATTTCTCTTAATCTCTCTAGCCCTTAGTGGTTTTCTTTATACATACGACAAGTTGTCTACTTTTGTTTCATAAATTATTAGTATCATTTCTTTCTTTCATAAATTTCCAAAAATGTTAAATATAAATTGGAAAATGACATTAGAACCATTTTTTATAAGGATTTATAATGATAATGATTGAATGTCTCAATTTTGTCAAGAAAGACATGTAAAAGATAAATTGAACTCAACATGTAATCAATATAGGAGCCTCTATCTCTATCTCCC
>BEXV01000034.1:493990-508553 GCA_003118195.1 Hemicentrotus pulcherrimus | reverse complement strand
AGCCAATTAACTGATTAGATTTTGGGGTCACTAGGTCAAAGGTCACAGGGCTCATTATGTATGCACAAATAGCTTGTGATCGCATTATCATGAGAACCCATACAGATTACCATCAAACTCATGACATGTGTATGTACATGTATCTTGCAGAGCCAATGAACTGATTAGATTTTAGGGTCACCAGGTCAAAGGTCATGGGGCTCATTATGCCTATAAATAGCTTGTGAGTGCATTATCATTAAAAAAACCGACAGATGGATTACAATCAACTTGAATTTAAAAAATTGCTCTATGGCGGAGGCATCATTTTCGACTGCGCGCAGTCAAAATTCCATCTAATTTGTATATATATCCCTGTTTATCGTGCAATGATTGATCTATTTCCTTGTTGTTTGTGTTTAGGTGGAGGTGCCATTGAGATGGAGCTTAGCAAGTACTTGAGGGATCATTCCCGAACCATCGCTGGCAAGCAGCAGATTCTCATCGGTGCATACGCTAAGGCATTGGAGATCATTCCTAGGCAGCTCTGTGATAATGCAGGCTTTGATGCTACCAATGTACTCAACAAGCTCCGTCAGAAGCATGCACAAGGTAAGCCATCATTATGTATATATCCTCCTTTTAACACCTGAAGGCTGTTTTCAGATATACACAGCTTTAACAAAAAAGATTTTATTACAACTTTTTAATGAATGGCAACTGTATGGAGCTAAGGTCCTAGGTATATTCACTTCATATCTAAACAAGGCTTAAAGTTAAGCCATGATTTGAATTTAATTTCATATCAATTCCGATTTATTTACGGTTTAATTTTGAGAGGTTATCACTTTTATTCAATTTAATTCAAATTTATTGGTCCAAAAGGAAATTTGTTGCGTTTACATGCATTATTCACATGAAAAAATGTACATGTGTCATGATACTTTCATCACAAAATGAGTATATAGAGATAATAAACATATAGCATTTAACATTCACATTATATTCTCTCTCAATCTACATTATATTCAATGTTCTTTCATATATCTAGAGTAATTACATTTCAAATGGTTTAACCGAGAGTATGATATTTTGAAGAAAAGGGGTGGTTTGTGACAGCTTATTTATGGGCAGTTTCGGCATAAGATTGTCAATCAAACTCTGAGATTTTGACAAGCTGCTTTCAATGCAAACTTGAAAAAAGTAAGAGGGTTTTTGAGAAGAATTTGTTTAATTGTAAGGTTATTTTGATATTGGTGAAAGTCATCAAAATAGAATTGTGTTATTAACAGCTAAACCATATTACCTTTGTATTGAATCGACTGCTCCAAATTTCTGTAAATGATGAATTTACACCCTCCTTAAAAAATTAAACTTGACATTTCCTGGTATTATAGCAAGATCAAATTATAATTTGTAAATGTATATTTTATACTACCTGAAAGCATGTTTTGTTCCAATTATTAAATTCTTAAATTTTATCCCAATTCTTAAAAATGTTTTGTTCATCTCCCTAAACCAGCAGGTGGTATGTGGTACGGAGTGGACATCTACAACGAGGATGTAGCCGACAACTTTGAGGCCTGCGTGTGGGAGCCCTCTATAGTCAAGATCAATGCCCTGACGGCTGCCTCAGAGGCTGCCTGTCTTATACTCTCCGTAGACGAGACCATCAAGAACCCCAAATCATCGGCACCCTCAGACGACAGACCATACAAACCTATGGGCAGAGGCAGAGGTCGACCACGCTAGTGTATGGTAGACTTTGAAAAAAATTTCAGTTTTTTTTTTGTCAGTAAATATAGTGATCGATGTTGAGTTCTTCATAAGCAAGCAATTTTTGATGTACGGCATTGTTTATGTACAAGCACGTTAGTGTTTGTCATGTAACTTAAATGGAGGAAATGGTCCAAAGTAAAACATTATCTTATGATAATAATATTAATGAATACTCCTCAGGGAGTGGAGCATGTGCATTATGAATCCAATGACTGGGTTAATAATAATTCTAAAGTAAAGCACTAACAAACGTGACATTATGTGCTATACAAATGTGACTATTATTGTGGTTAAAGTTTCTTATAAAGCACTTTGATAGTATACTAACCAATACACTTACACTATTTTGTATTATTACCTATTCAATAGATTTAATTACAATTCTGGACTTACAGTGCACACTCTTGAACTCCATCAGGGATCATTCCAGCCATTCACCTTTTCAAATGGGCATTTAATTCCTTTAGTTACTTGAATATCCACTTTTCTCATGATGCATTTTTAGATGCAATTTCATAGCCTCTCTTTCTTCCACTGTTTTAATGGTTGCATAAATCAATTGGTTAACAGTAAAAATACCGTTAGGTTTGATTCCGAAAGAACTTTGGTGTTTATGCACTGTTACAATGTTATGTCTAATCCTGAAGTAGTTTGGAATGCAACCGCAAAGATATACAATCTCTGATAAATTTGTGTCTAAATGCATGGATCTAATCATTACACAATTCATTTTGTGTAAGCAATGTGAGTCTGCTCTGTCACATATTGCTCTAATGCCTCGGTGATACCTTTGCGTATTTGGCTTGGGTATTGCTGCGTATTTATGGCAAGCTGTTCTAACATTTATTCCTATTTGTTGATATCATGAATTTGAATTCTTGATATCAACAAATAGGAATAAATGTTAAAACGGTTTGCCATAAATACGCAGCAATACGCAAGTCAAATACGCAAAGGTGTGACTGAGGCATAAGAGTGCAAAATGTTCGAAAAATGGTGAATGGGTAACCCTCTGGGTCTAGTAGGATTAATCCATTTCACCCAATTTGAATTTTGAATAATATTGAGAGGCGGGACAGAGATTATTTGAGCAAAATATGATATAAATGGTTAATGTTCAATATATGTATGTTTGCAGAAAGTACAGGTGTCACATGTATTTTTTTTTAAGTGGTCCCTTTTCTACACATGATTTTGTTTCATAGAGACCATGGGGGAGACTGTTCAAGATCCCTTTTCTCCTTTGTTACCATAACAACAAATTTCTCTGTTTGTGGTTAAACAAACATGAATGCCTTAAAGCTGTATATCAAGTTTGACCAATTTGCTCGGCTTCAAAAGCTCATGAAGGTCTGTCTAAGTGAGGCCTCCATTCCACACGGGACCATGTAAAGATGACACGCATGAAATATGATATCGTCTTTCCGAGAAGCCTACTCAATTGAAAAGGTTGTAGCAGAGCAGGGCAGTCAGCCCATAGACTTGGGCCTCCTGAAAAGATTGAAATATGGTTTCCTGACTATCAAGAAATGCACCTGAGCCAAGAAGTTGATATGTTTACTTCATCTCTTTGTGAATCGTCAAAGATTCATCCTGACCAGATACTGTCTCAACTGTCAGCGTTGATTTGTGTGAGTGGGACGGGGGAAGTGACAACCATTCCAAATCATTGGGTGTCAACTCCTGAGGGAGTATGAGAGCTTGGCGTTTCATTCTGATAAAAGAGCAGAACATTCATTGAAGCAATAAACATGTTTGTTTTGCATTGAAGTTGAACATTCATATTAGTGCTGAATCGTTTCCTCCAAGTTATGTTGGAACATAGTTCAAGCTTTCCATGTTTAAGATTCAATTCAAATTATTTACCCAATGTTTTTTGCTGAACATAAATCTTGATGGTACTTTAAAAGTTGAAATTACAAGAAGCACTGAAATAAGTGTGAATATGACAAATCAGTTGCTGTTACCTTAAAAAGGTACTGGTGTGATTGCTAAAAAAAAAAGATAATTATTTCCTGAAAGGTTGCACTTTTACATTGAAATTTTACCACATTTTATATTTTGAAGTAATAGAAGGGGGAAAATGTTAATGTAAGGATGACACAGCAAAATAGTGACACCCCCCTCGCCCACTTTGGTCTTTTGGGAGATGTTCTTGTTTGTTTAGCTGGGAATGGATCTCTGGTACAGGGAGATATGCTGTTAATACTTGATTAGTGTAAGATTAGCATCACTTGCCCTTTCAATAAATTAATCTTTATCTAAACCACGTTATCGCAAAAATGTTTGAGAGACTCATCACTACTGAGAAGCTACGCCTTCTTGAGCCAGCCACTCATCTCAAGATCTGTGTATGACATGGGAGATAGAGGATGAAGAAACATATCTGTCATCCTGCTTTGTTCTCCAAACCTCATGCAATGTCCTCAAAAGTGCTGATTAAGTGAAAATCTAGGTGGGTGTCACTCGATGTCTCCTTGCTAAGACTTCTTCCCTCGATTAATCACTTCATGGCTGCATGTGGTTTGCGTTTGGCAAGAAGTGCACTTGACGGGCCCGATTAAGGCAGTTTTGACATGTGCCTCTTTCTGTTACTCCCGATTAGGCTGAGCCGCCTCGAGCTGGCGATGAATTGGCACATTAGGCGTTGTGACTATCCTGTTGTCAGTGGAGGCCCATTAGTCGTGGCACTTGCAGGAAATTGAATCAAAGTGCAACCGCCCAGTTGGATACTCGCGAAAATTAAACAGGCCGAGAATTAGCCCCACCGACCATGCATCTGATCTCCACCAGCCTGACTCCCTAGCTCTCTGGCTTGTTGGTTGGTTGGTTGAGCAGTCAGCTGCAAGGAGATGAGGAAAAGAACATGATACTGGCTGGCACAGAGGGCTGAATTTGATTTAGGAGTGGCGCACAGGGCTTGTGAAGACCTAGAACCCTTTAACAGGGAGTATTAGACCTGGAGGAATAGTGATCAATTTGGACAAAGTCTGCACAGTCATGCTGTCTGGGTTTATGACCATAGCTTCTCTCCCCTTATTTGTATGTTCTTTTGTTTGTTATGTCATATCAGAAAATGACTTCACAGTTATGTTCTGTGTTTTGTTTATTTATTTTAAGGTGTTAGTCAGACAGGAGAAGAGGCACAAAGAAACCCAGTTTAATGTGACCTTCTTTCAAGGCCATTTGCTGGAATGGACCAGACAAAAATAGTCTCAAATGCAGACTTTCCTGATTTCCAATTAACCGTCTCTAAATTCATAAAATGTGTCCACATTCAGCTTAAGATTAAAGGGTGGAACCTGGAATGTTCTGTATTGAAAGTCCCTTTGGCTCGTGGCCTGCTGTTTGTCTATGGATGAGAAAACACATATTTAAAAGAGGAATATGTCCAGAGATATCTATCATATTTCACCCAGGATTGTCTTTTTGGTCATTGCAGTATTAGAGTTTCCTGTATAAGCGTTTATTTGACTCGAGAGGGAAGACAAAAGTAAACATGCATGTGATTTATGTATCTTTAAAGAATCATTGTTGCTTGTTCTAAGAAGAAGAAAAATATGTGCAAATTTTTCTTTAATATTTTGTTTTTGTACTATTTACATAAGAATACCCAAATGTAAGAATTGCAGTGACTGTGTGTACAGCTGTGTGGTTGTGTATGTGCCCAATTCATTTAATCAAATAAATGTGGCTACTACATTGTGTGTAATGCCATATAAGAGTAACCCTGACTAATCTGGATTTGTTTCATTTTGCTACACAGAGAGAGGGAGAGAGAGAGAGAGAGAGATGCATAGAGAGAGACTGAGAGAGAGAGAGAGACTGAGAGAGAGAGAGAGTGATAGATAGGGAGAGGGAAATGGAGAGGAGGGAGAACAATTTATTTTGTACATGAAATCACCCTTTTTTTAAATATTATTATCACATATAAAATCCTCATCTTCATCATGAGCCTCATTACCATCGATCAGCCATCACTTCCTGGATATTTTTTTTTTGTAATATAACACTTCTTCAAAATGAAGAATGCTTCAACATATGAGCCACACACTTCTAGTTTTGTCTTGATATGTATTCACCATTGAATTTATTCATCATTAAAACACCAAGACATAAAGACACATACAAGTATGCAAAGTGAGAAGCAAGTTTTACATTTCTTTCCTTCCCTTCTCTCAAAACTCATAATTATTAAAGACAGCCATTTTTACAAGCATGATCATATTTTTTCTGAACATAATTAATTCACAATACTTCTTCATATCAAAATTGGGAAAATGGTGCAGAAGAAACGGACTAAACTCTCCACTTTGGCAGCCCAGTAGACTGATAAACCAAGGAGAAAGTGTTATATAAAAAAAACTATGTACATTACAGTTAAACAGAGTAATCTAAAAGGAATACTGAACATTTTTTGTTATCGTCTGTAACTACTCGTCAAACGCACATAACCCATCTCCTGTATGTGAACGGGTCAAGGCATTCTCCATGACGTGGTCTATAAGGTACGCTACAAACTACAAGCTTTCTACAGGTGGTGCGTTCACATACGGGGATTATTTCAAACATGGACACCTACTGCAGCTCTACATCATCCATCAGTGTGAACAAATTTGCAA
The DNA here is from genome assembly GCA_003118195.1 of Hemicentrotus pulcherrimus. Taxonomy (NCBI): domain Eukaryota; kingdom Metazoa; phylum Echinodermata; class Echinoidea; order Camarodonta; family Strongylocentrotidae; genus Hemicentrotus; species Hemicentrotus pulcherrimus. The sequence continues at coordinate 502,173 of BEXV01000034.1, read as the reverse complement.
CGAAGGTGTCGGTGTTCTATGCAATTACAAGTCCCATATGGGAACGCAATCACAGGAGTTGCCACCAATGTCGTTTCACTACCGAGGTACCCTGTGTTTATATTTAAACATCAAACATGGAAAAAAATTGAGACAAAATGAAACATCTCACTCACTCTCACTCTCTTTCCTTTCACTTTGTCTCGTGTTTTAATAAACAAGATAATAGACGAGGTTTATTTGGTGGGTTAAATCTGTCATATTTGCATCAATATATATAGACTATCTACTCATTAAGTATGACAATATGATGTTTGAGTCTATGAAGTATAAAGAAATACAACTATCTCAATTCCTTTCTTTCTTTCTTCTACAATTGATCAAGTACATGCACTTATGGGGCAACAAGGGCTTCACAACATTTCTGACAATTTTTTAAACAATTGCAATGTTCGATACAAATCACATATTAGACAAACAAAATTTAGAGGAAAATAAGCATACGACCCTTGCTGCCCTAATGCTGAATTTTAAATTGTTATACAACAGACTCTAAGAATGTACAAGTTTTGCCATTGTGACACAACATTGGCCCTGAGCATGGAATTCAATAGTTTGTCTTTTTGTATTTCATTGACACAATCATCTTAATTCAAACTAGAGCGACAACGCCAGTTTAAATCACTTCTTTAAAAAAAAAATAACAACATAGAACACGATTGTCCATTCCAAATGAATGGACTTTAAGTAATACTGAATTCTGTCTGCATTTTAGTTTTATACTTTTTATATATATTCACAAAACTAAACAAAAATGGCAATGAAGTGTGTGACATTACATAAAGAAACATGTAGGTTCAAAGTCCATCAAATCTAGATTTAGGATGACAATTAACCTGTAATATGGTGATCAAGGAGTTAATGAAAGATTTACGGGTTTGCTTTGCCACCCCTCTTTAAATAAAAATCTCCTATCCCTTACGAATGGCATATCATGAAACGGGTGAGAAAACTTGATTTGGTTGCTGGGAATATGAAAATTTAATAGAACCTTGCTTTTAAGGTGGTTTCCTTACTTTCTAAGAAATGCCATATCTGGATTTTTTATTGAGACAAAGGGGTCAATTGGGACTCACAGGGTTAACTTTATGTTTATAATAGCAAGCTCTTAAAGTGATGAAGAAAATTCTACCGGTACTCCTATTTGACATCAATGACACCACAATGCATTTATCATTGTTATGTTGGAATGGTATATGATATTATGCCATAGTGATAGAAAAAGAAATCACATTCCCTTTTTCTTAAAGTTCCTGTGAAAACTTACCATACATTGCAAATAAGAATAGGTATGCATGTCAGGGATTGATTTAAAAGATTAATAAATCAAAATTGAGAATATTATCTGGAGACTACAATGTGAAAAAAAAGTAAAAATTAATATTTTTCAATATAAATGTATTGCATAAATTAAAATGAGCATATCAATAAATAATGAATACTACATTTATTTCACCATAAAATTATCCTCATTCAAAAGTATAACAAATATTGGATAGTTAGCATGAATACCACAGATTGAATACAGCATATCTAATACTGTCAATGGGATTATCCTTTCGTTCTTGTGTTATTTAAGCAGTATCTATGGCACGACTTTATCATCCTGATTATTCAAATCGTGTGATATATATATTAAGATATTCAAAAGAGGAGATAAAAGATTTATTATACAATACACTTATGTTACTTATTTAATAATCCTGAATCCAATTATAAATGTTGAAAATAAGTGGGGGAAAATGGGATGTGACTTGAATGTAAAGGTTGGAATAGAGAACTATGAATTTAGAATCAAATTTGGCAAATATGGACATGAAATATAGTGTTGTTATTGAAATTTTATAAACGTACAGAAGAGGTTCTTTTAAATCTCTGAGTTGGTGAACATCATACTACTGTACGTTACAAGGAATTAAAAATTTGTCACTAAGTATGTTTTTCTCATCTAGTTCATCGATTTAGAGCATCTTTTGGCAGATATCTAATGACAAAAATAATGAACAGACATAAAATGCAGCACTTTGCTTTGATTTAAGAGGTTGAAATATATATTTGTACGAATTCGGAATGGACTTTAGATATTGAACTCTTCAATACAAATAAAACTGATGTTAAAAAGAGACATATTTAAAAAATTTGAACCACATGATTTAGAGATTACAGGTTTACAAAGGACAGGTATACATTTATAAATCTTCACATATTACAAAAGCAAAATAACAGGATTGAACCAACTCGATATATAGAATATATATAAATATAAATATATACAATGATTTTGGTGTGTCTTTTCTCCTTCCGAGTTCTATGAATACACAAATCCTTTCTAAAAAAATTGACTGATTGTGTACACGGACAACACCTACACCCATCTACATGGCAATATTACTACACAGATATAATCGTTACATTTCACAGGTTGATTTTTCATCCGCCATAACTACAAGATAAAACTTTTCTTTATACAATTCGGGACAACATTGGGCTAGCTAGAAATGCAGCCTATCGTCTTTCATTTCATTATCATCTATCAAATGCATTTGCTAAAAATCTTGCGTCATCCTCTCTTTCTCTCTCTTTCACACTTGTTTCTATTCGTCATGCTTTGTGTCCTATTTACAAACATTACCTTACAGTATAAATACCATTTTTGTACATTTTGGCAAGCACCAGTTTTCATGATTTTTTTTTTCTGTCCACATTTCCCCTCTTGTCAGCAAAAGCAATGGAGGCAGTATTAATAACAAACATAATAAATAATACAGATGCACATTTGAAACTAGAACTATTTTGGTCATATCGTTTTCTTCATTGCCTTCTCTCATTTTCTCTCCATCTTGATGCTTTCAACTTTGCTCATTAATATTTTGGTCATGACTTATCTAATTCCTTTCGCAAAGATAATATAATCAAACACTAATCATTTAGATTAGATCATTCAGACACTTCCAACAGAAATCAGATATCAAACTACGTTTCCATTTCAGTCCTAGATGATTACAATCAATTCAACATTTGCTTTATGACACTCTATCTTCATTCCCTAAATATGTGTCTTTTGTTATAATATCATAATAAGCAAAATAATGCTTTTGTTTCAACAAATGAGAAGTTCATAGATGTAATCCCCGTATTTTGTCTGTTTGGATCCAGAAGGGTGCTAATTGTGAGTTGAAACTTGAATGAACTCCCTTCTTGCTCCAAACGGATGATTTGATGACTTACATGTACTCTGACCACAGAGTGACCCCCGCCCGCCACACAAACCTGCCATGATTACTATTACTGGATCAAGCTCCTGGCCAAACTAGCCAGCATTTCCAGCTGGTAATCAGCAGGGTTTGAGGGTTTCGGGCGTGGCCATACCCCTTCTAACCCTTGGGATCACCCCTCATCATTCTCGTTAAGCTCATTCAACCTTGCCCGCATTACTAAATCACCAACCGTTAAAATGAGAAAACTCTGATCTCAGCACAAGCCTCTGCTCTAGCTGCCAATCTTGCTTTTCAAAAGAACATACTTTAGTTGGCCACATTCATGTATCACAGAGTCTTTACTTGTTTGTATTGGTGAGTTTAGTTGCACATTCATGATATAAAGATATGAACAAGAAGCTGAAAATGAGTTGATTGCAGTTGCACTATCATCAGCAGAATATTGACGATAGCCTTATAAAACCTGGAGCTACTTTCTTTTGTGAATTATTATCAGTTGGAGGTATAAGGTATTAATGGTTGAGAATACCATTTCATTTCCATTCAAGTATGGAGAAAATGCTTTCCGCTTGCTTCATACTGAGCTGTTAAAATCATCTCCATGATTCTCCACCAATCTATTTGCAGTTCCAACTTTGTCATCCGCGCACTGCGGTAAAATGTCAACAAACTGAGTCCTCTCTTTTCTCCTGATAAGTTTGATTGTTCCATTCAGTCTGCCTTGCTATTTTTATTGGTTTTCATTTGCCTGGACTATCGATGTGGCTGCTGTACGCCGATGCGCTACAGGTTGGCAGAGCGAAGGGGCCTCCTACACTGCAGAAAGATGGCGGTGACATCATTGCAGCGTTTCCTAATGCACAGTCAAGAGAAAGAAGAAAGCGAATGTTGATAAGAGGGTTGTTGTCCATCAGAACAAAATAATGGATTAGCAAATAAAATTCCACAGATAAAAGTAGAATATTCAGTACAGGAATATTGAATACAGGGTTTTATTCGATCTAATGTTCAACGTAACATTTCTATTTTTAGAAGGAACTGTTGGCCCAAATGATAAATAATTATCAACTGTAAGTATGTCAAATGAGCAGTAAAATGAAGTCAATACTTGCATTTGTGCTCAAAAACATTTCAACAAATAAAATAATAGATGTTTATGCAGAAGCTAAAACATATATTTCATAATGAACAATATACCAGTATGTACCGAATGTGAAGGGAGAGATTCCCATAGCAAATGAGATACAGAGTCAATCTTGATTCAGATTTAAGGGGAAATCCAACCTTGATAGTAATCTACTCTGGAGAAAGATGAAAAAACAGAGTAGACTGGGAGACTGGTCAAATTTTGTAAGAAATCAGACAAATATTGTGAAAGTTATGAATTTATGAAAGTTGTAATCACTATAGGTATGGGCTCTCCAAATTGGCTGAATCAGTAATGTCTCTGTGATGTAGTGTCTACCAATAATATATTTTGAGTAATTCCACAAGGGAAAAGGCATTTAAGAGAAAAACAGAAATTAATATTTTTGTACACAACAAATGGTAGACTGACCAAGCTGCCAATTTGAGATTCGCAACAACAAAAAGATTTAATGATCTCATATTTAGAATATTCATAACTTCCTTATTAATAGTCTGATTTATTTCAAACTTTTGCAATTTTGTGTGTATCATATTTTTCAGCTCTCATATAAATGAACTTATAAAAAGGGTTGGATCACCCTTTAAAGTATATGAATGATGTTAGGAGTTCCTTGCTGTGGAAGCTAATGTATTATATGATGAAAGAAAGAGATACAAGACAGAAAGAAGGGTGGCTGGAGCAATGATGAAAATTTGATGAAAAGCTTCCAACTACTGCCTTATAACTATAGGACTAGGATTACAGAAGTCAATGAAATGGAAACATAATGGATAAAATGTTTGGATATTATCAAAGCAAAGTGATTTGGAGTAGAGGGGAGAATTGAGCACTGAATTGACCAGAGCCCGAAAGAAAGTGCTTATAGGCAGGGAGAGAGAGAGAGAGATACAAAGAGAAAGAGAGAAAAAGCAACAAACACATAAATATACATAGAGATAGAGAAAGGCAGTCTTGAATTTTAGACTGATGTAGAGGAGAGAGATAGAGAGAAAGTTTAGATATTTATTCAATGTGTACCGGTACTACATGAACTAAATAAGATATTCCTTTTTTGTATTCTTGATATCTAAGTGCATGATAATGTTAGTATCGCTCTATGTTACTGTAGCTACATGTATGTATACCACATCAACTGTGCCCCTCATGATCTACAGGATATAGGAAACTACCATGTTTCACCCAAAATGACCAAATCTGGGCAAACTACGTAGTGTATGAAAATACCAATATAGTGAAGAATCAAGTTTGAATTTGATTGGCTGAGAGGATAGGAAATAAATTACTTTTTTCTTTGACTTCTTCATCATGGTAAAACCACGCACAGTAGTGTTCTGAGAAAAAGAAGAGAGAATAACAACAATGGAATTGGGACTTGTAATTTGTTTGTTTAATAAAATAATATTTATTCAAGGTTTATGTGATTAATTATCCCTCTTGCATAACTTCATTTGATGGTGCTATGGTGTGGTTAAAAGCTGGCATGCAAAGAATAATTGGGCTACATAATGAGAGCATTCCAGTTGAGAAATGGATATGCCTTTTGACTGTTGGAAGTTTGCAGTGTTCTTTTCTTTTAATCTAATTTAAATGTAAGTTTGAAATTTATGAAGAAACAGCACAGACTAATGACAAATCTCTAGCTGAGCCATCCTAAGGTTTGTATAAGAGTATTTGAACTCTACATTTTTTTATGTGAGAAATGGGTAACAATAATGGTTAAGAATAGGTGATTTAGGCATGTGAGCTCATAGCTATATCAGCAATACACATACCTTGATTGATAGCGGGCCCTGCCCCTCCTCCACAGCCCCCAACCCCAATCACGCCACTGGCGGAGGGGCTTGAAGGGGAACGAACTACAGGGGCAAAGGCACTCCTCTGCTTAACGGCAGTGATCATGTTGGCGGGAGAGAAGGAGAGGGGGCCAGAGGCAGAGCCCTGGTTGCCCCCTGCCGCGGTACTGGTGGGGTGGTGGGGGGTCGGGAGGGGCGGGGAAGCGGGGATGATGGATACCGGAGCTAAGGGGTGTGGAACATACATGAACAGGCAAGGCAAAGAGGTGTGGTGATAATGCAGCACATTACAGTGGTGTGAGAGCAAAGGGGTGTGAATACAGTTTTGTTTGAGAAAAGAAATGTTGGTGAGAGAACCATAGTTCATTAATCAAGGTGATTTTTGTTTTTAGTGATGATTAGTGAAGTGTGATGTCACCATGATTTTTAAAGAGTTTTAATGAAAGCAACGGTACAGATAAAGAAAGTATTATTAAGATCCACGAAAGGAACATCAAGGGTAAATTGATGAAATTCAAAATTGAAGATTGCAGCAAATCATGAAACAGAATACATGTCAACAGAAGACAAGAAGAGCAGAATTTAATGAGAATGAAAAGAAGTATTTAAAAATGATATGAATAATGAATGAGTGATATTAATAGATTAAATCATAGGGAAAGGGGAAGTATGAGTTAATGGTTAGTTGAAAATTCATTTGCCAATGAAAGGGAAAAGGATAAAATTATCAAAGGGAAGCAAAGAAAAACAAACAGAAAAGAGCATTAAGCTTTTGGTGAGAAAAAAAATAATGAAGCCTCAGAAAGACCAAACATCAATCAAAGATGGCGTAAAGATGGAAATAAGTGCATAAATTCTTTCTTTAAGAAGTATAAGAATTCTGAGGAGAATTAGAACCTTCCACCAAATAGGTACAAGTATAGAATATGATAGATTATTAGGATGGATTTCTAGGTGCGAAAACATGAGAATATTATTAAATTAAAACACTCAATACAGCGATGGCAATAAGGGGGTTTATATAAGTTCAATTCTGAAGAGAAAAGACGGAAGGGCACATTTTTTTGTACAACATTACTTCTTAAATATATCATAAACATATGACTTAAGTAAAAATTGTGTTTCTATGTCTTAATATCTTATCAAGAGGAAAAGATCTAGATAATCAGTTTCCGGGGACTGATTAGAAGTGTGAACTTTTGATTCTCATCTGCAGCTGGCACTAATTCAATGGTTTAAAGAGACGGACTCTTAATTTGTGGGAGCTGTTCCCACGATTGGCATTGACACACGGGGGATGTGAATCAGCTCATATTATAGCTAGCCAGGGGAATTCAAGAGATTTGTATCACGTTCGGAAAAGGGCAAACAGAATAAGAAGTTTGAATTAACTAGTCTAAGATCACTTCAAATGCAAAGCAAATGCGAGGAAAAGTGGAAATAAGATTGCCTTCGGCTCTCTGTGAATGAACTTGATTCGAGGTTTTAAAAAATGATAAAAAGAAATCATCGACACCAAATTAGAAGAGATAGGACAAGCGTGTATGTGGATGAATAAAATCATAGATTAAGAGTTACATATGAAACTGTGAAAATCTTAGATTGAGTGGAAAGATAAATTCACCTTTGACACAAAAGGAGAGAAACAGGAAGTAGGGTTGATGGGGAAACATGGCCACAAGGATGTACGACAAGTTTGTGGGGGAAACACGGGTGTTCTCTGATCAGATCTACCCCTTCCCTGACCCATACAGAAGTTCAATCGGTCCAAATCATTATTTTTTCTTCCTAGACCTGAAGCCAGGAGCGCGGTCAGGTTTTTTTTTACAGGGGCAGGGCAAAAACTGGTAAATCGTAGGATTCCATTGTATTGAAACAATGAGGTATAAATAGGTTGTATTTGTTCTTAAACCGACAAGCAACCAACTATTTCATATCGCAGAAGGCGCCAAGGCCCCTTTTGCTCCCCCCCCCCAACCAGGC
>BEXV01000034.1:483544-493729 GCA_003118195.1 Hemicentrotus pulcherrimus | reverse complement strand
CCCCCCCCCCCCAGCACCATTTATGCAACACTTTTCACCCTTCCCTTTTGTTGATTTCTCTGTCATTCTGTGACCAATCTCCTCCCCGCATCCCAGGGGACATGGCACAACTATTTAAACAAATCTAGCTCCCGCATCCTGCTTGGTAATGGTGTGTCACACACCGACCGAGTAGCCAGGAATCGTTATTCCGTCGAAACTCACGTAAGGATGTCCAAGAGCTTTACTACAGTTTGTCTGCGAGTGCAGGAAGATTGGGACTCATTGCTTCACCTACCTGCATTATGCGCTTTTGGTGACAATTCCTTATAGAGCAAACAGACAAGCCCATTTATAAAGAAAAATGCCGTCCACCTAACCTTACCACTGACCAAAGCATTTCAGAGATTAAAGCCTATCAACTCTGAACCAATTTTTCAAAGAGCAATGCAAAAGTTTTGGGAAGATAACAAATTGCTGCCATCTTTTAAAGATGTGATGTGAGTGCACTTCAAGTCTAATTTAATTCACCTGAATCCCGGCCACACAAACAGGTTCAAAGATAGTGTGCAAAGGGGTATGTGATTTGTGATATCTTGCAGTTTGTAGCTGAGGAAAGAGAAGTGAAACACTCCATCTCAGTGTTGATTCCTTGCACGCTTTAGGAAAGGTACATTTCCTCTTTTTAGAGCGAGAGGGGTGCTAACTCAACTCATTTTACAAAGAATTAATACTTATCTGGCTCCATACAGAAGATTCACCTGTTGTTCCTTTAGCAAGTTTGTTCTTTTGCATGTTTGCAAATTTTTTTTTACTGATGACATTTAGCAAAGGTGATTACTTGTAAGTGATAAGGTTGAGAAAAGTGGTTGTGACTTACTTGCAGCACCATTGAAGATACTTGAGGAGGACGGGACGCCCATGTTGGCGCTAGGGTACCCGTTGAGTGCCGATGACCCGGAGTAGGAACTGGGGCTTCCCCCGCTACTGTGGGGCGTGGACAAACCCGAGGAGTAACCCCTGGGTGATAGCGTACTGCTTGGCTGCACTCGTGAGAAACCTAGCAGAGGATGTGCAAAAGATAGAAAAGAAAGAAAATGTAATTATTTTGGGCTTTGGAAATAATAAAGTGAAGTTCATTTTAAACATCTGTTAAATGATCACATTCTGCGATCACATTATGTGACATTTGATGTCACATAACTCTAACTTGGTTTGAATTGCTTTTATATATCTTAGTCATAATTTATATGAACTGATATATTAATATTGTACATTTTATGGATTCTGATTGGCACAAAGTTTTAATTCTTTATTTAGATTTCCTTAAGGCCAACAATAGATAAATTTAGAAAGATGACTAGAGAAGTAAATAGTATCTTTCAGATACAATGTATTGAAGAATATGACAGAAGAGATATCTCATGAATATCAGGGTCAAATATCTCATTGATATGAAAGAATGATAAACACGATCGGTAACACAATGGGGCATAGATGTATCTACTTGTAACAGGGCGAATGAGCTCAAACTAAATCAAGCTTGACTCCAAGAAAAAATGATAATTCACATTAAGCTTCACATCAACAAGTCATGACAATACAGTTCTGAAAGTGTGACCAATGCTGAAAGCACAAAAGAAAACTATGGATGTGGGGAGGGGGTAGGAGACGGCAATCAAGTTGAACGGTAGGGGAGAGGAAGGGAACGGGAGGCCCCCAACAAAATGGCTGGAATAATACAATGGCGATTCCCAGTGGAACGGTGTGACAAGCGCCAGAGTTTGGGTTTTTATACAGGTATCTTGACTCACTTCCCCCTCAAATTAAATCTGGGGCTATTATGTTCCTAGCAACACTGGTTTCGCATCTTGCGGGCCAAAGCGATGACAAATTTGTTCAAACATGAGCTCTGGTAATGGAACTTGGCAAGGCTGGCCAGATGGAGGCTGCGACAAGAACGCGCCGAAAATTACAAACACGTTTTTCTGCCACCGATGCGTAAAGTGAGAAAAAAAAAAGGGTAACTTTTTGTGAGCTAGGAGTCTCTAGGAAAGGAGAGGGGGAGATTCAAGATTACTTGAGCCACTAGGAAATCTATCTGCTCCAAGCCCTTAGTACGGGGGGAAAAGACCTTTCATCGGTTATTCTTTCCAAAGTAACAAACTGCATGAGTCGCGTTGGCAAAAGCCGGACCTCAGATATGAAACCCATCACTCTCCTCTTTTAGTGATATCAGTTCCTGTCTTTTAATTGATTCCTGTAACCATCTTAGGACCATGCCAATGTGTTTCATATAACATGCTACGTCTCAATCATATCTTTGTGAGGTCATCGGGCGTATGGTGGATTAACAATTATCGTTTTGTCTCCCTACAGCTCCGATGTGACTCTGAGAGCCCCCATTCATCGACAAGGGCCATAAATTAAGTTTGATCATTTAATTGTGTTCCAGCTGTACTCCAAGGAAAGCAAAATGGATCAAACATGTCCAGATTGCCATCTCTCTCTCTCTCTCTCTCTGGGTCTTACTCCCTTGCGACAATTAATTTGTCAACAATGACTACTTGTTGCCATCTCCAAGCTTTGTCATAAAATGAAAAAAGGCCATGATATGACCTACAAATTGAAGATCACCTGTACTAACAGGTGATGAGACAGTTTTTACTTTCTAAAGCCCTATTAAGATTAACAAAACTGATCAAATTGGCAACGATAATACTTAGCTTCTAATACAAAATTCTATCTAAAAGTAAGAGAAGGCCAATTCTTTAATCTCTGAAAGCAGTGACTGTGTTTCTTTAGAAAGATATACTTTAACATTTTACAAACCATAGAAATTGATTTTGTCCATTGCCTTTGTAATCATTCTACTAGGGTTTGCCTGACATAACACCTTTATAATGTCTGTATGATTCTATCATTTCTCACCTGAATGTTGGTCACTTTCGTGTTCTAGCTGGCTACCGAAAGAGTTCATGGGTACTAGACTACCGGAGCTGTTTTTGAGGGCCGGTGATCGGGGCGGCCCAATGGGGAGTTGATTCCTTGGCATACTATACAAGGCCTCTGCCAGATCCGCTGCTCGCTTCAGAATGATTTCCTGTATTCGGGAGGGAAGGGAGAAACAATCCACTATCTGGTACTGATTCAGAGAATCACAAACACTAATTTGGTAGTCACTTTGTGTAAATCGTTGAGGCCTATTCGAGTCAGATGTGATTCTACTCAGTGGTAGATGCTATCCACAGATTTCCAATCTGGCATTCAACAATAATATCCGTTTGAACTGGAAATCCGTTTTTTTCTTCAAAAGTCTCAAATACTATTCACTTGATAATCCAAAGTCATTACTTTTCTAGAACTAAAACATTCTCTTCTCAAGTGTAGTTTTTCCTATTTATAAAACTTATATAAAGTCACAATCGTCTGGATAATCAAATAAATATCAAAATCTGCTAAAAAAATTCCTGGTTAAACCATCATGAACATAGATGCATTTTTATGATATTGTAAGGACCCACACAAGACCTTACAATATCATTAAAATAAACATTGCTAAAAAAACAATTTAGTTTGAAGCTTATTTATCCAAACAAAAAATACATCAATATAACAATCAATAATGTAATGTATAGTCACAAGTTAGCTTAAGTGAAAAGTTTTTAAGTTTCATTTGTCGTTGGGTGTGTGAGGACTAGATAATAGTCTTTGATACTTTTATTATTCTTTCATCTAGTAGAAACCTCATTCTCTTCTACCTTCAGACAAGTTTTCAAAGCTTTTTGTTATTATTCTACTATCTTTTCTCCTACATTCGGAAAAGTGACTGCAAGTTTTCTGATACTTCTGCTTGTCAGTCTTTTCTGCTATCTTTGGACAAGTTTTCAACTTTTTTTTTATATTGTTTGACTTGTAAGAAATATCCTTCTTTCCTACGTCTACATGTATCTTTGGACAAGTTTTCAAAAACTTGTTTGAATTATTATACTTGTTAAAGACCTCCTTCTCCAGTTCCTACCTTTGGCAGTCTATCTGGATCACCAGGATGCCGCGGCACAAGCTTGCTCAGTCTTTGGAACCCGTAATCTATTGTCGGCTCTGTCAGTGAGACGTAGACGAACCTGCCTGGCGCCCCTTTGCAGAACTGCTTGGACTTGTATGACAATGTGACCTCCACCACCCCGGGGATGTGTCGGGGTGGGGTTTGTACTCTGATGGCGTGGGGGGTGATGAGCTGAGAGAGAAATGGAAAGAAACATAGAGATTGACTTTGATTCAGTTTGATTGAATTTTAATGAATTTATCAAATTTTAAAGATGAAATACAGTATTACTGCTGCATATGATGTATAAGATACAATATTTCTCTTGCAAAAGCCAAAACACAAAAAAATCTTATTCATTCACATATTTCAAATAAAGTTTGAAATTGAATTAAGATTAAAGTAAATCAAAATGGGAGGATAATTAAAATATTGAAACATTAAAGTAGCCTTGGATGAAAATGATATCACCTAATCTATGGCATTCATTGTGTATATATGTATAATCAGCTTTTATAAGAGATATAATGAGCTCATAGTGGTACTAAAAAACAAGTGCCAATCCCACATAAGGAGGTCATTCATTCCTCTATTTTCTTCTGGGTGTTATCTACAAGGGTGGAGGAAATTTCATAAATTAGCTAGATGATTATGAGTGGAATTGTGATCTCCTAAACAAGACGTTGTAACAGGATAAATGACATGTCACCTATCCTCTACAAGCATGCCGTGTGCCGGGCTTTGGTTTGCCTGCCTGTATCCTCTGGTTGGGGCAGCTCATTAACGAGGGAGGAAAAAGATGCACTACTCAACGAGGTCACCTTCCCTTCGACAAAACCACAACACCAGCGTCACAGGCAAGCAATGACAGAGCTCAACGTGAGGAACCTTATGAGTAAGTGAAACTAGCTCTTAATGAGACAAAATTTGGGCATATTTTATTTGTTTTATTGCCAGCCTTCTTGTGTATCTTTGATTCAGCCTTAGTCTTGTCCTGAGAATCTGATGGGGGAGGGGTAAGTCACCCTCTCCTTAATGGAACTCCCTTAGCCCTTCAGAGACACCCCACTTGGGAATGCCCTTAAACTTTCCATCCCCCACCTATATACTTATGAAACTACAAAATATTTCTAAATTGATTATTAAATTGATATACACAGATATATCAGATATTCCAAGGCAAAGCAATGTGACATTTATATAAAAAATGGCCTCAGATAAAAAAAAAGAAATTGATTCCAGATCATAAATAATAGTTTTGGAGACAAAGCTGTATCAATTGCCCATAATATTTTCAAACATATATCTCATTTGTTGGATGATTGTATAAAGTTAAGGTAGACAAATGATAATAGATAGACAGGTAGATAGATATGGGAAGATAGAAATCAGAGAAAAAGACCAAGAGGAGAAGATATAAATGCCATATCTATCAACCTACAGATTCAAGAATTTGCAGGCAACAAACCATAAATAGACATACAGACAAACATTTACATAGGTAAAGATAAAACTAACACACCGGAGAGATATATTACATTTAAAGTGTCTTTAAAATTTTTCCTTCCACCTAAAGATTCTTAAACAAAACATTTCTTCTAGTTCCTTTACAAGTTTACACTCTCCCTTCTGACTAATAAACTCTCCATTTCCTCACTATCAGACACCCTGAGACAAACCTACGCCCACTAGCCCTTGCCCTTCTTTCTCTCTCTCTCTCTCACTCTCTCTGTCTCTCTGTCATCCTCAGACTTGGTCTTGATCTCGTTAATCACTTATCTCGCTCCTCTTGGATGTCTTCTGGTCTCCATTCGCCCCTCTCCCTCTCTCTCTCTCTCTCGCCCTCTCACCATTTTCTTCATTTAATTTCATCTTTTATGAGTGGCATTTCTGACCTTGCCAGACATACTAACTGTCAAGAACAATTACTGCAATGTGAACGTGTATGATTGTATTAAAGAGCCGAGTCACTGGGGGCAATGCTCTGGTCCAATGGCACAGTCTTCATTTCTCAGATCACTATGCACACTTTGAAGTCATTGATTGATCATTCAAAGTATGTTCACGCACACACAAAAAATGTTTTCCTGTTCGTCTAAGCAATGACATATCATCACCAAAATTATGTTTTAAATCCATTACATCCTAGTATTGTCTGCTGAGATTCAAAAGGGCCTTATCACATATCATTTAATACAGACTTAATGTCCCTCTGGCGGACTATAACCGACGATTTACTTTAACCAATATCTACCCACTGTTCTGCAAGGTGTACAAGCCACTTGAATCAAGTTTATCCCCCTTTATCCTCTCAGCATCCTTACCTCACTCCAGACGATCATGCTGCCAAAGACGACCTGGAGTCCGTCGAAGAAGTTGTCGCCGACGATGATGACAGTGGCGCCCCCTGTTGTCCATCCTTCGCTAGGGCTGATTGCCTTGATGCACGGCGTAGCTGTGGGGTACGCACAGTTCCAGAGAGGGTAATGGGAGGTACCTGTTTATATTTACACAACGTATGCCATGCTCTAAAAAGTCTTTTCATGCAAAAATCATAACAATGTTTTTGGTTTATGTTTATGATGTGCCATTTGTTTTAGTTCGGAAGCTGGTTGGAAAGTACTTGTTAGCAGTGTAGGGGTTAATTAAAACAAAAATTACCATTGCACATCATCTGCGGACAGCCAGAAAGGAGTTTATTTCTGTGATAAAATGATACAAGTCATCTATCTACCTTCTGGTTGTGTGCTAACAATGTAACATGGTGAATAAGAAAAATATGTATAGAATAGAATATGATTTTTAAAAATGAATAATAGTAGTGGAAAAGGATTTGTTATATAGATACTAAAGATAAAGAAAATATTATATGTTTTTGCTTCAATTAGTGTTTGATATGATAAGCTGGTTGAATTGAGAAATATTCTATTCAAGGATGATATTAGGACAAATTATTTTGTTTAGAGGACGTATTTTTGTTGAAGTGGTAAAGGAGTAATGATATTAAAAGGGAAACTACAAAGCATGCAAGAATTGGTAGGGACACAAGCAACTTCATTACAAAAACACACACTGAAACATATTTTTTTCTTCTCCTAAAAGCACACATTTTTATGTCATGAACATTTATTCTTATTATTTATATTTAGTTCGTAAAACATTATGCTCTCTGGCATATAAGAGTTTCAATTACAAATTTCTTAGCATGTATAACAACTATTTATAGATTATCAATTTTGAAATCATCAGATGAATATATTTTTACACAATAAACTTCAAATTTGACTAGAATGCCGAATGATTTTCTTATCAATTCTTTAACAGTTTGAAAAGGGTTTCAGTGAAAATTCAAATTATGTTCATCAAATTTTCTCAGTAATCTTTAGCTTTTTAATAGCGATCACACATTCACTTTTCATACTTGGCTTAAAGAAAGATCTGAAGCCTACAGGAATAGTTTTTATGGTAGTGGAAAAGAGAAGACAGTAAATAGATCTTTGGATAAATCTTCAGTTTTAATAATTAATGAAAGAGAGCAATCTAGCACCTATGTTAGAAAGAATATGAACGTTGCTTACAGAAAGAAATGGTATTTTACAGTATCACAGATTTCACCAATTGTCAAAGGAATTTAAGTTTTTTATAACGATTAAGAAATGCTTAAAGAGAATGTAACATTGGTTCTTAAATTGAATAATGTACTCTGAGTTCTTTGAAAATGAAATGGTAAGAAAAATCATCTTCTTTTTATAATTCTCTTTATCCTCTCCCTAAACCATGATATTGTTTGTTTTCTTTTTTGTCATCTTCTTTATCTTTTCCTGATCAAATAAAAATATTACGTTCACAATTTCTTCTTCTTCCCTATGTTCTTTGTTTATTTTTTCTAGTTCTTAACTTTCTTATTTATGATATGCATATATGTATCTAAGCAAACAAGATACCATATAACCGGGAACACTCGCATGCATAATACTTTCACCAAATTTTGCAAGTGGTTCTGATTGATGCCGCAAAACTATTGAATCATATAACTGACACCTCACTCCAATTGAAATGTGTGCATTTTCCTGCAGTGACAGTGGTTGTTGTAGAAATTGGTGAAAGTCTCATGTCATGAGAGTTTCTGGGTTTATAGTAGATGGGGCTTTGTCCAGCAATGGTCATACTACATACCTCCTTCAGACGGGTCAAGTCTTCTCGCTCTCCGGCCGTGTTTGGAGTTGTTGTGTACAAACATGTTATCGGACATGGCCAGCACATGACCATCAACATTTGGAGTTGTAGATATAACCACCTGTAAGATATTGTTGGAGTAAGAGAGAGAAAGGGGTAGGGGGAAGGGAGGGAGAGGGGGAGAAAGGCGAAGGGTGAATGGTGTGGAAGGATGGGTAGAAATAGGGATGGAGGGAAAGAAAGGTAGAGACAAAGTAAGAAGGAGGAAGAAGGAGAAAAATGAAATGATTATAGATATTGAAATATAGGTAAACATTTTTTCCTTCAAGATGTAAAAATTTACTTTTTGACATCCATGGTATGATATCCATGACCCTCTCTTTTTATATTTGATTTTAGATTTTTGTTTGATGAGTTTTTTATCAAACTTAATTATCATTAAAGGAAAATCCAGTGAAGTATCACAATTTTTTTTCAATTTCAGATTGAACGTAACAAATTACATCTTTATTGTGGACAAGATTTATACAGTCTATAATATTTTAAGATCTCAAACTTACCTGAAATCGACGCATATCTCTTGGATTCCCTGCATTTTTCAAGCAGTTCTGGTTGCACTTGAGGAAGAACTTGAGGAAAAATCTGCATAAACGACAAAAACAGAAAGAAACAATTACATTCTCATCATCTAAATAAAAATCACTCTGAGGTGCTCTACTAGGTATGCAGATTTAGGGATTACTTTCGAACATCATTATCATGTTCATGACATTGGCTGAACACAATCCTATGACAGGATGTCTTCCTTTCTGCATTGGGACCTAACAAAAAGAGGATTCTCTATGTCTATTCAACAAATCCCTCTCTTGGCACCGAAGAGGGGGGATGATCTTGCATTGTTTCCACACACAAAAACGGCAAGTCATCCCCTAAAAACTTCATGGACGTTCTGGATATATCTCCCTCCTCCCCCTTGCTCATCAGATTTTTCTTGTTTCTTTCTTTCTTGCCGTGAGAGGTACGATGATGGATATGACCTTTGGATGATGCAGCTCCCAGGAGAAAGTTAGCTCAAACAACTGAATCATCTTTGCTTGGATTCAATTATCTATCCAATGGGATCTATTATTAAAACTCTGACACTCCTGGACCTCTAGGAGAGGGAGAAAGAAAGTTTAAAGCGGGGAGAGAGGAGGTACGACGGTATGATGATAATGACTTGTGAAATATTGGTTGGGATTAGGGGAGAATTCAAGATGGTGTGTTGATTAAGAACAGGACTTAAAATTTTCTTGGATTCTGGGAATGGGTGGAGATTTATGTAGTATCATAACATAAGGAGAAAATATATGTTTACCCCCTCCTTGGTACACACTGGATATTCCTCCAATATTGGAAATTGACAGCTTTTATCTGCGGCAAAAATCATTTAATATGGTACAATATCTGCTGAGAGGCAGAAGTATGTAACTCTACACTTATGACTCTCATCATACAATATGATTCTATTATGAAGACAGATAGACCTACTGTAATTAAGTAGATTGAGTAATTATATACAGTCAATTCAAGATAACACTTTCTCCTAATAAGATGACACTGAAGCAAACTATGTGTCCAAAAGGAGATAGATATATGTAGTCAGGTTTAAAGAACACATCCATATCACCCACACACTTCTTCAAATTCTCATTAGATTATCATAATGAGGAGTCTGCATAAAACACAAAAATTGAGAACATGATCAAGGCACAATTTGAAGACAGCTTAGTAAGAGACAATATCTATCTTGATCTTGTTTTTTTTTTTTTGCTATGGAAGAAGTGCTGAAAGGTAACCTATTTTGTGGCGTTATTCCTGCCCTTATTCCCCTGCCGCCCTAAGTTTTCCAAGCGTGCGAAAGTGGGAAATTATCTTTATCTCCCCGATGAGCCCCTATTGACATTGTACGCACACGGTGGTGACAGTTGGGCCGGGGGAAGGGG
>BEXV01000034.1:431268-483227 GCA_003118195.1 Hemicentrotus pulcherrimus | reverse complement strand
ATTAAATGCAATTATTTTTAATCTTCGCCGGAAGGGATGCTATGGTAGCATTTGCAAGACAATATGTATGGATTATATTTGTTATACCGTTGGAATTGAAATTACATTTTTGTACACTCTCTTCCTGCACCTGATTTTGGAAAACTATATTTTTACACTGATTTGTTCCCTAATTGTATTTTACTGCTTGTCCATATTTCATAGATTGTGCCAGGTTCTGTGTTATTCATATGTTCTCTTCAATTCTTTGATTATTCCACTATAATATTCTAGTCTTACTCTTCAAGCCTTGCTTCAAGTTCTTGGTTTCAAGTTTTGACCTTGCCAATGTAAGGGGATAGGTTTCTTACAAAAGGCGACCTTGTTTTCTTATTCATCAATAATCAGTTGTCCTTTTTCTCATCCCTTTCTCTTCCTCTCTTCCTCTCTTCCTTTCTTCTACTTTATCTCCAAATCTGTTCCTCCATTTCTACTCTCATTCATTCATACTGTCCATATCTTTTTATTTCTTCCACCTCTCCCTATTACTTGACGACACCTCCACCTCAATTCGCTCCCATCCACCTCTATTATACTCTCTCTATACTTCTCTGCATTAGCCTTAGGCCTGCACTGATATGCATTGTATCTGTTTTCGCCGCCATTACTGAAAATTAATGAGATTTTCTCCTCTGTTCTCTGATATCTCTCTTGTTAGATCAGGGGCCCAGTCAGATCAAAATCTCATCTAAATTTCATGGCAAATGAAAGTCTCTACCTCGATGAAAAAAAGAAGAGAATAGTACGAGAGGGAGAAAAAAATTGGCACAAGTGTTTTCCTCCACCCGAATGATCTGAATTTGTACGCATCTCAATGGTTTGCGGGGATGCTTGCTTGCGTAGAGATTCTGAGGAATTCTTCCACTATTTTATTTAATCCAGCGACAGAAGACAAAATGTCAGTAAGAATATGCCTCTCTTTCCAGCGAACACTTGTAATAATGACATGGAAGTATCTTGCCCGCAAAGCAGAAAAAATGAGATGACACAAAAGATATTGTTATAATTTGACTTCATTTCCATCCATCTGCCTTGCTCAAAATCCGGACTTAGCACACACAAGTAGCAGAGCCAGGGGCATGAATATTTTAGGTAAAGGACTTCAAGCAATACATGAAATCTGATATGTGGGACCACTAATAGAGGGGAAGAATGGAAGAGAGAGGCATCCATTCTAAATACACACTGCAATAAGGCTTGCAAATGAGTTTCCCATAGAAGCGATGGATTTTGGAAGGATTTTCACACCAGGAGAATTCCATTATTTAAGATACTCTATGATTCTGTGCTGATGTGAATATAATGAGCTCCTATTCTGCTTCAAGCCTTGCAACTTAAAAAGAAGATGTACGCTTTAGTGCAATCAGCCACCTTATCTAAGTATCTATCTGCTGCCTAGACTAGTCGATGTGACCGAATTGTGCAACCTAATTTGAATAAATTTAGCCATATCTCCAAGATCATTGCTCCACTTGGAATGCAGATTGCTAAAAAAATCTGTTTTAGGGATATTCATATTCAGGTATAAATGTGGAAATCCAGTATGGAAATCTGTCATCATAGAGAAAAGTATAATATTGGATCCTAAAAGTAAATGAGTTATTTGTCTGCTGACCGAGAACCAATCCTTCCAATGGGTGTTAGACGTGAGTTAAATGAAATAGCTCAATAGATGACTTATTGGGTGTCAGAATGTTTTAATTCTGAAATAAACTTAAGATCTACATTAACATTGACAATTTTATATTTGAAGTGTTCCATTGCTAAGAAGCTTTGCTTGAATCAATATTGGAAAGAAATCAAACTTGATGATATCAAAGAATGACCAACCACTGGAATCAATAAACATTTTGAAGACTTCCTCCTCTACTGACATTGTATACACAGTTCTAAAGCTCTGAGACAGGCTAAGGGGATCCTAACAATGCTTTTGACAAACTGTCAGAGTTGATTTATATTTTGCTAAGATAATTCAACCTGCTAAAGTATAATGGTGTTAACTGGATACACTCATCTCTACTGGAATCATCATCATCATCATCATATACCATGTGCATTTAACTTGAGGATACTCCACCTCCCCCTTCATAAACAAGCTATCCCATCCCCAACTTCAGCCGGCATTAAACTTGATACTTTAATGGTTAATGTAGCGCCCATTACAATCCAGATTTTATATCTATCTGTCTTCATAGAGCCCGTTAGGTGGCGACCACTTCCAGGCCGGGGCTATCATCATAAACCAGACGATGCCTACCCATTTTGTATACGAACTTGTCAAAAGTGGTTCGCTTTTTAACCAGGGCCTTGCTGAAATGTTATCAGGTAAGGATGGGTTGCTCGTGGATGCAGCATGCCAGCCCCGGTTTTAACAGAGCAGGCTACATCGAGCATGTCATAAGCGAAACAGGACGGACAATTTTTGTCCATTATTTGCTTCCTGGCAGCGGTGTAAGGTGTTAGATTTATGGAAATTGCCGGAGATGAAAAAAAAAAGGAAAAGAGATAGACAATGAATAGAAAAAAGGGGGAGCAAAATGGAGGCCCCGGTGAGCGAGTGGCGTACTTATGCACAAGTACCTCCAACATCTGATGAATTTTGAATGAGGCATGATGGGTAGTCAGGCTTCGTTTATTATCGAATTACGGGTAGGGAAAAATGAGAAGAGGGAGAAAGTCTTAGGATTCTGAGGTTTCTACGTCGCTCTTAATTCACTATACTTTCATACATCATAAATCACTCTGGAAAATTAGAGATGGATTAGAGCCTTAGATGGATGCTTGAAGCACTTGAGGTCAATGGGCGCTTTGCATTGGACGTTGAATCAGACTTTTCTTTCCATTTAGGAATCGCCATGACGATGACTAAAATGACAATGACGAGAAGAATCCTGGGCAAAAGCTTCATGTACCTACACATTTTACGTTGTGCACAGAAGGAAATAGCGGATGTCATTAACTGATGTGGCTTGACAGAAACACTTAATGTAGAAAACACACAAACAGACTGTGACTCGCTGAGGCATGGAGTATGAGACTGGGGAGGGCGTGAGGAGGGGGTTCGCCTGATTTCACCCCGATATGAATATCATCACGCCCCAACGACCAGGGGGGTAGAGGGAAAACATCAACCTCTTACTGAAGCCCCAGTCCTCCGTCAAAGCTCTGTGAAATTAAAAATAAACAGATTTACTGCTGGCCACACACCTGAGAGCCTCGATACTTGTAAAATGTCAGCGCTTTCATCCTATTATCTTACCATCACAAGCTAGATATCATAAGAAAATAGCTTTATGAGATGATATAGATGATGCTTCAAGTCCTTTATCTTGGAGTAACTTTAGAGGCAGGCAGGGCAACACATCTGGAATGATTTTTTATTCCAAAAATGATAATCTTATCCATATTAGAGTTTAAGGGCTTCAAATGTCCCATGCAGTGAGGTCCTGAAAAACAACCTGCTTTAAAGTGCCAAAATACCTTTTGAAAAACTTTTCTGATTTTATAGAAATGCTACTGATATTACATTATTTCTTTAAGGAATTGATAAGATATACCACATTTATTCTTTTTTTTCAGAAGTCATTATTTATGGATAAAATTGCCTAGCATGCAATAACCTGTGAGAAGTGATTCTCATCTGAATCCAATAATGTGAGTATACTAGCTTTGTAGGATACATATTATATTCCATCTAAATAATTCAATTTAATCAATATTCTGGATGTAAAGTGACAAAACTAACATCAAATGTACGCATGATAATCAATTTTGATGACAACATCACCGTACCACATGCATTAGTTTAACCTTTAAACGTGAAGTGGGGCATCTCAAAATGGAAACGGACCTCAGACCCCAAGATCAAGCATGGCCGTTGTAACGAAATACACCCTCACATCGGCAACAAAATCGAGAACAGATGGTCTGAATTTGGGGGGACCCAAATCCCCACTTAGGGTTGCGTCACGCATCGCTGGTTGGCAATTCGACAGAGTCAGAGCTCAGATATTGGGGGCTCAAATAATCAGAGACGTGACATGAGTTTGTAAGTGGCTCCTACCTAACGCCGCTTTGAACCAATAGGTATATAGAGACCTTTTTTTCTTTATAGCTCAGGCTATGTTGACCTAGACTTGCCCACCAGTCTCTTTAAGATATTAATATGGTTAATAGTGGTTGTCTATAAAAGATACCAGCATTAATGTAAATGTAACAGTCAATTAGTATTAATCATTTACACCTATCAACTGTTTTACATATTCTTGTACATGACAATTTGTTGGTTATATGTTTAGTAAGATTTTAAGACCAAAATCATAATTAAATATAGAGATGACAGAAGAAATAGAGCTGCTGAACTATTCCATGCTTAAAAATACTGAAGACTAAAAAACTACACATTTCCCCCAAATTCGTATGTGGATGATAAAAAAATCAAATAAATGTCTGTTTAAAAATGTTATATAAAAAGATATACATTGGTTGTTATCAGAAAGATGTTTTTTTTTCAAAATTAACTGCACTATTCTTTGCACAGAAATATCCTGGTACCTAAATTAGACAAAAAGCAAAGATGAAAGCAACGTTGCATACAATTCTGCTTTGATATGTTTTTATATATAATTTTTTTTCAAATACCATAGAAATTAGCTTTAGTTCAAATTCATAAGAATAGTTGATTCAATTAAATCAATATAACAATTAGTTGTAATCTTTAGCTGGCATAAACAACATTCTTTTCAATGTGACACAAACAGCTAACTCATCCGTGGTGAGATAGATACTACGTCGTCGTGGCAAAATTTCTGAATGGCTGTATCTGAGGTGTGGTTATGAATGAGATGAAGGCTAGCTTCCAGGCCATGGAAGTCATCCGAGGTAGTGTGTCTTCCGTCCTAAGAGACGAAGCAGAAATGCCTTGTTTGCAAACAGAACCCTAACCCTAACAATCCCTCTACGAAGGAAGGACCCCAGTAGGTTTAACATGAGAACACCCTTCAAGCTAAGTTTGGGGAGGACGATTAGTCGTGCATGACAGATATGCCAACTCGTTCTCAATGTCCTTTTTTTCTTCATGCTCTTTGGTAATTTTAATGGATTTTTGAAAGGGGGGGATGGAGGTATGAGGAGGAGGAGAGAGGATTTCTTAGTTTGTATGCAGGGAAGTGTGTATGAAGTGCACTGCATATATATGAAGTTAAAATCGACTTGCAGACTGATCAAATTTTGATGAGGTGCGGCGACAGATTGATATCATGGACTACAGGCAGGTCATCACCACCGAGATGTGAGGAAGATGTTACGTCTCAGGAGGACATTATATTTCATTTCTGGGCAAGAAGCGGGAAACCTGAGCAGAAATCTGACCACTTGGAATGGTTATGGAGTGCTCTTTGATTTGGCGGAGAGTTAGAGAGAGAGCGGAGAGAGAGTGAAGAAAGGATTTAGATTGGTCGGTTTTATGAGCCTAACAACTATTGATCTCTCCATTAGAGATTAGGGGTGAGACTTTACCGCCCCCCCCCCCCATCACACACCATCTCCTCTCCAACTGAAAGCACTCAAAAGAAAAGCTGGGATTTATACAGCTAACACGGTCAGTCTTAATTTGGCAGTGTTCCGGGCCGAACACTTTCAAGTGGCCGTCCACCAACACTGTTTGCTGGTGCTTGATGTAAAAACAGGTCTGTCAATGAATATAATACGAGCGAGCGTTGATGTCTGAGGCTCAATCTACCTGGCTGGCTTTCTGCAGAAGCCTTCTCAAGGGGGTCTCTCCACGTGCCAGAGTGTTAATGCGTTGCCTCCCTGTCATCCAGGTCTACAACCAAATCTATGACTGTGCAAACATTATGTCACAGCCACAACGCAACCCACCAGGGTCTAAACACATCATCACCACACTTGCCCCAAAGACACCATCACAAAATTCCTCACCATGCGCACGCAAGCCAATTCACAGTGGACCCCGAAAAACAGATTACAATTACATCCACCCTAGTTAGTTGTAAACCATAAACACGTCAAAGAATTCCCCTGGTTAAACGCAAAACGCGCCCATACATGGCAAGCCAGTAAAGCAGGCTGCATCAATCTCAGGGCATATTGTGCCCTAGATGCAGTTTACTTCGCCAGCCCAAATTGTTCAATTTAACCACTTGTCTGAGATGATGACAGTGAATGTAAGGAAGAGCAGCAGAAAAAGCAAAAGATGGGGGAAAATTGGAAGAGGAAGACAAGGGGAAGGATGGCTATTGATTACAAAATGTTGTCGGCAGAGATGATCTTGCCATTACCATTACTAGCTTGTTAATAACACACAGAATGAATGAACCTATAGAACATTGAATCCCTCACACACCAACCCTTATTCTTCTCCTCCTCCTCCTCTTCCTCCTCTCACCCCATCTCATCACCCAAGAGACCTCCCAAATGACTAGTTACTCCTTAAATCCAGCTAAGTAGATCGGTTTGGGGGCAATCAGCGAGTAAGAGCTGACCATCAATGGCAGGGTACGAGGAGATCCTCTGCCCGCAGGATCAATCTTTTAATTTCTATGCCATTAGCGTTAATTTCCACTTTCAATCAGGGGCACACCTTTTCAGCTGTCATCCCTTCTACCGATCATCAACGCCATTCTCCCTCCGTAAGCTAACTTACAGTCCAAACGGGTCTGTACAAAGGCATGCAGTGCGTTGACTCACCACCATATTACATCCCTACAAATCCATTCCAATGTCAGTCGGTTGTCGTACCTGCTTTTACTAAACCAATGCCTCCTCCATGTACTTTCTCTTTCCCCTGCACTTAATTTGATTACAGGTATTGCTCTATTGTTCGACCATCCAACTCATCTTGCGTTTTCATGTACTTGAGTTGGCAATAAAGAAATGACTATAATTTGATAACATGAATTAATGGAAATCTGTGATTTCTGTTCATTCATCAGTCTTAATTGCGCAAGTATGCACTTTTTCTTTTTACATTCTACTCAATCCATCTTATGCATGAAGTACAGCACACAATACCTATCAGCAATGTCATTCATTAATATATTTTAATTGGAGGAGTGAAAATTCATTTAAAAAATAATTCATTCTTGCTTTTTAAAAATCTTTTTCAAACCCTCACAAAAAAACTATGATCATCTACAGGAATTATATGTAAAAATCAACTCTTTTGAGAAATCTTATCCTTTTTAAGAAATCTTATTCGGCGAAATTATTCACTTTTGCATTTTGAACAAAAAGTTTTTTAAAAATTCTGAAAGAAGTGAGAAAAATCTTCCTACCTTCATACATTCAAGGGCACAATCAAATTTGTTTGGATTTACACAGAATTTAGTTATTTCCACAAAACCCAACACTAAACAAATTCATATGAGAATCACAGCATTAAACTTTCTCTCATCAAAAGCACATAATTTTTTTTGAATGAACCCCCCCCCCTCACTATTTGATATGAAATTGTATACATCAAATGTACACACATTTGCATCTCTCTGAGAATGAGCAATTTTGATGATTTGAAAACAAACTTTGTAGTTTCAAACTGTCAGGAAGGTATTTTGATTTAAATACATCAAGGATTAGAACTCTATTCCTATTGTTCTCATTATTGGACTAAATGTGACCACAAAAACCACGCTATTTTTGGAGGACTTGACCTCCTTTTCTCTCTCCTGTTTAACAATTGTTCTCTATTCCATTATGAGCAAGAAATTTGAGAATTCACACTTAAAGGAGGGGGAGCCTAAAAGGGATATAGAAATAAAAAGAAAAATAATTTGAATAATTTACACAATCTTGTTGATAAAGTGACTTATTCAAGCTTTCATTTTCCTCATCCTACAGTAGTAAGGTTTATATTTCTTTTTTTCTTTCTTTTTTACCATTCTGCCATTTATTTTTCAAATCAAAACTATAATTTCCTATCCATAAAATTAAAAAGCAAAAATTACCAATGTTCCTTTTTGCAGATACAAAATTGACTAAACAGATATTTTTTAATTCATGATTTTTTAATTTATACAATAAAAAAGAAAAAAAATATTGTGTAGTGAGAAAATGTTCTTACAAAACGTCTTTTAATCAGATTTTACTAGGAAAAAGTCTGCAAACTTGCAAAGTGAGAATTTTTTATTTTTTATTCTGAATTTCGTCCATGGAAGACATAACTTGTAAGGACGAAGAACAGATGAGGTTCGTCAATGGCTAATGCCAGATGCCAATCAAACACAGGAGTGATCCTCCTTCTCAACTCAGGTTTCATAATCCATATTGACACTTTCGATTGAAAAGGGCTGAAAAAATCAGAGACCTAAGCACTCTGGAAGATGGACAGCTAGCGAACCCCAGTAAACGGTGGTCGCCTATAGGAGGCGCTCTTTAAAAAAAAAAATTATCTCTATCATCTTTATCAATTGAAATACATGTAGGCTTGAAAGTTGTTTTATATTTGTCAAATGCTACCATTGCTTTATTTCTGTAATGCTAAAAACTTCAACAGTGAAACAAAGAGTTGACAGAAAATGAAAGATTTTGCAGATATGAAACCCAGAGATCTAAGGAAGATGTTAAGAAACTATTGAAGGTGAAAATAAGGACAACAAATTATTGGTCAAGCTTGAAAAAATTCTTTTTCTATGTTGACACACAGATTTTGGTGTTCTCTTAAAATGAAAAGAAACTGCTTTGAAACATTTTACCACTTGTACCACATCACAAGCATATGACAAGCATATGACAAGCATATGACATATGTACCGAAGTTGGATCCTTAGCCAAGGATGCTTACACTTATCCTCTGTTAGCTCCAACAACCACCAATAAAACATCACACACAATCCATCGTCCATCTATCCTATGGTGGATAAAACAATTTGTCTGTTGAGAGCCAGGAGGGCATTAACTTGTGGACCTTTTTATGGAGTTTACACCCTACTGGCTCTTAGCAGAAACATTTCTTTACACAAGATTCACCCATACAAGAATAAGCAAACATAGAAAAGTGTGCTACTCACACATACAATCAGTTATGAAATGATTGCAGTGTTTTATATGTGACCTATAAAAGAGATGAAGTGTACTCATAGAGAACAAAAACCAACAAAGAGTTCTGACCTTTCTTTAGAAGTAATGATTTCTTTGAAGACAAAAAACCCACAAAAAGGGGGTAAAAATGAAAGAGGTACTTGTATTGAGAGGTGAGGGGATGGCCGTGTTACACACATGAGGTGCTAGCGGCAAACAGACACGATTAAAGCACAAATATTGATCTGGGGGCACAATGGAAAGCGGCTCGTCTTTTTGTTGGACAGAAAGTCAAATGAACGATATGTCACGCAGTGAAACAATCATACTCGCGGCTATGGTGTGCTTAACGCTACTTGAACATTCCTTGCCATGGGGGAAGTAGAGAGAAAGGGGGATGTGAGATTAAAATACAAAAGGAATGTTTTGCAGCGAGTGTATAAAAGTTTGAATTTCAACATTTTCAGAGTTGGATGTTTTACAGGAACCCTCAGCCCTGGAGGGGTTAAGGGAAGATAATTTGAGAGGATAGCTCCATATAGAAACGATGTCATGACCTGGGTCTAGGTGTGAAAGGGGAGAGGTCAAAGGGTTAAATACAGAGGGACTAAAAGGAGAGAGATGTGCGCCTGTTGGTTGGCTATTAAGTGAAAGCTTTTAACCTATATCAATAGAAGATTCTATGGTAATTGTGCAGCTAGTAAGTAAGAATAACACCGTGGACTGAATTAGCTCGGCTGGCTCGGCTGGGCCGAGGATGGAAGAGAGAGAGAGAGACGGGGAGCGGGGCACCAAACCGTGGTGCTGCATGGAGCCCTAGCTCTGTGTGCCTTTAGATCAAAGGCTGAACAAATACAGCCGCGATGGGTTTATACAGTCCACCAACCGTACACTTCGCCATCGCGTCAATCATACGGCGGCCGGCCGGGCGAAGGGTGTGAAGCCTCAAGTTCAATCTACTTTTGGTTGTACTGGAGTGAACCCTGCGGCCATTACTGCTTGTCTGTTGCCCCAGGCTGCATCGATATGAATGAATGAATGAATGAACGAATGGATAGAGGGATGAAAGGATGGGTGGCTGGAAGGTTGAGATACAGAGATTACAAATATAATGGTAGAAGAAAGATAAGATGAGAGTAACAAGAGAAAATCTAATAGAGAGAGAGATTCTGATTTTGATCTATGAAGATAGGCAAAAAATTCAGAAAAAGAAAGAGGCTGTATTGTAGAGGTGGTCCAATATGAAGAAACAAGGAGATGGAGGGAGGGAGAGAGAGAGAGAAAGATCAGAATTGAGAGAAGCAGTACAATGAAGGAAAAGATGTGAGGAATAACTAATGAAGTATTCAAAGAAATCAAAGAAACTGTAAAGGGGCTAGTCTTCCACTGCTGAGTATGGGTGGTGTTATCTGAAAATGTTTGCCAGAGAATAGAGCAATTTTTTGACATAATAAAAAATTTGAAATATTTTTAGCGCATGGAAATTGAATTTTAAAAAATTATTTGTATAAATGATGAATGACCAACAAAAACTTGTATTCATGATGTATGTTTACATATTGTCAGCAAATAGTCATTTGAAATAATGTAAAGTGATCATGAATTCCATAAATAATGCACTTTGAATAACAATACGGCACTACTATTTGTAGAATTCAACAAAGTTTCCATGTTATGTTGCAAGCTTGCTAGAACACTATCGACAGACATCTCTGGATTGTTGCAATCCCATAAGTAACCAATACGCCTACTAAGGCTTGTCACTGCCTCGGATCTCTGAGGAATTGTGGGAATGGAAGTCAAGAGGTCGTGAACTCTGGATGATTTCTTTCTTCGTGTCCCGGGTCATTACCCTAGAAAACTGGAGATAAATGATGTTTATTTCTGGTACTGATGGTATCGCCGCCCACTTCCACTATCCCAAAACAAAACTGAATCAAGTTTGACTGTAGACGGCAACCCCCTCATCATCATCAAAGTGTATGACTACACATGCTCCCGCGACGATTGCTTCACGGTCATTTTTTAAGGCTAACCTATATCAACACTAGACTATACACTACTTCTTACCCTAACCTTAACCCAAAACCTAACATCATCTTCATCATTATTATCATCAATTGTGCTGACTTTTAACTAATACTTTTGCTTATTTTGTTAAAATACATTGTGTTACAGTTTATATCTGTATTTCTGGAATGGTGCCAACAGATTTAAAATGTAATGATTCAACAGGAGTGTAACAAACACTCAAGGAAAGTAATCCTCCATCAGTAAATTTCCACTTGGACAAATATCTGAACAGAAGTTAACGGCAGACAAGTAATTTTAATAATGTCTTACTTTTAAATAGAGTGTTAGATTTATTTTCTTCTTAATGTTAAACGCTACAAAATCTTAACAGCATATAATTATACTATTCTTGGACTTAGATGGAGATATGATCAACTATTCTGCCGGAACGATATTAGAAATTGCCTTACTTGCTTATCTCTGCACATGACAGCTATGCTACCTTTAAGAAAATTGCCAAAGCCGCTGCCAAATGCATTGCTACTCCGCCCAGCGCTCAATACAGGATATGATCTCAAAGAGACGCAAGGAAATTGAACTTTCCTATCCCTGCCAAAGAAATTATCCTCAAAGTAACGTGTCAGGATCAATAGCTGAGATAATGAGCCGTGCTCAACGAGAAGGCAAGGCAACTAATGGCCCTATTATCACCTCTTTAAATAAGCAAGCAGGAAACTCAAAACTTTTATATTTATGTTTTGTTTGTATTAGTATTTCGACCAGATCAAGAAGTCAATATCAACAAAATTTGTTTTAAAAAAAAATGTTATCTCGACTACCTTCTTATTCAAGGATTCAAAGTAAATTTTACTTTGAAGAAAGTGTTTTTGAAAATTGATGATACCACTATTACCAGTACAAGAATGCTCCATCTAAAACTTTTACATTACAACTTTTGTTGCCCTTCAAAATAGACATTAAAAGTAAAAGTTACTTTCTCTATAAAGCACAGATATGTTAACTTTAATCTCTACACTAGATTAACTGTTCTGTCAATTCAGGTTGAGAGTGCAAGAAAATATCTCACATACCAAACATGAAAAACTGATGCTATTCTGTTGACAACAACAACAACAGCAGCAAAACTTTTGGAATAGCACACAAAATAATACAAAAATCACAGTCATCTGTAGGTATCAAATTATGGAATATGTATCCATGAAAAATTGACTCTGAATTATAGGCCCATCAAGCACTTGCCGTCACTTCAAAGCGGGCTGGTGACTCACAACATACCCCTTCGTCTTTGACCCTTATCAAGAGAGAGAAAAACTGATTGCCCTCCGAAAATCTAAACCATCTTGAGGTTACCATGGGGGCGCCATAGGAGAATGAAAGTCACAACGTGTAAGGCGAAGAGAGGCAGGCAGACCAGACAAATGGGGCTGTAAATGTACCGTTCCGTCCCTGTTGCTCTTTGGGCAGAAGAAGACGTTGGATGGGGAATGATTCAAGAGGTGTACATACCTCAAATCCAAACAAAAAGATAAAGATACAAAAGTTGCAATGAATGAAATACTATCGATGAAAGAGAGTTTGAAAAATATTAGAGATTGCCTCTGATGGTTATTTAGGCATAACACAAAAAAGACATGTAGGTGAATGCCCAATATCATTTACAGCCTTCATGAGTGGTATATTTTCCTTTTTTTACTACCGGTATCTATCTTGATAAAAAAAAAACTGTACCGGGTAGCTGGTAAAAATTTCAGGCGTCCAATGTTAAATTGTATGCTGTATTGACCATCAACAGCACCACAAATTATCAAAAAATAACAATAAGTTAGAGATGATAATTGTAAAAATTAAGTATTGTTTCATCTCATCATTTGAGGAGGGGGCAGTGCCCCTGTGACTCTTTCCATTTTGGATGGGACCTGAAAGACGAAAGTGGTAAAGGCATTGGAGGTACAGGGGTCAGTCACCCTCCTTTTGTAATGCAGATATGATTACGCTCCATCTGTGGTTGTCAAAGGGTTAGACAAACACCAGCGATGAATGATTACTTTTATGGAGACCTGAGAAATCACTTCAAGACCAAAATATAGAACGAGATGGAGATGGAGAAATTCTTGTTGTTGATGTTGTTGTTTGGGAAGGAGGAGGGTCGGGGTTGAACTTCACGATTGACCAATTAGATATCTGGGTGGAGGAACCCAAGACTTGAGACAGGGGTGATTAATTGCATGGCTGGGAGAAATGGACCAGGAGAACAGGGCAAGATAGATGGTTCCTTGACAGAGGATGGGGTTAGGGGGTGGGGCGAGGCGGGCGGCAAGGGCCCTTTGATGTCTACCCCTCAAATTAAAGTCTTGCTCTCCCCCAAACCAACCAACAAAAAAGTTTCAAATTCAATTCCGATTTAGAGCAAAGATACTCCAGGAGTTGCATACCAACGGCTGGGCCGAAGGGTCTGCATAACTTAGTGCCGCTGACAGACGAAGCTTGAAGGAGAGCAGTCCTGGCCTCAAAACCAGAAACCCCCCGACCCACGAGGATCTATTTCCTATGCGTCACTCATCAATAGCAAACTTTACTGCCAGAACAAGGGGAGAGAGACAGAAAGAGAGAAGAAAAAGTCAAGTGCAAAACCCTGGCAATGGAGCCCAATTGCCTGGTGTTGGTGGCTACAAAGTCGGCAGGGAAAGAATTCCACATTTGTTGGAACGACGATGGAACGAGCCAGCGAATCCTCTCTTGATGGGCCAATGACTCTGGTCCCGGTCTCTCTCACTCTCACTCTCTCTCTCTCTCTCTCTCTCTCCTCTTGTTGAAGAAAAAAATAATGCATCACTGAGGTTCTTTGAATTGTTACAAGCCATTTGCCTCACGGCCAAGTTGGTGGGTTCAAGAACATTTGAGCTGGGGTTTGGTTGTCCTCTGGCAACCTTGTTGGAGTCAGATACACCTGTTATGGACTCAATTTATGTGTCTCTCCTGTGGACTGCTTTCTTAACCCCTCCCTTCAACCTCCTGGCTATCAACCCCAACATCCAATATTACACCGACCCATTTATCATTTCATCATCATCGTCATCATCTCTTGCTTGCTCTCTCTCTCTCTCTCTCTCTCTCTCTCTTTCTCTCCTTCTTTCTTCCTCTCTCTCTCTCTTTCGTTTCCTTCCCCTCTCTCTCCCTTTTTTGCCCATCTCCCTTTCCCATTCACATTTTCAATTTCTCCCTCTAACCGCCCCTTCCTCTCTTTTCCCCTCTCTCTTTTTCTCTGTCTCTCTCATGTTGAACAATCTGTATCCTTCATACCTTTTGCCCCTATCCCCTCCAAAAATTCCTTATTTTTCTTTCTTTATCTACTTGAATAGCAATCTGATGAATGTACAAGCACAAATCCAAATATCAAGGGACTTTCCAATTTTTCATTCTTATTAAAATAGTGTAGCATTTAAGCCTCTTTTAATAGTTATGGTTACCTCTTTATTTTGAGGCAAACAAATATAAATGGTATTTCAAAAATTCATAATTTTGTTTACTTTTTAGCACAACGAAATGCTATGTCATGTACATGCAGAATTACATGTTACACAGGTAAAGTAGGGAAACATGACATAATTCTCATTGTCATAAACAATATTACATCAAAATGTAATGACAGCAATGCTACAGTACTTGAGTGGACATGACAACTGAATCTCTCATGGAAAAAATCTTTTTCTCCATCTCCCTCTTCTTATTCACAAAGGATCGTTTACACAAGTCTCCACAAGTCACATCAAAAGTAATCAAAGAAAACAAGCATTGACCTGCTCACATTAATTATAAGAATATATTTGCAATCAAACCTCAATACCCTAAACTATTGGTTTTATTCTTTCTCAGGACAAGACTCAGTCAACATGAAGGGAAATCAAAAATGCAAGGACTGGGAATTCACATCCCTCTTTCAATTATTGTCTCTGATTGCAGAAAAGTGCAAAATCACTCCGCAGCTTAAAACAAACCAGGAGATATAAAACAGTTTGAATTTTCCATTAATAGGCAAACAGAGGACTTTTAAAAATATGGATGAGGGAGATTGAAGGTAAGAGTTTGCTTAGGGAATGCGTAGACCTACCAAAAAGGTGATTTACAGATTTGGATGTCTCGGTGGGATTTAATTGTTGTTACTAAGTACTGACAACAAAATGCCAAATTAAAGATGAAGGAAGAGACCTGATAGAAAGAAATAAAGAAAAACAGAAGTATGAGAAAGAGTATTCTGGGACAGTACGGTAGGGGGTTCTG
This sequence comes from Hemicentrotus pulcherrimus, assembly GCA_003118195.1. Classification (NCBI taxonomy): domain Eukaryota; kingdom Metazoa; phylum Echinodermata; class Echinoidea; order Camarodonta; family Strongylocentrotidae; genus Hemicentrotus; species Hemicentrotus pulcherrimus. The sequence goes on along the minus strand of BEXV01000034.1, from coordinate 467,840 downwards.
ACGGTGATTCTGCGAAAATCTGCACCTCTACGTGAGCAGAGGTGGCAGCAGCCTCGGGTGCATTTGGCCGAGGACTGGTGTGAAAAGCAAGATATAAGTTCACAAAAAGAAAAGAGAGAGAGAGAGAGAGAGAGAGAGAGAGAGAAAAGGTGAGCAGATATGGATGAAGAGAGGAGGGGAAAGCATCATATCAAATCTTTCTCGCAACGCTGCTCGCTGGCCGTGCTTATCACGTTGGCCAAATCAGTACAAAGTACAGGAAGAGGGAAAGGTATCGTCCTCACCAAGATCAGAAGGATGGTGGTAGATGGACAAGTGTTGGTAGATAACATCATAAATAAGCTGTTAGCAAGCATCAGCCAATCCACAAAAAAGTGCATCTTTAGAATGGAATGTACAGGTTTTTGCACTTATTCAAGATATTACATCCTCTCCTTATAGATTTTGTTTCTAATTCAATTTTTATTTTCATCAGAGAAATCCTTCGACAGGCCTATTGTCATAAGACAATAAAGAAAGCTTGGTTGTAAACCATGGACCTCCAGTGTAATATATGACTGCTGTACCATTGACCCATAAGAACTTGTGGTATAGTCTTTTAGAAAAATAAGGGATAAAATAATAAAAGACTAATAGTCATATTAGATTGCCATTATCTCTTAATATTAGAGAATCTATTTCAATGTTATTATTTGTGAGCAATACTAAATTGATTGAAAAATATAAGGCCAGTTCAATGACTTCCTAAGTAAATAAGTAGATAATACCACCTTTTGGTCATTAATTCCATTCATTATGAATGCCCATAATGGATTATAAATTGCAACCTTCATAGAATAATACCTTTCCAGATATGCTTAAAGATTCAACATAGACATTTTGATTACTTTCCATTACAGTGTATTAATGATTTACTGATGCATTACAAAATGGAATAGCTTGATTGAAAAGGCAAATGTGTCCTAAATAAATGGTGATAGAATGTCATTAGTTTTCTAATTATCTTGCAATCTCGTCCTAACATACCACCTTAAAGAGATGATAAACTTCAGAAGAGCTGCGTGCCTTGGTGAAGGCCCTGTACCTGCAGGCTCTACGTAAACCCAGGAACTGTATAGTTTTCATTTAATTGATTAAAAATTGCCATGCAATTGATAAGTTTGGATGTAAATCACTTATCCTTGGGCTATACTTGCGGGGGTAGGGATGCATCTTTTGTAGAGCACACGCGCACCCCCGTTGGCAAAAGGAAAACAAGTTTAGTGAGGGATTCTTCCCGCATGAGTGCAGCACCTCACACCTTTGGTGTGTGGAAGTGAGGAAGAGAGAGACTGGTGAAAGGGTGGAGAAAGGAATGATTTTGTGATAGGATGAGAGCAGTTCATCCATCTCCTCATCTCTTACCCAGCTCTTTTAGAATGCAATTTGCCATATCGCAATGGGCTGTTTGCGTAATGCATCATCACTGAGCCCTCAACCCCTTCGATAATCCCCCTTCATCGTATCAACAACCGATCTGCTCCGCGATCGGGGCAACAGCCAGATGCGTAATTAAAAAGATAAGACGAGAGAAGAAGAAAATTGGGAAAAATGTATTTGGGCTTATACATACAACGGGAAAGGTGAGGAAGCGAGCAACATGAACTCGTATAAACCTGCGAACTTGTCTCCGTAGGGGGTTAGGTGTACTTTTAGGCTGGGCAGGCAGGCGCGTTAGTTACTTTGACACTTTGCAGAGTGGCGATCAGACTCTTTTCAGCCTTTATTTTCAGCATGAATGGGCACCTAATTGCATTATGGGTAAAGCGGTTGCCATTTGCCGATCTCCCTGGCACAGTCATCACAGGCTTGGGAAGAAAGAAAATTGGAACAGCACTGATTTGGCTTTGGAAATTTTTCTAGGCCGAAGTGAAAGGCACTGTCATAGACTGCGTACCTCGGTAAACAGTCAAAAGCACCAGTATCTCCAGTGCCAAAGATGGATGAAAGAGAAAAGAGAAATTTTGCTTTCTGGCTCGCTCCATACAGCTGGCGCGTACAGCAAACTTGGGTCTTGTAGACATTAGCTAAATGAGTGGTTTACTTTGGAAACACAGAATGCAAATGAAGCAGCAGCAGCAGCAGCAATCTTCTCCAACAGCCTTCTCTCCGAGTCCTGGGTAAACTTTGTTAGAAGTGAGGGACAGGTAGGCTGCCTTAGAAAGATGGGGTGGGGGTGGGGAGGTGGTGAAGTAGCAGGGTAGAGCTGGATGCTTGGCTGGGTTTGCTTGCTAGCTGGCTGGTTGGAGTGAAGTGGCACAATAAGTTCAATGGCCGTCTTGCCAACATATACATCCAGCCAGCGCTCCCGAGGAATTGTGTAAGAATTGCTGCAAATTTGAGCCAACAAAGACGGGAGGGAGAGAATGAGAGAGAGAGAGAGGATGGGGAAAGTGAGAGATGGAGGGAGAGAGAGAGAGAGTGAGGAGAAGAGTCTGCCTTCCAGAGACGATCCCCAAAGCCTCTCAAAAGCTCACATAAAAAGCCCCCCAAAACCAACAGCCCCTAGGAGGTAATTCAATCGTTGGGATCGACGGTCAGACCACTACTATGAATGCCAGTCATAGAGGCAGGAGGGTGCTGCAGCCAATGCCACTATTGACACCACCTAAATACCCCCTTGTCAAGTTTGTGGGCATTAGGGTTACCCCAATACAAAGCCCAAATCTCAAGCAATTTGTAGCTTTTTCAAAAGCAACACGAATACCACTTTATCACAATTGTTCGCAGGCTGGCACACGGTTTTCTCCCGGGCACAAAGCGCTGTATTCAACCGCATAAATGCCAATAATTATATTCCAAAATGGGGGTACGTAACTTGCAAACATTGCCAATGCCATTTTTCTCCCATCTCGCCTTTATTTCATGGGTGTAAGTCAGGGAGGGTGGGGTGGGGGGGGGGGCAATGGACAGGTTTCTAGCCCCCCTTCTGACGATGACAGCTTCATTGAAGCAGTGCAGTTAGCCTTCGTTTGAAAAGGTTTATGAGTGTATGTATGTGTACGCTGTCTGATTGACTCCTATTATGTACATAACCCGTTTTTTTGCCTTTCTCACACTCTGCCTGAGTTTGCCCTATCCATCCATTCTCCCGACTGCTACCGGTGGCACTTCTTTTTTTATATATATCAAACAGTACCAGCTGAAAAACTTTCTGAAAATTATAAACTGTTCTTTGACTAAAGAGCAGTTTGAACCATTCTGCTAGAACATTTAAGCAAACTCTGGCACTTGCTTAAATTCTGAGATACTTTAAAATTCATTCCCTCTCGAAATTCTAAATAAAAAGAATATTTTCCTGAATGTTAACGATTTGAAGAAGTGCACTTGAAGTGCACACTGCACATTAGTGTTTATCACAAATTTCATCAATTTGAAACATGAAATGACGCAGGCTGCGAGATGAAAATGGAATACCTGTCCATCAGAGAGACCTTTTTGCTAGGAGTAGGATGGCTGCTCTAGCTCCTAGTAAGAGTACCTACTTCACATTGTAGCGATCTTAAGTGACTAAAATCAGATAGACACTGAGATTGTATCTTCTGTCATGGAAGCATGTCTTCCATTCCTTAGAAAAAGAGTTGGGAGAGAGGGAGATAGGGGCAAAAGAGGATAAAGTACACAGGACCCCAACAGCACACACTGAGAACCAGACAAGAGCACGAAACGACACTATCTAGTATCCCCTACGTATCAAAAAAACAAAAGCAATATGGTAGTTTCTGAAACCTTTGCAATATGAAATTTTGTGGATCTGTAAGGGCAAGAAACTTTCACAAAATTGCAAAAATTCAGTGTTATGATTTGTAATTAAATCATTTTGCGGCATTTTGAAACATTAATCAATCTAAACTTTTAGCAAAATTCAATGTACACAAAGTTTATGGTTTTATAGTATTGTTGTTGAAATTGAAGGAAAACCATATAATATTAAAATTAAACCACTAGCAACATCAAACTCACCATCCAATACACACAATTTCTTTAAACCCACTATAGACGGTGGTTATCATGGAAGAATTTTAAAAGCCACATCAAACTCTAGGGAGTGTGTTTAAGCTGAAATGATTTAATAAATGAAATCAACAAAATATTAGTGTTTTTATTTCACAATGACCATTGAAGGATTAAGAATTTTAAAGATTTTACCTCTCTCAATGCATTTCACTTCAAAAATATGATTGTGGTTATAATGGAAGATTTATCAAGAAAATAGTTTTTAAATGGCACTAAAGAAGAAAACTGAGAAGAAAGCTGCAGTAAAAATTGTTTTGAAAAGGAGACAAAGTAATATAGAGGGAAGGGATTGAAACTTGAGTGTATAAAAATGATCTGAAAGTGAAAATTTATGGATTTTATTTCTTCATTTTTGTTTTTTGTAGATGCAATCATTTTGCTTTTAAGTATTTAATATATAGCAAAATCTTTTTATTAAATCCCTAACAATAAAATTAATTACAAAATTTAATGTGACCCAAGAATCTCATTTGTACTTTTAACAAGCTACAATAACAAATTTAAACACTGCACTCTTTATCAGAAGCAAAACAATAAACATTTCAAGAACTTCATTGATACTCAATAAAAAACGAAAGTCAAATGTTTGGCTCCTTTTCAGTCTGACAAAATAAATTGCATGTCATTGCCCTTTCGAGAGGAAACTCAAGGAAAATATCACATAAATATAGTTCTGGATCATAAAAATTCTTTTCTTACAGCCTGCTCCTTCAGTCTGTCTGAGAGGAACAAAAGAATCATAGTTTTGATTTTACTTTCAAAAGGGAAGGGAGAAGTCTTCCTTTATATATTCCTGTTTTCTCTCTTTCTCTTGCTATGTCATCATTTAGAATCTCATGAGAACTCTTCCCCTTTCCCTCCTTCCATACATCCCTTAAGTACTGATATGAGGACCACACCCAAACTAATTTTAATGAAACATATTCTTCATTTTTCTTTCATAATGTTAGCGTAAGTCAACTCATGAATATTTTTCTAGAGTTCGAATAATGTATCAATTTATATGTGACATGATGGGGTAGATTCATATAAGAATTTGATGATAAACTTATTTGTGCCACGTGCAATGTTTTTTAAATTCATCTTATAAATATGTAGTACTTACAAAAATGTACGTCATGCTCTCTCTCTCTCTCTCTCTCTCTCTCTCTCTCTCCTCTTCTCATTCTGTTTCTCTGTTGCTGTTTTTTTCTTCATCTCTGATAGTGTAAGCTATAGTTTGGAACAACTCATAAATCCTACCAATGCCCCCCTCCCCATTTTCTTTTCTCTCTCTCTCTCTCTCTCTCTTTCTCCAACAACTCACCCCAAACAATATACTTGAACTCTTCTAAATGNCCCCCCCCCCCCACCCTCCACCGCTAGACAAGGAAACCTTCAAATACTAAAGTAGCAGGAAAATGCTTTGTCATACCTTCTCCATACTCCTCTCCACATCATACCCCACATTGACTAAAATACAATACAACTTCCCATCAAATGTAGAATATTCCATTAGTCTATATTGAGTATGCCCTAAAGAATAAAGCCTATTTATATCTTCCATGCATATGCTTTTGATACATATTTTGACAAATATCGTCTAGACGTACATCACATATAAAAACAACAACTAATATAATATCACTAAAGGAACTCACAACCTCTATTTGTTTAGGTCAATATCTCCTATTCATGTGCACTTGTGTGATACTTTCAAGAGAGTCCATGACCTTATTTCTTAAAGAATATATTCCTTTGATATCTTCATAGTAGTTTTTCAAAAGTAGACAGGTCCAAATAACTTTGAAAATACATTCCAAGAATACATTCCAAGAATACATTCCAAGAAGGTAAAAATTTCAATCTCATTATTTTATTCAAGAAATGTATAGATACCAACAATCATAATTTTGTAAAATTGGACAGAGTAGATATAAATGAAATATGGATAAGAAATATTTGGAGGATAACAAGAAGCTTGTGTGGATAGACTGATGATTGAAAGAAAACTGGGGGAAAAACTGGGAGAACTAAAACAACTATGATGAAGAAAAGAAAAAGGTTAATACTATCAAAATTATAAAGGTGTTGCAAAGAGAAATAACAATTATGACAATTATAATAGACTAAGCCAACAATATCAGACAACAGGGAGTATCACATCACAGATTGGTGTGATAAGGAAAACATGATTCCTGATTTCATACCAATGTAAGAAAGAAACTAGATGATAAGAGAGACGACGACAAAGAGGAGAGAGAGAGAGAGAATGTAAGAAAGTGAGAAAACCCAAGAAGAAATGAAGTGTGAAAAACCGGAGAAATAGAAATAGGAGAAGAAAAAACCGTGGCCGTATGTAGCGAAAATGAGAGAGATTTGGAGGTCAAGCTCGGGGTAGTTGTGAGATTTATAGAGTATTTCTGGTGCCTATTTTATGGGGCTTGCCTTGGCTTGAAATGGGCCCAACAGATGCTGATCTCTGGCAGTCAGGCTCCGATCAGACGGCATGTGATACCCTTAACCATCAAAGGCGGCGTGTGCAACCAGTGAGTGATGAGCCACAATTCTCCTTTCTCCATGTTTTCTCGCTCATATTTTCCACATTTTTCAACTCATTTTTTTTTCTTCCTCGTCAATGTTTATGTCCCAATTTGATGTTGGAAGTGGTAGACTCAGAGAGAAAAAGAAATGGACTCTTCTGCCCCTGAACTCTATGTATAAGGACAACACTAATGAGACATTTGAATGTTAATCATAACATAATACTGGCACCATTGCAAATGGTGCTTTTTAATGAGGTGATATTTCATATGTACAACATTTTTTGAAAAATATATCACATGTTGTCTAGTTTGTTTATTCAAATACTTTGTCTTCAGATATGAAAGAATTATCTCTTTTATTTATTGCCAGAGAATGATAACAGCAAGACACTTCACTGTGAACTCACAATCACAGTAAAGTGACAGCATTGGTTGACACTTAAGACGTTGTTAAGGTGTTAAGGTGTGAATATTCCCATGTATAATTATGTTTTCAAACTCTAAATGTAGCTAATTGAGGATAAATTGAGAGATGCTGTTACGATTCCACACACACGTATACAAAGATTAATATCCTAAGCCAATATACCGTTAGGTGGGATATTTCTCACCCCCCTTCACACGTGTGAACAGCCCAAGATTTGCATGGCTATTCCAAGCATCTTAAAAATAGATCATTGCTTTTGAACTTCATAATTTATTTATCTTGCTGATTACATCACACTACTGACGATTCCCATGATGGTTCACCAAACAAGAAACACAGGTGTCCAATTCTCCCTGCGGCTGTCCCCCCCATCCTCTGCGGCCTTTCAAAATGTCTTTCCCTTCCCAGTATCTCTCCGTTCTTCCCTTCTTATCCTCCTTGTCTTTCTTACTATTCTTGTTTGTTTGTTAAACACATCTTAAGATTTGGACTTGCTATCTGGAGTGTCAAATTGCATTATTGTGTTGATGACTTTCCCAGTGCAAATTAGCTCCCACCTGAATAATAGATACAAGGCCACTAACTACATTGGAATTTAATGAAGCACAGTTGTAATGCAAAAGGACTAACTTTAGGAGATCATGCTCTGCCTTTTACTTGTTGTGCTGCCCTCTATTGACCTGCATTATCTAACAGATACTATACAACACATAATACTACCAAAGGACAAATTTGCTCTCCCCTGTGTCTTTTCTCTATCAAATCTCAATACTTCAGACAAAAGAATTTGATTTGCGTTCAAGGAGCTCCACCCACAAGGGGAATACCCAAAATTTAACATCCATTTAGTGAATCTGAACAATTTAAAGCTAGCAAAAGAGGCATGCAATGGAGAGGATGAAAAGATATCCAATACACAAAGTTTGATGACATTTTGGTCATAAATGACAATGTGTTGTACGAAGTAATAATTCCAAAGCAGTCACAGATGAATAATGCTTTATATCCATATAAACCAAAACATACCAAAAATAAAAAGTAAAAGAAATATACATCCAGATAAACATTGAACAGATGTAGATCTAAGAAACAAATCATTTTGTTGTTGATAAAAAAATTAAGATGAAGATATTCAACGAAGGACAAAGAATAATTCAATCATATTCATAAAACCACAAAATTGAGTACCTATACCAAAATAGAAGGGAAGTGAGTCTAGGCCATAAAAATGGGAGGAATGTCAAGTTTGTCTGTGGCACTTCTTACCAAATACTATACAGGTCCCCACTCTTCTCTGTTTATTTTCATGTCCAAATTGAAGTACCTATTACCTATGATATCATCCTGTTTTCTTTTATCTCTTACCCTCCTCCCAAACCTTTGACCTTAGAAACAGAGAACGGTTTGGTCAACGGAGGCATTCCAGTGGGAAAACTGGAAAGTGTCAAAACTTTTAGGGAAAGACAGGGAAAAATTTATGGTCTTTTACTGGTCCACAGGGTGCAGGCTCTTTAGAAAAATGTAAACAGTGCATAAAGTAGAAGCACACCAGAGGATAGCAAAGTGATGAACAATGATGGAACCTTCAGGGAGTGATACTTCAAGCTAAATTCACAGATTTGAGCAGCAACATCCTAAAAACTTCAGATTGAAATGATAATATGGATGTAAGGTTCACTTGATAATGGAATATTTGAAAGTGGTATCTTACAGTAAGTCCCACATATTTTTATTTTTATCATTTATTTTGATAATTAATTGGACGTCTGAAGTTAATCTATAAGACTTTATTATTATTATTCTTTTTCTTATTTTTAATGTTAAACAAAATACTATTTAAGAGACTTCATGACAACAAATGTAACAACAATATCTAAAGAGTATATGATGTGGTTTATTGGTAACATGCAACCACGTAATTTTAAGCTTTGAAATAGCCCTAGTAACTTTTAATACCTATTGCAAAAGGTACATTTTCTTCTGACTTTGATCAGTGATTTATATTTTCTTTCCTATTTTATCTTGCAAATTTATCTATGCATTTAAATCTTCTCTCTCTCTCTCTCATATATCTTTTGCTCTCACTCTCTCTCACCACCCCTTCTCAACTTTCTCTTGCCTCGTCTTATCCTCACAATTGCTACTGTGTTAAGTGGAAATAAATACAAATCACCCATCATGACATTAATTACTGTAAATGACTCTATCCTATTAAAAACCATCCATTCTATTTGATCGAAGACAGTTCTCCCGTGCTTTCAGGCCCAGAATAAATAAAGAAACTACAAAGCATGCCGATTAAACAGAGTCAATTGAGATGATGGCCGCAACCTTCTTTAGAGACTTTTCCCCCGCAATTACTTAAAGAGTACCTTTTTTCTCATATGACTTTCTATACGGTTGCTTTGCGGGCGTATCATCTGTAAAATGTCATTTTGTAACATAATTCACATTTGCACATCAAATTTTCATGCATAGAACATCATAATAACACTGGATATTCTAATTAAAATTTAGTTCAAAAGTCAGAAAGTCCTTAAAATTAATACATTTGAATCGATTTCTATCATGTAAATACATACTAAATCGAAATTGCACTGCAGTGATATTTTGACCTGGTTACACTATCAATAAGGAAATAAATTTATCTTACAATAACTTATCTAAATAAGAATGAAAGAGTTCATGGCAAGAAAGAATATAATAATGAAATTGTATAAAATTTGATTAAAACAGAACCCTATCAAAATTTGTTTGCTCCGTGAAATATGTATAATTCATGGAAGAGTTCTTTAATGTGCAGTCAAGAATTTCAAGGAAGATTTGAAGAATTGAAAGTGAAAGGCTCTAAGCTAGCAGTAAATATCAATAGAAAGGCTGGGATAGAGAAAAAGAGAAGGGAACGAACTTTGAGAGAAAGGGAGACATAAATCACAAGATAGAAGATGTTGTCGTTTCATCCTCTTATTCAGATGTCTTTTATACTGAGAAGGAGATAATTGGGGGCAGTGATAGCGGCACTTGTTTGAATCTGAGTGTGAATTCTGAAGAGAAAAGCCAGCCGAGATAAAGCAAAGTAACGGATTCTCCAGATTGAGAGCAATTACATAGAGCTCCATGTTTCTCTCCTCGATATTGAAACCGTAATTACAGGTAGGCAAAGAATGCCCAAAACCCACAAATAAACCCCAGCGTAAAGTGATACAGATAAAAAGAAAAGGGACATTCTATCCATTTTCCTTTCATCTTTATCTTCTTGCTCCTCTTTTCTCTCTCCTTTTCAATTCAATCCTACCCCCCATTTCAGTCCCAATCTGCCATCAAGCCCGGCTGATCCGTAAATGGCGAGCTTTTGTCCGTTAAATTTGCCTTTGTGGAAGGCAATCAGGTGAGTCTTTCTGCCTGTGGAACGGAAGCCCCTATAGTTCGCAGTCGGCTAACTGTTCATGAATGGTCTGCCCACTCATTAACATGTTGATAAGGTCATCTGTTACGCCTGCTGTCAAGTCGTTATAATGATACCTTCCCCCTTCTTCTCATCCCTGGACTCTTACTCAAGAAGATACTCCCCAGCCAGCCAGCCAGCCAGCCAGCCAGCCAGCCAGGACAGTTATTCTAAACCTATTCATGCACCAACTGTTCAATACCCTCCACAATACCCACTAACGCTATCATCATGCTTTCTATTTAGACGTCTTACATTATACTCATAACAACACTATCTACTCTCTCTAGGGTCCTTCCAACCACCCTTATCGCATCATTATATTTTCTTACAAAATAATCAATTTCAGATGTAACCTTCAGTTTATCTTCTACTTTAACATTTCCAAATCTCTTTTGATTTCTTTTCTTGTATTTCTAGATCGCCAAATAATAAAACGGGAAATAATAATGCTTTTCCAATCAATAATACCCCACCATCGGGCCATTAAAAGCTGTTTTTAGTTGGTTGTTGTTAATAACATCCCAATGAAAGTTAAAGATATCAAACATTTAATATGATGTTCCAATAACAACTGATCATTAAATCAGTGCAATTGAACAAATCCAACTAAAAATTAACAGTTAGGCAATTCTGATCACAAGTGTGCACATTTTTCTGATAAAGTGGTAGCAATTAATGTCTGATATCGGTTCTATAGACTCGATTACCATCATTCCTCTATTCATGCTTAGAAAAAAATAATATGATTCAATTTGCATTACTACTTTCAATCTCCATTATGCTATTTTCNAAAATTAAAAAAATTACAATTTAATGGTTATTTTGTTTTATAAAATGTGCACAAACATTTCTCGTCAAAATTTCAAAACAATTTGAATCACTGCTTCCTTACATTTAACAATAAACAATTTTTCCAATCTTAACCTTCGAATATAGAAGAAAAAGAATCCTCCAAATGTTGTGCTGAAAAGACCAAGGGAGAGAGAAAGCTCTAGAGGAGAAGAAAAAAAGATACAAAAAGGCCTGTTTAATCCTATCAGAACAAGCTGATGTTTATTGGGACTAGGGCAGTAATCCCCCTATAGTCTAGTTATGTTCTTCATCCTCTCAAGTGATACATAAAAGGGGCTTCCTTGACTTCCCAAAGAACCACAAAAGCCTCTCCTCTTTTCAGACCCCCCAAACGATGGAGAAGGGGGGATAATGGTCGCCCCTTCAATGAGGACTCACTTAACCGAGTTATAGCTTCTTAGGTTTGACGCAGATAATTAGTTATTGATTCTGTCCACAATGCGCCTTCACCCACAAACTCTCAGGAATCACATTCAAATAAAATACCTCTACAGTTATATTGCATTATACGGATGTGGAAAAGACATTATCTCATTACAGTTAAGACCTTAATATTTCTTGCATATAAACACATCTCATACACTCCAAAACCCAAATTATGACTCTTGTATTTTTCAATGAAAAATATTCATCTGCTTAAAAAAAAAAGTAGAAAAAGTAGAAAAATATGGCAAAAGAACACCTTTTCCCAATTTACTGAAATGCTGAGATATGCAGCTTTACAAAAAATATAAAGAATGAAAATGTCGATGGATTTATTGGTCCCTTCGACTTTTAAGTCGATATGAATATTTATGGGCTCTATGGGTTCAAAAGACTTACAAGACATACCTCAAAATTGAAAACTACACTACTGGTAGTTATCATAGAGAGCCCATATCAATGAAAAAAGGACAAAACAAAAACAAAGGGACATGGATCATTCTAAAGCTTGAATCCTCCTTTAATTGCCATCAATTCTAAACATTATTTTGGGAGGTGAAAAGATCAACAGACTATCCTCCGCAACTCTCCATGGAGAGTCGAGACGTTAGATTGTTACACAGCAGAAGCAGCAGCAGCAGCCAAGCTCATCCAGCCGAGTCGAGCTTTCTCCTGGGGACGCTTAGGCATCCGTTAGCCTGTCACCTCCCATAGAAGCCACGCTGGGTCGGCTGGGATAGCCAACTCTCCTGAATTCCCTCCCTAGCTAAAGCGCGCTACATGTAGCTTCATCCAAATACAAACGCAGAGTGCCGGTGAAAGCCAACAGGATTCTTTTTAAAGGTATGGAGTGTTAAGGAGAAATAATTAGATTTACAGATAGTGCCCAATTTTTTTTTCTTCTTCCTAAAGAAGATCAAATAGATCTTTGCTAGAATGCTAGGTATATTGCCCATGACTTTGCAATACATTGTACACAATCATTTTGTTTTTCTAAAAATGTTAAAAGAAAGGGTGAATATACAAGTAAGCAAATGAAACTCATAAAGCAACTCTTCATAAAGTTATCTTATATGAAAGTGACTTTTAACATGAGAATAACTTTCTGTAAAAAATCAGAAGCTAAATTATAAAAGAAATTCCCAAATCCTACTACACTTTCCAGTAAAAAAATTCTGTAATTTGTTTGACATTTTTTGGGGTTTCTACATGTAACTTCTATATCTTTTGGAATGCAATACAAATGAAAATCCGATTGAAGGAGGGCTATAGCAGAATTCTAGGTGCTAATATTTGTTAAACATATAGAATACTCCAAAATATTAAACTGAAAACATCAATTCATGTAAGCATGAGCTAATCAACAACTCAATCGCTAATGATTGATCTCAGATGCATTCTCATCAAGAAATTAATGAAACGAGAAGTGCCTATAAAACGTATTGGATCCATCAAATAAATTGAAGGATAATTACTTGTGTTTCAATGCAATATTCTCCATGCATTTCTCCACATTATGCAGCATACGGCATGTAATGGATGAGCTATACCTACATGGATACTATATTTTCCAAGCATTCCTGTGTTTTCTTCTTTTTCCCTCTAAGCATAACTGCATGTAGAGCAGCCATGCTGCAGTATATACTGTGTTCCAATGCACATTCAATGTTCTTTTGCCTGCCTACCTACCTACCTACATTTCAAACACATGATAATCATGTTTCTTTTATTCATTGTTTTCTATAAGAAGACAAGGAGGATCATATTAAAATGCAGATGTGTGAACAGTTCTCAATTGTGACCTCATCAATGCAGTTTTCTATAATGACAGCAAAAAATGGCTTGTTAACACTGGCTTGACATCGATGCACGCCATCATCTAACCCATTTAAACTAATTACTCCATTCACATTGATTAAAGTATATCAATCCCCTTAAAAATCATTTGTGTAAAGCTAGAATGTATAAAATCAACCTTAACATAAAATGCAATATTTAGACTCTTACATCAAGAACAACTATTGTTTGGGTTATTTGTGCACTTTAACTCTCATCAAAAGGGGCTGCGCACTATCCAGCACCCCTCTCACCAACGAGACATCAAGGATCGTGGAAACGCATCCAGTAATGAAATTCATGGCCAGTGAAGTGCACAAAACATTACAGAATCTGCTAATGATCCTCGGGGGACCCAACAAATTCAAATTAAAACCAATAGATCAAGCTGGTTGCTACGACTATCTGCCAAATCTATCATATTTTATTCCATTTTTATCTTCCATTTCATTCAAGTCATGAAACGATATACACCTACAGTATACAACTATACACACTTGCAAACCATCTATTTTTATGCTCCTAAATTCTGCCATAGCAGTATAACATGCTATTCTCTGTTTATGAGAGAGTGTCATCCATATGTACTCTTTAGTCTTTTAATAGATTTCCAAAGAAATTCAATTTCATGTTTGAGATAACCTTATATTTGTATTATTTATTCTCCATTTTTTGAGGAAAGGGAGAAATGGGGTAGCATAGCTAATGTTTTTAGCACTTTTTTCCAGTTTCTGTTTAAAAAGAGTTTAAAGACGCACTTACTTACAATCATATAATGATGCCTATCCTATCTGTCCATTGTATAGATTATAATTCCATTTTAATAGTCTTAGTTCACCTTATTTAGACATGAAACTACTGAATATTTCTCTACCATGCCTAGCCTAGATATCACATATTTCTACTCAGTCATACAAAAAATTGGACATCACATTTCCCCGCTTAATTCCCTTCCTCCATTCCTAGACAATTTTTTGATGATTTAAGTCTGATTTCTTCATTCTCATCGTCATTGCCAAGCATCGCGCCGAGGCATCTTAAGCGCGGAAGGTTCAAGGCAAATTTTATTGTGAGCGTATCTCGGAGCCGAGAAATGCCACACATGGAAAATGGACAGTATAATCTGCTTTGTAAAAGGACGGTGTGAACCTTTTTAATCGGATTCAATGTCCTTTCATTCCTCATGCACTTTTGCGTCAATTAATAGCTGCTCCTTTTTCAAAATCCGCTAAGAATAGGAGTTAATATAAGGCCCCTGGTGACTCTCAACTCTGAGGAAAAGGTTAATATTCTTCCCTTTTTTGTTTTTGTTTAGGAAGGATAAATTCTAAGATCGTATTAAAGGATTTATTTAATTTTTTGTCGCGTGATCCTTGACATGGACCATGCATCGTAAAGTCATATGAAAATTATTGTCTGACACTCAAGCACATTCGCCTTTTCATCCCACTAATATTTGTTCATTTCTAATCTTCAAATGATCAAATACTTGAGGAGTATGTTCTACATGGTTATAGTAATAGTAATATCAAATATTGGTGTGATTAAAAGAATTAGACTCAACATCTTATTCTCAAGGTCTCTAAAACCTGCTACTGATATTAGCCATTTTTTCCTCTTCACTTTTTTACAAACATCTAGATGAAAAAAAAAAATATTTGCCCATTTTTGCATGAAAGGTGTAATCTAATCTTTCTGCCCACAAGTACAACTTGTCTCTCATCAAAATCTGTTGAATGAAAATTGACAATTCATGATCTAATGAACATGGACAGTTTCATTAAGCTAGAGGCAAAAACAGAAAATCTTGTGAAAATTTGATCCTGGGGGTCTGAGCGGAGTAACACTCTCAAATAATTGAATGAGAAAAGTAGATGCCACTCCCTCCCTTTCACTGCCTGTATCAACGACGACGATGATGTACATGCTGAATAGAGTTTATAAGCTGCTTCTTCTATGAGCATTTCTGCCTAATAAGCTCGGACACACAGGAATCGCAAGCATAACTTGCCTCCGCGGATTCAGAGAAAATCATTGCATCGATTGCCCTCAAACTGATTCTTGAAGTGTACCTTGCCGCGTTATCATGCGGAGAAGAACTATATATAAATATATTGGAAGGCGAAGAAAAGATGTCAAAAGTTGAAATATCCATGTCCCAGTTAGACACCCACACACAGTCTTTGAAAGTCATAATTAAGTGATAGGGTGTATGGGGCAAAATGGTCAAATTTTCAAGTTTTAGATGACTGTATTGTTTATCTCCAGAGTATATTCTTAGAAAGAATTGAATTGTAGCTCCTACTTTTACTTAAATATTAAAGTGACAATTAGCCTTTTTTGTATTTTCTTATAAGGTTCATCAATCTTTCTTACGACTGGGTACTATCAGTATTGAACTCTTCATAACGCCAATGACACTTTTCCCCTCAAAATATCTTTATCGTAAAGAAGGCAAGGTTTACAATTCATTGAAATGTAATGAAAAAGGACATGAACATTGTCTGAGGCCTTAAAAACAATGCCTCATAATCAATATGCAAATGTGAGACACAAGTAGCTGAAATCAGGGAGGTGAAATCAAAATGGCACTTCGGAATGATACTGAACATCAAGAACAATCAAAAAGTTAAAGGGAGAGTTGAAACTCTCTACAAAACTTGGTTGAAATATTCAATATTTGACATAAATCTATTCATATTTAAAAGGAAACACCACACATACACACTATGAACACAATATAATCTATAGACCTGTTCATGAAAATATTTATCTATTTAAAGGATTTTAGAATTTGGCAGGTGTTTTTATGTCTCATATTACTGTTAAATTACAATATCATTTTTGAAATTACTCAAACTAAAAAGTGGATTCAGAGCTCCAGACTTCACAACTGCAAGCTAAAAACAGAATAATCTCAATTTGAGAGCCTAGCCCTTTAAAGGGACTTTAGGAGGCCGGCTGGGGCCTGAATTCCCCTGGCAAATTCTGGTCAATTTGGCCCCTAGTGTGAGCATGGAGTGAGTAACTCGAGGTAAGTACAGGCACAGCTTGGTCCTAGACCACGTAGCCAATTGAGTAATAAAAAGATTCGCAGGAGAACATATCTGACACTGGTTTCATCCCTATCACACCTGTCAACCCCAATTACTCCACCCGCTAGAAATACAACATTTTCATCACTTTCATCCACTTTAAAAATGATTCTTTTTTTTCACTGCTGATGTCCTGATCTTCTCTATCTCTTCATGTATTCTCACACTGTTCTTGTGTGCATTGATATATTTTTCTGATTTATTTCAATACTCACAATTGGTTTCTGTTACTATTCTTGAAAGGAAGTATTATAGGTCCATAGCAGGGGTTGTCAAACCCTTGGCTGTGATTAAAATCTTGAAAAAGTCACCTCTTGAAGGGGGAAAAATTGTCTGCTCATAACCAGAAGGACATTAACTCATCTAACTTCACACATAATTAACGCTTTTCTGGTTCTTAGAGTAGGGGCATGTTTGAAGCATCTCAAGAAAGGTTGCATAAAAGACAATAAGCAGTTCCGTTCTTGTTGTATACATCGGATAGATTTACCTTCAATCCATCTCATTGCATAACAAGTGACCACATACAGTCTATTGCGAAGCATTTGCTGGAAATTAGGTAGAAACATGGAGGATTTGAAAGAGGTTGGTCTAATTATTCCCAAGGAACAAGAAATGCAAAGGTTTTTCAACAAAATGGACGTCCCTTCATGCATCTCAATTTGCTGAATTTAAAGTGAATTTATCGGTGGAGATTTCAACTCAAGCTCGATAATATGATTGGCAGGGTTTTTTCCCCCTGCACATTCGGACAACGCAGAATAAGAGGTACAGATTTACCCCTCCCCCCCCCCCTCCAACTCTTCCTTGGCCATCATCTTCTGTTAGATGCATGGGATATCTCTGTGTGCCTATGGAAACCGTCCGTATTATCTTGCACGGCTTTCGATCGAGAACTGAATTGCGACAGCTAAACCTTCCCCTAGGCACTCTCTATGAGGATTTGGAACTCAATACTTCTCCAATTAGCGTACAGAATAATGGGAATTATTAGGATTTGCATCCATATGTTACAAATACTTCCATCAATTTTGGCCCCCATTTTTTTTTCTTCGTTCTTGCAAAGGGTCTCTCCTATTTCCACTCAACTTCAAGAGAAGAGCAGCATACAAAACTTACAAGAAAATAAGAATAATAGAAAAGAAGACATAATGGGAACAGAAAGAAAAGACACACAAAGAGCCAATACAATATTTGGGGTAAAAATAAGGACTAAAATTAACTACAAATTCTTTTTGTTAATAATTAACAGGTGTTCAGACATCTCTAGCTGCAATAACTGTATTAAATGATAATTAAAAGACACAACAATAAGCATACATACAAAATATTTTTGGTTAAGTAAAATAATTGATTTTGTGAGTTTTGCAGGGTTTCAAGATATAAGTATTCATGATGATGCATCATAGTCATATACAGTAGCTAAAAGAGTTTAAAAGATAATGAAAGCTTGAATTCTCATATTGAATATATGATGTTGAACAAGAATACAAAGATGCCCTATCCATCATTTTTTGAGTTGAAAATTAACCTTAAGAAATAACACATGACTGCTCTTCCTAGTTTGATCAATGTGAATAATGATAATGAACTCTTCAGATGTCAATACATATTGGTACATGGTTACTTTTCATTAATATGATAACATTAAGGGGTGAAACTTAATGCCACCCCCATTTAGATGCATGGGGCTCACGTTGCTACGTAGGGGATGCTTATGCAAACAGTTGCCAAGGAAACACTCCTAGAGGGGAGGTGAATCGCAGAGTCTCTGTTATGCTCCAAAACAACATCTTATCCCTCCAAGTTTATTTGTTGTAGATGAAAATATAGCTGGTCAATTTGAGCTGTCACCCAACAGATATACTGGGGAGTTGCCTGCAAAATGTTCAGGGGGGGGGGGTGTTACTGATGAATCCTTCTTTTGATTTTGATCGCTTCATTCATCACAGCTATCACCACAGCTAGAGATTGCAATGAATACATTGTTTCTTACGCATATTAATCTATTTATTTTGTTATTTGCTTATCATTTATATTGAGAGCCAGAATACTGGTATAACCCATATATTTTAACACAGATCTAATTCCCTTCAGGGGTCTCAACAATCATACATCATCAACACAATTTCATTTTCAAATCTATATTAATACATGATTAAGAACAAACTACTTAATTCATATTTAGCAATTAATAGACAGTTCTAATTTAAAAATTGGAATTTTTTAAAAGTAACAGATTCTACAACATGTGACAACAAGTTCAATATGGCCTGTGTAAAAAAAAGGAATAGATTTCAGATCGTAGTGAAGATTATTTATCTTGTATAATTATCAAGTGTAGGCGTCCAGACTCTTAATCACCTTCAAACAACGTTGATCCCCAGTCTGAGGCAATTCTGCCTGCCTGTCACAACTAATAAGCACAATTTCCACACAAGCTTAGCAGGTAGAATCCATGGGATATTCTAAGCTTGGGATTTTCGACTATGGAAGATATTGCTACTGCTACAAGCTCTGGCTATCCAGTTGCAAGACTCTCTTCAGATGGTGGCAGGGGTCAAAGTTGGCAATATCTGTTGCTAATGATGTATCAACTCCCTTTCTCCTTTATTCCCACCCCCCAACCTTGTCCACCACCAATCTAATCTAATTCTATCTTCCCCTACTCCACCCCCTCCCATCCCCCATCCTCTCTCTCTCTCACACTATTCCTTTCTTCTGTTTTCTTTCTCTTACCTTCTGCACCTGTCTTACCCTCTCTTTCCACCCTTTCTTGTTCCCCCCATTTTCTCCTCTTTACATCTTCACCTTATATGCTCCCCTATTCTCTCTTCCCCCCCCTCTCTCTCTCTCTTTCATTTTCTCTTTTTATTTTCTTGCTTTCATTATACAGGTTTTTTTCTGGGGGGAGGGGGGGGGTGCCCTGTCCCATTTACAGGGTCATCGCGCTGATGATNTCTCCATTTTATTTCTCTCTGGAGCACTATATTCCTCTGATAGAAGATATTGAACTTGTGGGACTATTTGAAATCCTCTGGTGATGCTCACCCCTTGATGATGAAGAGGGGGTGATTCCCTTGGGGGCGTCGGTTCACCGTCAGCTGTAGTGATCAGCATTCAGCAAGGATCGCTTCAAGATCACCACCCCATCATCACCCCAGCGCCCATGCTAGGCGTCAACTCATTTCCCTTGGCCCCATTTTCATTAAGCATCCCTCCTTCCTAATGGGCTAAGGATATCAAACCAATAAGAGGCAGAATTGAACCTTTAGCATTGAAATAATTGTGTAAAAATCAAAATAGAAAAGGATATGATGATGACAGAGATTAACTCTGATTGACTAGGTTTAAGAATAAGCAGTTCACGCCCGGTTCCCGACAACAAGATGACTTTTACATGTGACATTGCGGTGGCTGAATATCATTCCTGCTAAGCAAGCACTTTAATTTATACCAAACTATGAGTGCGTTTAATAGCCCCAAGTTAATCATTAGCGCCACCAATCAGCAAAAAGACAAAATCACAAATTTAGAGCGCATCTCCCTACTCCCCAGAGCCCGGCGATTCCCCCGCTTGACGCCGTCCCACGACGCACCTCGCTCAAGATTCGACGGAAAATCGCCAGCAGCCACGGCAGTCAATCTTATTGCAGGCACATAAACGTGAAGCGCTAACTAATTCACGTAGCCCAGGATGAGTTTGACGGGCATGACATCAATTCCAAGCGGGATTATCCACCCTAATCCCATCTCTGTCACTTCAAACAAAGCCTTTAGGTATTTTCAACCCAAATATTCCGGAACCCGTCAACGAATTTTTGCAAATCAAAAAATCTTGCATCCATTAATTTAGATAGGCCTGTTTATAGAGCCAGAAGCCTCTCTATTTCTCTCCCTATCTCTCCCTCTCTCTTTCTCTCTTTCTCTCTCTTTCTCTCTCTCTTTCTCTCTCTTTCTCTCTCTCTTTCTCTCTCTTTCTCTCTCTCTCATCATCACCTCACTGATACAAGTGCACGTTCAACATCTCACCTTTTTGTTTTGATTAAAAAATGAGACCAAAATTTACTCGTCAGAGGGGATAATTACAAGAAAATATTTTCACTACCTATAAAATTGTCCTATTCCAATCCACTTATCACGTATGAAACATTCTAAATCGTTTTTAAACAGATTTGTTTAGAATAATATTATCAGCTTTCAACAAGTCTATGATGTTTTAGACAAATATTGTTGGTTGGGAGGCAATAAGGGCGCTAATTCTGTCCAAAGCTCTTTCTCTCCCAGCTCTGATCCACGATAAATACCCCCTCAATTTGAATATTCATCGGGTGCTCCATCTCCAATGATGATGGTTGACTTTGAGAAGATGGCACACTGTTTGTGATTCTGATTTGTTTCTAGGCAAATTCACGAGTCATTGTCCCCCTAGGAACAGAGGACAGACACGAGATAGCCATGCCTATCTAATCAGACATCGTAATGTATTCGCCTTTCGGGCTACTCCATCTTTTTGACCAAAATGGATGCCATGCCAACACACTTGACTGCAGTGATGTGATACCATCAGAATTATACCCAATCTTTGTTTGCCTAATCCAATAAATATTTATGCCACTCATGCGGAAAAAAGGGGGTAATGCAACGCTGATAATATTTGTAGTTTTTTCCACCTTTTTTGAGCTATCTGTCTTCTTTTGATTGTGTGGTTGCTTTAGATTCATCAATCTAGATATTACAAGTTTTTTTCTTCTTCTATCTCATAGATTTGACAATATTTCTGTTCCTGATCAACATCTTAAAAAGATAAATTAACAATCTTACATCGCGATGAGTACCCTTCTTCTATGCAGATATATGTACCAAGCAAAATAATAATAGTAATAATAATTTGTCAGAGAAATGCACATCTTTAAGAAACCCAAATCAATTATGAAGAAGCTTGGACTGAGTTAAGAAATGTGTCTAGGAAAGCACAAAGCACTTTCCCAACAATGAGCTTTTCACTCTGTTAAAAATATCTATCTCTCTGCGGAGATAAAACAGAATGACTTCACTCACATTGACTACATGAAAAGAGTTCATTACATTGAAGTTGGATTCCTCTATTACCCTGATTAGCCTGGGCTGCTTGGAGCATTCGTTCCTTGACCCTACAGTAACCTGTTGCTATGGCAACAAAGTAAGATGGTGCTACACCTAACCCCCAATGACAACCAACTTGAATCCACGTTATGCCTCCATTAGTCTAGTTTTTACACATCCAGCCAAAATGTTGAATGCGTCGGAGGGGTCTTGGGGGAACCGGTTGCCATATACCAGCAGAAGATAGGTTAGCAGGATCCCCTCTCCGGTGAGACTCGATGGTGTTTCTTCCTCGATTAAAATTTCATGACACTCGTGGCTTCGCACCACTGATCGACGGTGACAGCATATTCCTGTGCACTTTAACGCGGACTCCTGGCAGCCCCATCGTCAGCAGCACGCGGTCCACCGAGAGTTTCCCCGACTGCATTATTTAGCACGTTTGAGACTGCTTAAACCCCTGGTGCAATCACCAAATGCCTTAACTTGGTCCTTGTGTTTCCCGGGGATCCTTAATTTTCTACCTCACTCTCTCTCCTAACTCGCCGTCCCAAAGGTGACGAAAAATGAGAAGGAGGCTAATTAAAAATTCAACGCGACTCGGCATGCACGCCAGCGCTTCCCAACACCGCATCAAATTAGAAGCTGCTCAAATAGATATCAAGTCGTAATTTCAGAGCTGCGATGAGCGTTAGCGCAGCTTGGGCGAAATAATTCATGCGTGGCAGGGTGATAGGTATGAAAAAATCAAGTAGATAGCAATGAATAAATCTGATATGCTCATCGTTAGGCAAATGGCTCTATGGATCATGACCTCTTTAGTCTTGGAGCATGTTTTGATCATTAATTGGAGCTGGGGGAAAAAGCTAGACAATGTCATAGGCAAAGGGCTTTCTAGACATTAGGAAGGTAGAATTTAGTTGTATGGATTCTGGTTGAAAGAATCAAATGATTTCTGTTGAGAATAGAACAAACCTTTATTTGTCTTCCTCCTCTATGACTGGTAAACTTCTTTTCTTCAACAACAAAAATAAAAGGCAAATTTGTCAATACTGCTTCGATTTCAAAAACTGACTTTTCCACACACATGAGTCATCATCCTTCAGATGTAATTACTGAAATAAAATAGACTGTTTTAAATGAAATTAAAGAGTTACAAAGATAGTAATTGACTACAACATTTCTTTTGTTCACATACAAAGAAGTCACTATCTTCATGATCTAGATAATGTTTTCCTTTAAACATACCAATTCATTTATAATTGTAAGGATTGTAATAGAAAATTAGAAATATCAAACAAAGAAATATATAGCCCCTAAGGGTAGAAACCAAAGACAAACTAAAGTCATGCGGTCAGGTCATGCCATCACCAAACCGTGTCTAAATTTTCACTTAAGTCTTGCTGTGTCTTTGGCATAGAGTATTGAAGATCCAATTAGCTGGTGGATTCGGTAATGACAATTATGGTTCCCTAAGGTGACATTGAGCCTACCAATGGAGAACACTTAGCATCATCCATGCACTCTTCCAATACAGTAAGATCGACAGAGTCACAATCTAAACTATACTCGGGTAGCTTCAGTTCTCTCACTTTCTCTCACTCTCTCTATCTCTCCATACCTATCTTTCATCCTGTCTGTCAGTGAAGTGTTATGAATAAAATTGTAAGTCTACTTCTCTACCTTTGCATATTTTTAACCGCATTTGACTTCACCAGTTCTTCTTACCATGTCTCTTTCTTTTCAACTCATACTTGTGTTAGCTGAATTTATTTCATGGCTCTTTCTATCTCTTCCACTATCTTTCTCTCTGTCTCTTCCTTCATTATTTTAGTTCTATATCTGTATCCATCTCCCTTCGTATCCCCATCTTTTCTCTTTTTCATTCCATCCATATCTTTCTAACTACCCATCCCCTTACTACGTCTAAAATCTCTGTCCATGTCCCAATATATTTTCATATAAATATATTATTATCATAGAGTCTGATAAAATCTCCTCTACTGCCTGATCACATTCCATAAAATGTATTCAAAGAAAAGGTGTAGATGATGAGGTACTGAATAATTTTCATACAGGAGTTAATTTCTAGATAGTGGATTGAGTTTAAAATGTCAATACAAACTCTGTGTTGGTTTAGATGAACCTGAGATGCAGGTCAATGCAAAGTTTGTTTAGAGCATCACAGTCGGACGTCCCCAATGGATGGCATCATGTGAATGGATACCACCACTCAACCTAAAACCCATCATCATCAACATCATCATTCTCATCATTCTGTCCAAGCCAGATTAGTTATCAGTCTACCCTCAATAATTAATTCACCAACTGCTTTTGCTTTTGCTTTGTAAGAATATGCCGTGTTGAGCAATCAAAGTTTAAAATTATTTCAATCCTTGCTATGTTTGTACAGACACAGACAGAGCATGCTTTATTGCGCCCAATAGAAGGGGAAAAGTGATCAGTTTTTTAATGTTCATTCCAAAAAGAGGTTCTAATTTCGTTTGTTTTGATACTTACCTAAAAGGGGAATTTTAACTGGTGGTAATAGCTATCCCACACCTCAGTCATAATTTGCTGTCATTTCCACTCTAGGTCCGAATAAGAGGATTTCTCAATTTGCTCCAATGACAACTGAAACTCAATTTGTTTCAGTTGCATTCTGGGTCCCATTACTCAGGGAATTTGCAGTCAAAGGTCATGCCAGGAACATTGTCCGATCGCCGTGAACCACGGCAGACCGAAGAGAGAAAGAGAGAGAGATGGGGAGAGAGTTGGTCCCCCGCTCGATAAAGAGCGACAATATTGCCCGTGGACTACTTATTGAGAAAACAACTTCCAAGTTTGTACTGCCGCTGGACAAAACCAAATAAAAATGGATTAAGAAATTGGTGCAAGAATGGATTTTGTGACTTCTGTTGCCAATCGTTTAGATCCAGCCTCAAGTTAAGGGGCAGGTAGAGACGACTGAGAGGGAACTTTGGAAGCGGGGATGGGGTAGGAAGTGCTCCTAGCCTCCACATTTCGCCAAGATGAAGGGAAATATTCCTATACAGATGGCTAGGATCTCTAAAATTTTGACCTGCGCCATCTAGTTATCATCAAATATCAGAATTCAACACCAAATCCCCTCTGGCATCAAATTCCAGCTCACAGAGACTTGGGAACCTGTACAGTCTTGAGCTTGTAAAGTTCCTTTTTGAATCTTGCTTGACTGCCTTGTTTGTACCATTTACCATCCATACTCGTTCTAAAATTAAATGCTTTTGAAGCAGTAGATTGTTTGGGATATACATATTTTAAACTGAAATTAATAGAGATAAAAAATTATTCAATATAGATAAAAAGAACAAAGAACTATCAAGGTATTTTTACATATCAATAATGATACAATTGTTTTTTGGGGGGTGTTGGTACATTGCTTTCCATAAGAAGCTGTTAATTTAAATGATGGATTTACCGAAAACAAAGTCTATAAAAAACTGTAAAATATAAATTTCTAAGTAACCAAAAATTTTCATCGTTACAAGCCTATCCATATAATAACAAATATGGATGAACATACATGTACATGTATAAGTGGTTAAGAAAATTATCAATGTGTTTTGGTTCAAATATATCACAACATCGTTCTTCAAATCACCTCCCCTGGAAATCACACTTAGTGGTTTGGACACCGAGTACGAACAGCATGGCCTGTCATAACACATCAAATGGGAGACATTAACAAGGAGAACTAAGATGGCCGCTGATACAAGTATATGACTACCGGTACATCAAATGTAAGATTTTAACAAAGGTTTAGTTTTCTAATACACATGCCTTGAATTGAAAAGACAAATTAATAGCAATTAGTGTTGATGATTGTGTCTGCTATGAGAATGTGTAACAATTGCAAACTCAACAATCATATACATCTACAAGAATTATCTTTAATTTCATTACACAAGCTTCAAAATTATAAACGAAGGGCTTGATGGTCCTATAAACTAGCATTTTAAGATTCTTCTGATCTCGATTCCCTTGAAAGTAAATATTTCAACCTTCTGGAAACTCTAAATGACTTATCTATGACAGTGTTATTTATACTTCTTACTAACAGGCCCAACAAATGAAGTAAATGCAACCTTACCTGTAGTGGTTTTGAAACATTTATCTTCCTATTCTTCATCTGTTATCAAAACCAAGGCAAGAAGACCTATCGTGGCTGTGTACAAATGCTTCTCAAAAAAGACGGCTCTTTTAGAAGAGCCATTTAATGAAGCTGGCAGAATGCAGGGCACTTTAGGGGGCTTCATTGGTTCTAGCTATTAGATAACTTTTTTTGACACAAAACTTTGACAATCTCATCACAGAGTCGATGGGTTAAGGCAATTATCTTCCTAATCACCTACTGAATCACTGACTGAAATCTTCCACATTTTTGAGAACGCGATATTCATGAGTCAACATTTAAAGAGCTATTGCACATGAAATCAATTATATGGGTCATTAATTATGGGAGGGTTATTGAAACTGGACATAGTAATTTGAAACTCATTTGATTTCTTACACATCTTTACAGTTACAACAGAGAAAAACAACATAGGAGCATAGGAGTAACTAGATTGATATTTGATTTGAATTTTTTTTTTTCTTTTTGAATTCTCATTGTAATGATTGACTTCCCAACAGATTTCTTTGTAATAGGTATTAAACTTACTACTAATTTTGTGTCTTATTCAGATCTTCAATCAGATTAAACTATATGCATTTCCATTTATTTGTTTCTCCCAGCATGGACCCTACTGCTCCCAGAAACCAAGAAATACCTAAGCTATTGCATTCAGTGACAGAGCAACATATGGGTAGTGGCATTTGAACATCTTAAATTTCACATCATTACCACATAACTGAACCCTTCTACACCCCCTCCCTATCACAAGAAATATACTCTGTGGGGGTGGGGGAGGGGGAGGCAAAGTAAATTATCAAACAATAGTTAAGTTCAAAACACATTGAGACCATTTCAACATTGTTGTCATGGCATTTATACCTTTTAGTCCTACACTTAGAGTTTGTTTGTTTTTGTTGAATGTTGAAGGCTCATACATGACAATATATACCGGTAGGCCTATTTATATAGTTACAGAATTAAAAATAAACACCTTTTTTTCGACCCCTATGTTCACCCTCAAAGCCCCCCTCCCCCAACAACTTGGCCTTGATTCTCCTCCTCCTCCTCCTCCTAAAGAGAGCAGAGCTGGTGATGATGGACCAACCCCTGGGGTCTTAACATGCCAGCATCTCTGGGGAGGTAAATGGGCAGGGGACCCCTGGTGAGCATTCCAACCCTCATCCAGGGGGCCTTAGGGAGTGGGATTTGGATGGGGGTGTTCAGTGTCGGAGTATGGATGGCTCTGAGATACGGACAGACTGACAGAAGAACACACATACAGACAGACAGACTGAGGATATTTATACATACAAATAGAGTGAGGAGAAATACAGACACAATTGGACATTAACATACAAAGATAGGGGTAGATGGGAAGACTGAAAGGAGAGAGAGGGAGAGAGAGTTGGGAAAGGGGGGGGGGAATAATTCACTTTTTGGCTTATATAATAGTCCTTGGGACCTGGCATTTTTTTCAAATCTGATAATTACTTAATTGAAAAACAAGTGCATGTAAATCAATCTCTAAAAAGCATATTTACAAAATAAGAGTACCGGTAGTTACTTTTAGAAATCAATTTAACCAACAAAATCTACATATATTCAAAAACACATCTATCTCCCTCTGGGGTAATTATATCAAGCATCAATTTATGTTTATGGCATTATCTTTATCGTCTGGGATATATATCCACAAAGAAATCATTGTTGGAAGAGTAATTGTTATTTTGCGATGTCCCATCAATTTAGATTATCTAAGCCTACACTTATTAGGGGTTAAATCAGATCAATACAATTCTTTTCTGGTTGCTTACAATTAGCAGCGATGTAATCGCTTGACTTCTGTCATTCCTAATCAAGAAGATTACGTAGTATATAATGGATTTTCACCGCTTGGATGCGACGATCGAGATGATTGGTTTTAAGAAGGTCCTAATTGTTGATGGGCAAACATTCCACATTCAATCTGATTCAATCTTTTCAGTCATGCTACATACCTTTAAGAATGTATCACAGCTACCGCAGACATATCACAAAGGACACTACCTATAATTATAGTTCCAATCGTATCCGCACTCATTCTTTTCCTATTGTAAGAAAACTGGACATTCCTTTCCCTTTATGCACTGGAATTATCATTACCCTGTGATATACATCCCAAAAATGGAAGTTGTGAGATAACTCAATAATTTCATGTACACTCCAGTTAGTAAATGTCAATATTGCCATATGCCATTTCTCACACATTTCCCCTTAACTAAGAAAATTAATAGATGTATTAACAATGGGTTATAATAATAATTATTATAATCTTTTTAAAGACCTATATGTTATGGGAGCTGGTGTACAGGAAAGGAAACAACTGAATTGTACTTCTCTTTAAGAATCAATTGACCCAGATATGAAATGGTTTTGTGGTACTGGAATCAATGGAGATGAATTCATAATGGAATTCACTTCCTAATCCTGCACATTAATCAAAAGAGCTGACCACTTTATCCCTTCCTTTCATTCCTGTGACCTTTCATCTGACCCCTTCATTCTGTCATAATTCTGACCTTCCACAAATGAAAATAACTACCAAAGAAATTTCTCTGAAAGACTAGTCAGAAGAACCTCTGAAAGAAATTGTAAGACATACAATGGCGCATAGGACAATAACTGTATATTTACTTGATAAAGGGACAGAAAAACAATATTTGTTGGTTAAATTGATTTAAAATGAAAACAAGCATAAATAAAGAAAATAAAAGTGAAACATATACATTGCAGTCAATGGGAAGAAGAACTGAAACAAGGAAAATATAGAGTAAAATGAAGATGTGGTTAAAGAGAAGGAGAGGAGGGAGAGAAAGAAAGATTGAAAGAAAGAAAGAAAGCAAGTAAGAAGGAAAGAAATAAATAATAACAGTTATAATTAAAGATAGAAAAAGGAGAGAAACTTGAGAATGAATTGATAGGAAAGGGAAATAACCCTGCACTGTCCTTGATTTGACAAGTTGCATCTACTCTAATACTAGATAGAGGTCACAAGTCTTTAAACTTGTCACCTCATATTTATGCAGCCAACTGAAATTCAAGGTTAGCAAAGAGTAAAACAATCAACAGATTGTTCTGATTCATAAGCTAGAAAAATTACCAAAAACATTCAAGTTTAGGAGCTTAACTACGTCTAACAGAGAAACCATGTTCCCAAATTCACCGCCATGATCCACTTTCTTTTACCCTCTTTAATTTGCTTTTCCTGGAATACACATTTTGTTCAAATAATCAAATTGGGTGAGCATTTTTTTTTTTTTAATGTTCAAGATGACAATCGGCACATTATTTTTACATTGTTAGTAGAACACAATCTCAACTCTTTTGAAAAAGAAATAAACCTGATGGAAAAACCAAAAACACTTTTTCCAGAATTATCATTGGAAGATTTTATGAATGCATGACAACCGCAATAGAACTTGCATGTCATCCTCCTCCTCCCAGAAATAAATTGTGAGTGCATTGTTTTCTTGAAACAATACTCTGACTGAGAGAAAACCTTCACCAAAGCGCTTAAAATTAGAAGACAGACAAGAAAAACTTGAGAGCCCTGGAAACAATAATCAGAAGCTCACTTCCTTCCTTCCTGCCTGATTTCCAGGTCTTATTGATTGACGAAGAAATAGAAAGGCAACTGGCTGCATTAAAAATACACACAGTTTTACTAACTTCTTTGAGTGTCGATGATTCAGAAATGGTGAATCGTTAAGAGGGGGCTGGAAGAGTGTGGAGGGGTAAAGAATTGCACCCCTTTGGGATTGAGGGAGATGGTGTGTGGATTGAGACCAGTAGCGGACATCCCAATTACACACCTTTGAAGGGTAAGACAGGGAATTTTGTTTATCATCAATGATATTTATTTCTGCCATTAGCCCATTGGTTAAATCGAGATTGATATTCCAATTTTGCAGATTTACATGGAGATAAAATAGGCATACAATGTAATAAACACTCGGGCAAAAGCATATCAAGTTATTATTGATTATACAATCATTATCATAATCAAATTAATTCTTAAATAAGTTTGCTTCAGATTCACACAACGACAAGACAACTGATTAGAACTCATGGGACAGTATAAAATACGGTACAAGAATATTAATAAACTAATAATTTTAAAGACATGCTTCACAACAAACTCTCATATTATTGATTCTACATGTATGTAATAAATAAAGTTTTAAATCCTTAATGAAAAATCAATATCAATCTAAAAATCAACTCTTAAACAGTTTCCAAAACTATCATCCCCGGACCCACACAGTCTTAGCGTAACAACTTGAACATTACCAACGAAAATTCTCTCTGGCGGATAGCTTTACATTTAATGGATGATGGTGATTGAGAAGTGGATGACCGATCTCCTTTATTTCTCATTTGCTATAATTGATCACCCGATCTCAGGACATGCATCAAACCCAATCAGTCTAAAGAATAAGCCCCCTGCTCATTTAACAACGTCCAACGCAATCACGACTTTCTCCACCCCCCCCCTCCCTTTTTCTATTTTCAGAGTTGGTTCTGTTCATATTTCTGGGTCACGTCATATTTTTCTACGTTATCACCGAATCGTGATTGTGCAACTCTTCCCCTTCTTCCACCAATGTAGCACTTTTTCGCACCCGCACCAACAATATGTTCGCCCAACATCTTTAACGTCTTTTACACACGTAACAGGACAATCAAGCAATCAATTGCTTACACACGGGAAAACAATTCGGTGTAGTATTTCATCCATCAAATGGGACATTTCCCTCTCTTTGTTTCTCTTCTTCTTTCTTTCTTTTTTACTTCTCCGCTCCCCACCCCAGCTTTCCTCGTTTGGCGAAAAACTTCCCTGGAGAACGGGCACCAATCTCCTTCCACTGATAGTGATTGGCACTTTGGTTAGCGTTCCAATCAGTCGCTTTAGGAAATCTACAAGACACCAAAATGAGTTTTTACCTTTCCCCCCAAGAAGAAATTTGGAAATTCCTAACTTTATATCATTATTATCCCGTACCAGCCCAGCCCTTTGGGAACACTCCAATTCAAGCAGTGTGTTTATATCAGAGAAAATATCCACCTAAATACAAGCATCTTTAGCAAAAGAGAAAAATGGATTTGGACAAATTTTGTGGCCTGCTTACATAAACTGTAGTATTTTCTGGGGAAATCAAAGTAGACAAATTGTGCTATTAGGCTTAGATGATCCTTCTGGTATTTTTCAGCATTACAGTTTACACCGAACACAAAGTTCTAGGCATACAAAGGAATAGCCGGAACAGGTTTGCCTCGAAAAGTAGATCACAGATCATCATGAATTGTAAACATTGTATTGCATTTCCAGAGCTATCTCCTCATTCCTTACATCATCATCATCTGCTTGCAAAGATGTTACTCCCTCTTCCCCCTACATCATCCAGCCTTTCATCTTTAAAGCTGCACTATAGCCCCTTTCCTCCCAGCCCCAGTTTTCAACGCTAATGCTCTCTATTGTTACGACTTGTAGAAGATTTAAAGGGAACCTCGGCCACCCCCTCCCCTACACACACACCTTCCTTCCTTCCCCCTCTTTCCTGTCGTAGGCGTAAAATAATAGAGCATTTTCACGGCTGAGTGGGGAAAATGAGAGCAGATGTGAGTCTGGAAGAGCCCACAGTTCTTCTAGATTACTTGCCCCCAGCGAGGTGAAAGCTAAGTGGCTCGGTGACTGATTTCTGACCGGGCTCCTTCACAAAGTGTAATGGAGTGAGAAAAAGTCAATTCTGCCACAATAAAAACAAGGCCTGACATAAGAGGATGAGAGGTTGGAGGGAGGGGTGAGGTAGGGGAGGGGTGGTCGCTGCTAGCAACATGAGACAGGAAAGGGTTGGGGTGTGATCCCCAAGGAGAGCTACATGAAAGTTACTTTCATTTGCATTTAATATTTATTTTTACAATACTGTGTATGATTCCTTTTAATTTGTATGATGATTTTAATGTTTTGAATTTTGTAAATTCATTTGTAATTTAGCCTTTGGCTACAATGAGTGAATAGAATACCTTGAATTGAATTGAATTGAATTATACATGTATTAGATAATGTGCCATTTTCAAAAGAATGAAAGTCAATGTAAATGTATCCACAATCAAATATGTGAAGTGTTCAATAATCAGTAGTTCAATCATGCCACAAGGGCTGGATAAGGGCAACTAGACATTACTATAATTTAGAATCATAAATGTATGCCCTGCTTTGTAAATGCATAACATATATGGGTAGTAATTATAATAAATTTAAAGAAATTCAAACGGGTGACTTTTTGTATTTAATGTTATTAAATAATTCCAAAAATTCATTTAGAGACTAAGGAAAACTGTTCTTTTTTAAACATGTTTAACTGAAGGCCTGCATGTATACAAGCATAGTAGTATTTTCAAGGATAGGGCCATCCATAAAGCAGAACAAAGATTGAAACAGGAAATGTTAGGGGTGAGAAAATTTGATCCTCATCAATCAAAATTGGGAATTTCAAAATAGGTAAGGGTGAAAGAAAAGCAGACAGCAAGAGGAAGGGGATATAGGGTGAAATACTTCAGACTTCAAATAAAGAATAAATCGTCCATATGCAGGACTATGGTGACTGATGTCGCTTGTTTGATGCTAATCTCAAAAACTTCCTCCCGAGATGAATATCAGCATCTCTGGGAGTCACAAACATCTAGCAAGTGGCCAGTGATTCAGTGCTGGAACGAGGACGAGGAATTAGCCATATTTCGGGGGGTGGATTAAGCCAGGAAATATCGTCAAGTATGAATAATATATCTTACACCCTCTGATTCTTTAATATCTCTTTAACCATCTAACTTCATCACCTACGGCCACCTTGAGCGGATCAACAACACTCTAAGGAAGTATATTGCTTCTGTTTCTCTAGTGTTCATTTCACTGGTGAGAGAGAGTTGACACTTCTTGGAAGCATGAAAGAAATATGCCAATGAGTTGCAAAATATATACAGAGCAGAAAATGAATCATGGCTTACTACCCTATACACGTTGATATATGGATCTCAAATCAGGTGCATCTCTTGAATATTCAAAATCAAAGGTCTGGTACAAATGTATATAAAATAGAAAGAAATTTCAAAATGCCTTGAAAATTGCATGGAAACCTAGAAATAAATGAATGACAAAATAAAATNCAGCCTTTGGCTACAATGAGTGAATAGAATACCTTGAATTGAATTGAATTGAATTATACATGTATTAGATAATGTGCCATTTTCAAAAGAATGAAAGTCAATGTAAATGTATCCACAATCAAATATGTGAAGTGTTCAATAATCAGTAGTTCAATCATGCCACAAGGGCTGGATAAGGGCAACTAGACATTACTATAATTTAGAATCATAAATGTATGCCCTGCTTTGTAAATGCATAACATATATGGGTAGTAATTATAATAAATTTAAAGAAATTCAAACGGGTGACTTTTTGTATTTAATGTTATTAAATAATTCCAAAAATTCATTTAGAGACTAAGGAAAACTGTTCTTTTTTAAACATGTTTAACTGAAGGCCTGCATGTATACAAGCATAGTAGTATTTTCAAGGATAGGGCCATCCATAAAGCAGAACAAAGATTGAAACAGGAAATGTTAGGGGTGAGAAAATTTGATCCTCATCAATCAAAATTGGGAATTTCAAAATAGGTAAGGGTGAAAGAAAAGCAGACAGCAAGAGGAAGGGGATATAGGGTGAAATACTTCAGACTTCAAATAAAGAATAAATCGTCCATATGCAGGACTATGGTGACTGATGTCGCTTGTTTGATGCTAATCTCAAAAACTTCCTCCCGAGATGAATATCAGCATCTCTGGGAGTCACAAACATCTAGCAAGTGGCCAGTGATTCAGTGCTGGAACGAGGACGAGGAATTAGCCATATTTCGGGGGGTGGATTAAGCCAGGAAATATCGTCAAGTATGAATAATATATCTTACACCCTCTGATTCTTTAATATCTCTTTAACCATCTAACTTCATCACCTACGGCCACCTTGAGCGGATCAACAACACTCTAAGGAAGTATATTGCTTCTGTTTCTCTAGTGTTCATTTCACTGGTGAGAGAGAGTTGACACTTCTTGGAAGCATGAAAGAAATATGCCAATGAGTTGCAAAATATATACAGAGCAGAAAATGAATCATGGCTTACTACCCTATACACGTTGATATATGGATCTCAAATCAGGTGCATCTCTTGAATATTCAAAATCAAAGGTCTGGTACAAATGTATATAAAATAGAAAGAAATTTCAAAATGCCTTGAAAATTGCATGGAAACCTAGAAATAAATGAATGACAAAATAAAATGAAAGCATAAATGAAAAATAAAATTAAAAAATTAATAGTTGATTATGATTGTTTGAAAAAGAAAATCTCATAGGGAAAATGGTTGATTTTGATCAACAATATTTTTCATACATCATCAAAATTATTTTTAAAGAAAGACAACTGGTCTATACCCACATTACATCAGTAATCTCCTGTTGGTATTTCTTATGAAAACATAATAAATTATGCCTCTCAGAATATATTTGCATTCTTAAGTAGCTTTGGTGAATAAATAAATGTATGCAAACAAATCTATCAGAGTCAAATGTGGTCATCTTTCTATCCCTTTCATAATTCTATTTGTCTTCGGCGAATACGATTTGGAGGAAGAGCATTAATGAGTATCAATCAACGTCCCCCTCGACAGACTTTGCCACGTTTCTCAGAGAGGCTCTTGAACAGCTCCTTCAACCAAACACACATTTCATGCCAATTATTCATCTAATTTTGCCCGCCGACTGATCGATCATAATAGGCTGTAAGCCCGGTGCTGATTGTATACTTGTAGCATCAACACTCCTGCGTGGAGAGCATCCACTCAATGCTCCACTCATCGCCCTTCTCCTGTGTCTCTCCATTCTCTTCTCTCCATCACAGGGGGGCATGTTCACACACTTGGAAATACAAGCTGATTAAGTTGTTCACACCCAGTCTGTTTCCTTGAACTTTAAATTATATCGCTGTTTTTTTTTAAAGGCACAGTATACCAATCACAAACATAGCTTTTATTCAATTTAACTAAGAGGTTTTTATTAACAAATCTGCATTTCTGTGGGAATAACTGATGCAAAACTAGAGTTTTTAGCAGCATGAAGCATGAGAGAATAAAATATTGATTTTTTGAAGACAGAAATTCTAACTGATAATTTTTTTCTACTTAACAGTGCTAACCTTAACTTAATTCTGAATTGTGGTACATATCCCATCATGTTCTCTCATTCAGAAGTGCTTCATCAAAAGAGACAGAATACTTTATAAGCAACATGTGTGAACAGTCCATAATCATCAAATCCATAAATACCAGGCAAATATAATCAAATCTGAACACAACCCCCTGCCCATCTTGCCTCTGTGTCTTTGTTTTCATAACATCGGGACGAAACTTTATATTTACCCCGGGTTTTCGGGCTAATAACCCCCGACAATATAGCAAGCGAGTGGTAAAATAATACGCCTAAGTCTCTTCAGATGGGGGGCGAACCGAAAATCAGCAGGCCATTCGGCTAGGCGTCTGCTCCATCTCTCATCTTCTCTCTCCTCATTTCTCTTCTTCTCACTGTCAAGCAGGGAAATTTCCACTCCAGATGGAGAGGAAGCCGTTGAAGTAGTCGGATATTAGCCGAGATGCATTTATACAAAAAATAAAATTCTACTCCTCCACTTTCCACCTTTTTTTCTTTTTTGAGAGGAGAGAGTGCATGCTCTGGTGAAAAACCTCCCATGATTTTCACTTTCATTCTCCTTTATTTATAATTTTTATGAATGCATGTTCAATTTTATTGTTTAAATAGCGTGTTCTCTACACTAGACCCTGTATATGTAATTAGATCAAAATTAATCAAGTATTCTCTTTTGAAGTCAAGAGCAAAGTGAAAAGGAAGATAACTTTGTCATATAAAAGAAGACTTTAAATTCTTTTGGTTCTTAGCAGATACCAGTAATTTGAAATTTAGAAATACTTCTTTTTATTAAACATATCTCTAAAGAGGAATGGTGAGGTGGACATCCCCCAAAATGACCAAGTAAACAGATTCTGGATACAGATTGTCATTTTGCTTGTAATGTATTTTATGATTTCCACCTTAAAACTACTTCTGTTCAGCACATGGAATAATGATTATATATTAATTAATTAGAAATCATAGCTTTGTATTTATGAATCATGTTCTGTTCCTAGAGATGTTCTAGTTTAAAATTCCAAATTCGTCATAAAAAATGTGACAGTTATGAAGAATGACCGAGCAAACACTTCATCTGATCAATGCACAGATGCTGATGGGCATTCGAGGATTGTTGAAATATTTTTAAAAAGAAGTCTGAAGGTATCTCAGACAAGGAAAAATGACTGATCACCCAATTCAATTCCGGATAAAAATCACAATTCAGTTGAGGCCTGAGAAAAAGCATTATGTAGATTGGTGGACAGAGGATTAAACTCTTATAGAATGAAGAAAGATGCCGCAAGAGAAATGAGGTGTTAGCAAAACAGGTTAGCAAGCATACAGATGGAGATAGTCGGTAACAAAATCATTGAGAGTGGGGGGGGGGGGGGGA